>CM053622.1:72832522-72904846 GCA_028646595.1 Phalanger gymnotis | reverse complement strand
TTTTCCATTTGGCTAATTCTGCCTTTCAAGGCATTCTTCTCCTTATTGGCTTTTTGGAGCTCTTTTGCCATTTGAGTTAGTCTATTTTTTAAGGTGTTGTTTTCTTCAGTGTATTTTTCTGTATTTTTTTGGGTCTCCCTTAGCAAGTCATTGACTTATTTTTCATGGTTTTCTCACATCCTTCTCATTTCTCTTCCCAATTTTTCCTCTACTTCTCTAACTTGCTTTTCCAAATCCTTTTTGAGCTCTTCCGTGGCCTAAGACCAGTTCATGTTTTTCTTGGAGGCTTTTGTTGTAGGCTCTTTGACTTTGTTAACTTCTTTTGGCTATATGTTTTGGTCTTCTTTGTCACCAAAGAAAGATTCCAAAGTCTGAAACTCAATCTGGGTCTGTTTTCACTGCCTGGCCATGTTCCCTGCCAACTTACTTGACCCTTAAGTTTTTCGTCGGGGTATGACTGCTTGTAAAGAGTACTATGTGCCAACCTCGGGGGATGTGCTGTTGATTTCAAGGCCATTACAGCCAGCTCTGCCACACCAACACTCCTCCTTCCCTAAGAACCCCCAACCTGGACTGGACTTAGATCTTCAGTAGGCTCTGCACTCCTGCTCTGATGCACCATTTAATTCCTCCCACCAGGTGGGCCTGGAGCTGGCAGCAACTGCAACTGTAGTTCTGTAGCTGCCCCACCTCTGCGGTCCCAGGGCAGTGGCTGAACTGTGAACTGTATCACTCTGTCCCCAGCAGCTTTTCCCACTAACCTTCTCTGTTGTCTTTGGTGTTTGTGGGTTGAGAAGTCTGGTAACTGCTGCAGCTCACTGATTCAGGTTGCTAGGGCACGCTCCGCCCGGCTCCTGGTCTGGTTGGTCCGCGCGGGCCATGCTGGGCTCTGCTTCGCTCCCAGCTCCGTGAGGGATATACCTTACCCAGAGAGCATCCAGGCTGTCCTGGGCTAGAGCCCTGCTTCCCTCCGCTATTTTGTGGGTTCTGCAGTTCTTCTCTGTTGTCTTTGGTGTTTGTGGGTCGAGAAGTCTGGCAACTGCCACAGCTCACTGATTCAGGGTGCTAGGGCCTGTTCCTCCCATCTCCTGGTTTGGCTGGTCCATGCTGCCCACGCTGGGCTCTGCTCTGCTCCCAGCTCCATGGGCGAAAGACCTCACCCAGCAACCATCCAGGCTGTCCTGGGCTGCAGCCCTGCTTCCCTCTGCTATTTTGTGGGTTCTGCAGTTTTAGAATTGGTTCAGAGCCATTTTTTATAGGTTTTTCAGAGGGACTTGGTGGGGAGCTCATGCTAGTCCCTGCTTTCCAGCTGCCATCTTGGCTCTGTGCCCCCCAACCCCCGGCTTTAAAAACTTTGAAAACTTAAGCTACCCTTTTGGAGAACATGGAGAGAGATACAAGTAAGTGAATTCAGAACTGTTTGGACTAGTCATTGTTCAATGCCAGCATGTAAGGAAGGTCTCTACTTGCATGATCCATGGGTCTGTCTGCCCAGATAAAAGGCATAGATGATGTGGCTTATCAAATTTGTTGATGACACAAAAGTGAGATAACTTAATTATCTGCTATGGCAGGAGCCAAAAAGATCTCTAGAGGCTAGAAGAAGATGAAATTTCATAGGGATAAATATAAAGTCCTAATCTTGGCTTCATAAATATGAGATAGAGGAGGTGTGAGGAGAAAGAAGTGTTTGAAAGACATCTTGGACCCAATGAAGGAACAATGTGATGTGGGAGGCAAAGAAGCTAATGTAATTTTGGGTTGTATCAGTACAAATAGAGCATCCAGAATTAGGGAGCTGGGCCTCTCCTGCTGTGCTCTGGAGTACTGTGTGCCATTGAGGGTGTCCTATTTTTGGAAAGAGGACAACCAGGAGGACAGAAGCCTTGTGGTCATGCCAACACATTGAAAGAAACGGTTAGTAGAGAGAAGAAAAGGCTCAGAGGAGCATGACAGCTGCGTTCAAATACCTGAAAGCCTCTCATCTGGAAGAGTTCAATTAGCCTTGTTCTGCTTGAACCAGTGGGAAGACATTGCAGCCAAGATTTCGGCTTGATGAAAGTGAATACTTCCCAATAATCAGAGCTGTCAAAAAGTGACAAGGACTCACTAGAATCTTCAAGCAAAGGCTGGATGACCAGATATTGGGTGTGTTGTAGATGGGCTTCTTATGCAGGTACAGGCTTAACGATGCTGTGATAATGTAATTCTATAGTCCTTTAAAGTTTTCAAAGCACTTTTCCTCATGAGGTGAACAGTACAATTATTATCTTCATTTTATGGTTGAGGAAATTGAGGTTCAGAGGCAAAGTGACTTGCCCATGGTCACACAGTTAGTAAGTAGCAGAGTCAGGATCAGAACCCAAGTCTTCTTCCTTCCAATCCACTACACCATACTGCCTCAAGGAGGCAAGAGGAGATGATCAAAGTGCAGCCCAGAAACAAGCAGTGCAGGAGTTGCTACATGGTTCTCCTGGATCCATGTCCTAAGGACTCCCCCTAAATCGACCCCCACTACACCTTATACCTGCACCTCATCTTGTACCTTGTCCTGGGCCTATTATCCTGACATTGCCTCCCTGGAACCCTTCCCACCCTTCCCTGGAAACTTTAGTACAAGCAAAGAGGAAGGATATTCACACTAGTACATTGTTGGTGGAGCTGTGGATCAGTACAACAATTCTGGAAAACAATTTGGAATAATGCAAATAAAGTGGCTAAAATATCTACACCCCTTTACCCAGAAATACCATTATTAGACTCATACCTCAAAGAAGCTATTAATAAAAAGTCCCCACATATACCAAAATATTTATAGCAGTCCTTTTTCTGATAGCAAAGAATTGGAAACAAAGTAGAGGCACACTGATTGGGGTACAGCCATACAAATTATGGTACATGAATGTAATAGCATGGTACTATGCTGTAAGAAATGATGAATATAGAGAAATGTGAAAGGATCTATGTGAACTGAGGCAGAGTGAAGTAAGCAGAGCCAGGAAAACAATACATTCAAATGTCTACAACAATATAAACAAAAAAGAACCATACACACAGTCAAAAGTGAATGTTGCAAAATTATAAAGACCAAGCATGCCTTGAAAGAAAAGATAGAAGATACCCTGACTTGACTCCGTTTGCAGAGACGAAAGATCCACGAGTCTTGTACATGGCACACATTTTCAGACTTTTTTGATATATAGATTATCTCATTTTCCCCTATTCTTTTTCATTTTTTCCCCTTTAAAAAAATACTATTTGTTATATGGGATGGCTCTCTGGGAAGGGAAGGGAAACTGGGGGAAAACTATGGTGATGTAAAAAACTCAACACATTACTAAAAACTTATTTTAAAACATAAAGCTCTTCACAGCCTAGTCTCTTTCCCCCGATCTTTCCAGTCTTCTTATGCATTACTCCCCTCTACAATCTTGTCATTTTGGCCTTCTGGCAATTCCTCATATACAGCACTCCACTCCCACCTCCACACCTCTGCACTGGTCATTCCGAGTGTCCGGCATGCTCTCCCTTTCGTCTAGGATTCTTAGAGTCTCTGGCTTGCTTCAAGACCGAGCTGAAATGCCACTGCCTGCAGAAAGTCCTTCTAGATCCCTCCAGACACTAGTGCCTTACACTCTAAGGTTACTCTTCTTTTACTCTGCACCTATCTTGTATATACCTACTCACGTATACATTGTCTCCCAAATTAGAACATAAGTTCCTGGCAGGTTGGGATTGATTTTATCTGTCTTTTGTATCCCCAGCGTGTAGCAAAGAGCCTGACACTTAGGTACTTAATAAATAGGTTATATATATACACATATATGTATGCACATATACACATACATATATACATGCTTAATAGTTACTTAATAGATGGTTGATTATATATGTATGTGTTGTCTCTCCCAAATGAATATAATCTTAATGAGAGAAAGGTTTACTTCATTTCTGAAATAAAGTATTTGTAAAACACTTAGCACAGTGCCTAGCACGTAGTAAAACCTACATAAGTGCTAGCTATTATTATAATAATTATATTGTTATCGTTTTTGTATCTCCAGTGTTTAATACAGTAGGTGCTTAATAAATGCTTGCTGATTGATTGGCTGTAGACTGGGGACTGTGAGGCTTGGAAGATGTGTGACAAGACAGTGGCCTAGGGCTTCCGGCACTGCTGCCTCCCAACCACCCCAGACCTGTTCTGCACGTCGATCATGCGCTTGGCATAGGAGTAGCCGAAGTTGCTGTCGTGTGGGGGTCCGTTGTGAATCTGAGTGTAAGGACAGGAAAGGGGGGAGAGAAAGAGACAGAAAGAGATCCTTGAGGCCTGAAGGTACTGGGGAGCCCACACTTTCACTTGCCCAGTCCTCTCCCCTCCCTCCATCAGGCACTGGAGGGCAGTGTCCTTACCATGGTCTCGTCGATGGGATAGGTGGTTTTGTCAGGGAAGATGCACGTGGAGAGGCAGGAGACGACCTTCCGGGTGCCCACCTCATAGGCTGAGTGCAGAACGTTGTCGTTGATCTGAATGTTCTTCCTCTGGGGTGGCAAGAAGCACAACGTGACTTTCCCATTCGGCCACAGTCCTCTTTGATCTTCCTTTCCCCCTCTCCTCCAATCCACTGCCAACTCCTTTTCAATTGACCTCCAATGATCTTTCTCATATGTCCCCTCTTCTCCACTCTCACTGTCACCCCTCTACAGTCTAGTTTAAGAGGCTGTTACTGCACTCAAGTACGGTACTTTTAAGTCTTCTAACTAGTCCTTCTGGATCGAGTCTCCCCATGACCTATCCTTCACAGGGTACCCAAGTAATTTTAAGGTATAGGTCTGACTGTGTCACTCCCCTGTCCAAAAACCTTCAATGGCTCCCTTCCTGCCTCAAGGACGCAATTCAAATTCCTCAGCCTTGCCTTAATGGGTCCTATAATCTGGCTGCCAGTCACCTCCCTAACCTTGCCTCTCACTTCTCCCCTTCATATACCACAAAGCCCCCTTCTCACCCACGAAAGAGTATCAACTTCTAATTTGTGACTCCTAGGTTATATGATTTCAAGTTAGATAGGACTTCAGAAATAATTTCCTCCCCACTACCACCATGTAAGGCCTTCGGTCAATATGTATTAAACGGTTGTACTGAATTTGGGTCCCAAACACAGTGCCCTGCTAGGAAGAGAAGCAGGAAAAGTCAGAGAAGAATCCAGGGCAAAGCATAAGGAGACATGGGTTCTAGTCCTGCTCTGCACCGACCTCACTAAGTGACTGTGAACATCTGCTTGTCCCTCTCTGGGCCTGTTTCCTCCTCTGTAAATGAAGAAATTAGACTAGACAGCCCCTAAGGCTCCTCCCAGGCCTGAGAGTCTCCATTCTAAGCTCCCTCCCAGCCCTGATATTCTATGATTTTCCATCAAATGCCTATGATTCACTTGTAAAATTCCCCTGCAAAAATACATGCCAGAACTTGTAGTGATGAATGTGATAGTTTGAAGGGCCCACTCTTTAAGCAGAAAGGTATTGTGAACTGAAAAGAGAAAGGTAAAGATGACTGATTTCTGTTTACAGAGTTTAGCTCAAATTCTGGCTTGAGCCTTTATAAGTCGAGCAGCAAAAGGCACTAGGCTGAGGTCTCAGGCCCAGCTCTGTCGAGGTTTGTTGTGTGACCTTCAACTAGTTGTTTTCTCTGGGCCTGAGTTCCTTCTTTAGTAAAATGAGAAGTTTGGACAGATCTAGAATACTAGAGAAGAAAGGGCTCAGAGGAGCATGACAACTGTGTTCAAATACCTGAAAGGCTCTCACTTGGAAAAGTTCAATTAGCCTTGTTCTGCCTGAACTAGCGAGAAGACATTGAGGCAAGAAGATTTTGGCTTGATGAAAGTGAAGATTTCCCAATGACTGTCCAAAAGTGAAATGGGCTTGCTAGTTTTCAGAAAGGCTGGATGACCAAAGATTGGGTGTGTTGCAGAGGGAATTCTTACGCAGGCACAAGCTGGCCTTGAAAATCCCTGCCAGCTCAGAATCAGATTCCGTAATTCTATAGTCCTTTAAAATTTACGAAGCACTTTTCCTTATAAGGTGAATAGTACAATTATTATTGTCCCCATCTCACAGTTGAGGAAATCGAGGCTCCGAGGCAAAATGACTTGCCCAAGGGCACACAGTTAGTAAGTAGCAGAGTCAGGATCAGAACCCAAATCTTCCTTCCAATCCACTAAACCGTACTGCCTCAAGGAGGCAAGAGGAGATGATCAAAGTGCAGCCCAGAAACACTGCAGATCATAGGGTCTGTGGCCTCAGTCATATCTCGATATAAATATCTATATATAACTATACCTACGTGTCTGTGTGTGTCAATAGAACTTGTTTCCCTTGTAATCCTCTGAATTTTATTTTATGCATTTAAAAAGAGTATTATGGACTAGGAGAACAAGCCGTACAATGACAACAATATGGTAAAGACTTTAAAAAAACTAAAAGAATTAGGAGCTCTGATCAACACGACCAACAATAATTCCAGATGACTAGTGAGGAAACATGCTACCCACCTCCTGACAGAGAGGTGAAGGACTCAGAGTACAGAGTAAGACATGTATATTTTTTGGACATGGCCAAAGTAGAAATGTATTCTGCCTGATTATTCATGTTTGTAACAGGGATTTTGTTTTTCTTTCATTCTCATTTGAGAGGGAGGCTGGATTGTGGTGGAGAGAGAAGGCAAATTTTTGCTGATTGAAAAAAAAATATGTAATTTTAAAAACCAACAATTTTATTTTGAGAAGGGGTTCCACAGTTTCACCGGACTGCCAAAGGGGCCCATGACATGAAAACAGTTAAGATTCCCTGGATTAGAGGATCTCTATGGTCCCTTCCAACCCTGACATTCTCAGTTCTGATTCTATACCTGTATCTCCCCATTTCTACAGAACTCAGAATGTTTACAAAGCGCTTTGCTCACAACAGCCCTCTGAACGACACAGTACAAGTATCATTATCCCTGTTTTAAATATTAAATCCCTATTTTAAATATGGAAATACGGAATTTCAGAGTGGGGAGTGCCTTCTGCAAGGTTACACAGCTATCAAGTTGCAAATGAATTTCAACCCAGGCCAAATCCAAATAGGACTGAGGGGCAGGCAGGCCTAGGGGTGCAGCTGGGGAGATGGGGTGCTGAGGAAGAGCTGGGGCTTTGGGCACTACTGGTATTCAGGGCAGAGGCCTAAGCCAAACTGAGGCTCCAACAATCTAGTATGTGCCTAATAAATGCTGGCTGAATGGAACTGCACCCTTCACATTGGTCTTCAACCACATGCACACACACATATTCACACATACGTGGTGTTAGGGCATAGAACCTTAAAAAATACACCAGTCTCCCCAGTTCTTCAATGAGCCCCTAAATCTCTGGCTCTGTCATGTTTTTCTCTCCCAACTTCCAAGAACCCTGGGCATACAGTTGGTCCTTAGGAAGGGCTTAATGCTTGCATAATTCTACACAGGAATGAGTCCCACCACTGGACACTCTTCCTCCTGGAGAAGTTCCAGGACAGCACCTCATGAAATTGGGGGAAGAGGAAGAGGAAGTGCCTTGAAGGGAGAAGAAACCACCTTCTTGGGTCTTCCCCATTTCCAAGCTCCAAGGGCAGAAGCCTTCCTTACCCAGAAGTCCAGGTTATACTTGATGTTCTGGAAGAGGCCACCCACCATGGCTGCCAAATGGATGACATGTGTAGGCCGGTGCTTCTCGAACAGGGCTCGGGTCTGGGCTGTGTCCCTGGCAGGGGGAGAGGCAAATCATACCCAGACTCAACAGACATTTATATTATGTGCAGAGCAGAGGGAGCTATGAATCATACAGTAAAAAATGTGTGTGCACATTAACTGAGCTGTTGGTACTCCAAATGTGAGGCTCTTAAGCAATGATCTAGGAACAGGCATACTATACTAAGGGCAGGAACTGAAATATATTAATCCTTATGATTTTGCCATAAACAAATTTCGAAGACAGAACGAAGTTGCAGATAAATGGAAAGATGGCTCACAGGTAGACGCCAGCCATGTGACTCTGGACTAGTCACTCAACCTCAGGTTCCTCATCTATAAAATGAGTAATTTGGACTCAATGGCCTCTAAGGTCTCCTTGACCCATAAATCTACGATCTAAAGAAAGTTACAGGAAGAGCTGGTTTTATCATGTGCCAAAAAGCAACAAAGAATATCATTTTATCAGCTTGTACTGTATTGTTTGACGACAAGAATTTGCAAAGGGACTGCCATGAAAACAATTACAAACTTATGCTCCAAGATTGGTGGCAGAAGACAAAGAGAAACCCTACAAAGAACCTGAAAAGACCTTCCAAAAAAATTCAAGATACAATTTGTCACGCAGTGACTTTAATGGAAAGGTGGTAATAGGTATGGATGGTGAAAAACAGGTTTCCAGAAAAAGGAATGAAATAAGACAAAAAAAAAAACTTGCAGACTAACAGAAACCATGTCTACATATCCCAACTCCTTTCTTCAGGAGAAGAATCAGGAAAGGTCTGAATATGACAAAGCAGCTAGGTGGCACAGTGGATTAAGAGTGTCAGACTTGGAGTCAGGAGGACCTGAGTTCAAATCCTGCCTCAGACACTTACTTAGCTGTGTGACTCTGGACAAATCACTTTACCTCCCTTAGACTTAGTTTTCCCTTCTTTAAAATGGGAATAATAGCACTTACAGGGTTGTTGTGAGGATCAAGTTAGGATCAAACACAATTGCATACAGAAATAGATAGCTACAGGGATATATAGATATATATTGTTATATGAATGCTAGCGATTATGACAAGCACCAAAAAGGGACAGAGAAGGCAGCAAATAACAATTTAAGATGATTATAATTAAACCTACATGAAATGATTTATCATTTATGACTTAATACATAATGACATAATATGACTTATCAGTCATTCCTAATGTTGAGGGATTGATTCATAAGGCATGTGAAAAACAGAAAGATACTAAAGATTTTTGGGAAAAAAAATCTCAGCCCTTATTAGTACTGAAAAAAAAAAGCCAACTCCATATGCTATCAAGGCTAAGAGAACCTGATGCCTGGAATGCTTTGCCTACTGTCTGGTCTCTAGTTCTATACTCTTGTTAATATTGTATAACGTTGTGTCTACATGGAAAAATTCTGAAATTGAAAATAACAGCCTTCTGCCCTGAATCTAAATGCTGAAATTGCTAGCTAGAAAATGTACACATGCATACATAGCTATGTTGGTAAACTGGATCCTTTTCCCCTTTGATACTGTGGTTTCCTGTCCCACCTCCCACCCGTATCTAGGTCAGACTCCAAAGGAAAAGCTGTAATTCCTTAGAATAAAGGCTCTACTGTTCTCCCTTAAGAAGTAAGCCTAAAGGTCATTTCCATTGGCTTTGGACAAGCTAGTTAACAACCTAGGCAACAAAAAACTCCTTAGGATCTGTAACCGTTTTCTGTTCACTAATGCAACTTATTGAAATTTCACCATTTTGCCTTCTATCTCTAAACTGTTGGGAAGATTTCTTCCTGTTCCTAAAACTGTGATAATGCTCAGCTCGGTCCAGGTACAGCATTTTCTCGGTGGTTTCCCCTAGCTTTTACAGATAACAGATTTCCACATCTTAGGTAGAGATAAGAAGGATGAACCATCTGATCAATTCTCTTCACACTATTCTGCCAATCATTGCCCTAGAATCCCAGCAAACTAGGAAACTGAAACACCCTTAATATGCTTCAGAAGGGGTTTGTGAGTCATGTTGGGAGGGGGAGTTTAGGCTGATTCCTAGCCCCATCTCCAGCCATTTAAGACTCTTAAACTAGAGGGTAACACAAGTGCTAATACTCTCTTTCTCAAACTCAGCCGATCAGAGCCAGAGAGCTGGTGGAAAGCTAGTTTTGGTGCTTTGACCCCTCTAGGATCTCCTGAGGGAGGGTATGTAGAGAAGCACTGCCCTTTCCCTTGATCAGTTCCTTTCCCCAACTAACCAATCTGTGACTGTAAACTTAGCTGATGGTAATGATTGCTATTGTCAAAAAAAAGTTTTATTGGGGCAGCTAGGTGACCCTGGAGTCAGGTGGACCTGAGTTCAAATCCAGCCTTAGACACTTGACACTTACTAGCTGTCTGTCTAGCTTCCAGGTGTTAAATATAATTCCCAGAATAGCCCCAAGGATCCTAGACAGACAGTCCTATTGGGACTGTGCCATGAGATATGGGGGTGAGAAAATTGATATTTACTACGCTTGCACAGAGTGACAATATTGCTAAAGTTAACCTGTGACCTTAATGTTGGCAAGATGCCTTCTTTGTCTGTTGCCCTAGAAAGCAAGTAAGCACTGGTCAGTGATGGGGGAACCTATAGGGGAATATGACAGTGTAATGCTGTGTGTGACTTAATCAGCCCCCATTAAGGCTTGGGGGGAATCTATATTTGCCTCAACTAGCCCCCATTGAGGCTTAGGGGATTCCACAGGAGTTGTAGCTCCTACTATATTCTTTCTGGCCCCTGTGAGAAGGGTGATTAGGGAATGCTGTAGGAGTTGATTCTCCCATTATCAGAGAAGACTAGAATAGAATAAAGTAAGATTATTAACCCCTCCAAAGCTGGCTTCCTGCCCTTCCTGTCTGACCAGATCAAGAGTGAGCCTGTTAGAGGCTGAAGTCCAAAAACTCCAGTGCCTCCCATGTGTTATCTGTGAAACAGTATGGTGGTTACTTCATTGAAAAATCATGCATTTATAGAGCAATATCTGCTAAAAATATAGGAAATAATGTGAATAGGGGAATTCTATCAATGCTCCTCTTCCATTATTTTCTACGAACTCCGACTCAATGAAAAAAAGGAGTAGGGCATTGAAGTATATGCCTACTTGCCCAACTAAATAAAAAAATTACAAGGATCACATAGATAGGCATCAAGGGCCTCCCAGATGATTGTATTGTCAGGGACCAGTCAATTTTTCACAAGCCTCTGCCATCATGCAACTACCAGAAAGATCTTATTATATTTATAGCTCAATGATTATAAAAAGCTTTGAATTTGGTAGCACCAAATGTAATCTCAAAGGCCCTTTTCCAACAAAGTTTTCCATGTATACATCAAAGTTATGTAAAATTTTATGAAAGACATAACAGACATAACTTTTTTGACAATAACAATCATTACCATCAGCTAAGTCAGAAAACAAGGAGACATCTGCTTGCCAGATATTCATTCACCACTGTCACAGAGTTCCAGTGCTGAGTCCAAGGCGAAGAGGGAGTCCCGACGGTTGGTCAGGTTCCCTAGATGCTCCCTGTTTGCAGAGGACATCATACTGGTCGTATCAAGCCTCAGAACACTGCAGAGCCTCCCAGACAAGGTTTGTAACCACTCAAAGGGCTCTGCCCTAACCATCCACACAGGCAAAGCCAGTGGAGTACACAAAGAATGCCTGTAGTCAACGCTGTGACCTGAAACCTAGAGTTCGTCCTTCAGCATAGATATCTAGGAATTATCTAATGAATTTCCTTATTGATTCGACTAGCTAATGCCAAATAAGCCAGCACAAATCAGAAACTGGTTTCATACACTCAGCGTGTATGATTCTCCACCAGTGGTTGATGAGGAATATGTTATGCACTATTTAGCAAGTGATATTTATACAAGGTAGGAAATAAAGAAAAGAAAAATGCAGGTGGCCATACCAAAAAATAGCATACTTGTTAAAAGAAAATGTGTATCTTTTGCTACAGGACATAGACAAGAGATTTATCGTCTTAGTATAGCTCGTTTCACTAAATCAAAGATAACTGCCTGTCAGGTCAGACAAGGGAGGACTCTGGAATCGTTCACCTTCAGCAAGTAAATCTTTTTGTACAGATATGTAGAGAAAAGGAGACGCTGCAGGTCGTCAGCGGCTGCGTCTGGTTTTGCAGTTTCTGAGGGGTCATAGACAGCAAAATGGTTAGTACAGAACAAAACAGAGTCGGCTATGTTTTTCCAGAAATTCACTTCCAACTATACACAGACACAGAAACAGATACAGACACGTACCTATGCAAGTGCTCTGTGTGTATATGTACATGTGATAGTGCAAATGGACAAGCTGGGCCCATAATTCAACAGGAGGAGGAGGGTAGGCACAAAAGTCTAAAGGAACTCAAGATTCTACCTAAAATGAGGGTGTCTTTTTATATCAATATCCTAGGAGTCCTCTTGTATGGCTGTGACTCATAGACCACTACAGCTTCTGAAAAAACTGGAACTGACTATCACAAAAAGGGCAATGGCAAGGCGAGGCACATGCTGTATGGGAACAAGCTATAACCCTTAACAAATAAAAAACTACAAAGATGAATTAAAATAAAAGATATCATCAAATCGGTGTGTAATCTGAAAAGAAGGAGGAATGGTCAGGTAGCAAAAGCAAAGGCCAACCTTTGGACGTCCTGTGTGCTCCCCTGGTATCTTTACATTTTTGGAGGAGAGGAAGGGACTCTATGTCAAATTTATGGGCATCCATGGACCAAAGTTACATAGGATGGGCAAACAGGGAAGGGGTACAGTCTGTGTCATGGGAGGTGGGGGGAAATCCACATCAATGAAATCGCAGATCTACTGGAGTACAAAGTGTGTGTTTCTAATAAGTGATCAAAAGAGAAGGGAGGGTCAGAGAGAGTGTCTACAACTGACTATGATATAAGGTAGAGAGCAATGGGGGCAAAGGAGTGATACCAAGAACTCCAGGAAAATACAAGGTAGAAGGGTTCATTTTTATCAGGGAAGGATTTGTGAAGGAGATAGTGTCTGAGCATGGCCTGGAAGCAATAGTATGGGCTTACACAGGCAGAGATAAGGAGAGACATTTGAAGCACAGAGGGGTGGCCTGAGCCAATTCATCAGGTAAGAAAGGGGAAAGGATGGATTCTAGGAATGACCCATAAAAGAATTTGGCTAGAAATTACAGTGTTAGAGGCAGTAAAGGCAGGAGAGGCAGTTTGGAGCCAGACTATGGAGAACCTTCAAGTCCAGCTAAGGAGGCTGTATTATGCCCCACAGGCAATAGGAGCTACGGAAGGCCATGGAGCAAAAAAAAAAAAACGATCAGGCCTGAGCCTCAAAAAAATTACCTTTCAGCTGTTTGAAGGCTGGAGCTGGAAGGAAACTTGCATAATCTGACAGAGGAGAAAACTGGGGAATGACCCAAGGTCACCCAGTAAGTAAAGGGCAGATCTAGGACTGGAGAAAGGCCAAATTCCATGACCACTGTCTTCAAGCTTTCAAAGGGCTATCATGGGGAAGAAACACCAGACTTGCCCTGCTTGGCCCCAAAAGGAAGAACTAGAAATGATTAGCTACAGAGGGGCAAATTTAGGCTTTACACAAGAAAAATATTTCCCAACTATTAGAGCTGTCCCAAAACTGAATGGGCTACCTTGGGGAGTAGCAAGCTTGCCCTCCATGGAGCTCTCAGCTCAGGCTGGATGACTTACATGTCAGGTATGATATGGAAGGGACTCGGGTTCAGGTACAAGTTAGACTAGATGGCCCCTGAGCTCTGGGGTAGATAGTGTGAGAGCTGGAGAGGGTGTGCTCAGAGTAGGGAAATCCCATCACAGCCTGGTCTGTGCCAAAGGAGAAATCTCTAGAGATGTCAGCATGTGGTAGGATAACCCTGGCCTACATGGGAGGCGGGTGCTGCGTGGCTGCCTTAGGGAACCCTCCTCATCCTCCTTGACCTCTTGTACAAGTGACCACTGCTACCGTCTACCTTCCCCTCCTGAATACTCTCATCTCTCTAGGGTTTCGAGGTACTGCTCTCTCCTGGCTCCTCCCCTATCTGACCAGCCACTTCTCAGCCTCCTTAGCAGGATCTTCATCCAGGTGACACTTGCTCATTGCCCAGGAGAATCCTCCAAGGCTCTGTCCTGGGACCTCTTCCCTTTTGCTTCCAGATTATCTCTCTTGGTGATCTCATCATCAACTCCCATGGGTTCAGTTGTCATTTGTATGCAGAAGATTCCCAGATCTACTTTCCCAGACCACATCGCCAGACTTGCATTTCCAACTGCCTGTTGGGTATTTTGTACTGGATATCCTATATTCATCATAAACTCAAAGCGTCCATAATGGGACTCATTTTTTTTTACTCTGCAAACTCTGCTTTCATCCCAACTTGCTTCTTCTTGTCAAGGGTCCCACCATTCTCCCAGTCATCCAGGCTCAGTGTCTTCTTTGATTCCTACTCCTACTCACCTCCCATATCCAATCCATTGCCAAACCCTGTCATTTCTGCCTTCACAATATCTCTCACACATGTCTGCTTCTCTCCACTCAAAAGCACCAACCTAATTCAGGCCCTCATTACGTGTCACCTGGAAGCCACTGAAGTGGTCTCCGAGCCTCCCATTCTCCACCCAGCTGACAAGGTGATTTTTCTAAGTTGGAGATCTGACTACGTCATATCCCTGCTCGAAAAGTTCCAGGGGCTCCCTATTACCTCTAAGCTCAAACAAAACTAATCTGCTTGCAATTTAAAGCTCTTCATAACTCGAGCCCTTCTTCCCTCTCCCCCTAAATGAACCCTCCAGGCATCTACACCAGCCTCTTTGCTGCTCCTCAAACACAACTTCCACTGCCCTTCTCAGGGTGTTTGCACAAGTGGTCTCCACTCCTGCAAGGCTCTGCCTCCATGTAGGACTTTCCCTAGTTTCTTTTCACTAGTCCTACCTTTTGTAAGAGGCTGTTCCTGGTGTCCCCGCCCCAGCTGCCTAGTCTTTGCTTTCAGATGACCTTCTATCAACATCTCCAGCTATTTACATGTTGTCTCTCCTGCTGGAATGTGAGGTCCCCAAAGGGCAGGGATTGCTTTTGCCTTTCTTTGTATCCCTCAGTGCTTAGCTTGACACATAATAAAGGCTGAACAGGGCAGCTAGGTGGTGTACTGGATAGTGCACTGGTCCTGGAGTCAAGATGAACTGAGTTAAATCCAGCCTCAGATACTTATTAGCTGTGGGACCCTGGGCAAGTCACTAAACCCTGTTTGCCTTAATTTCCTCCTCTGTAAAATGAGCTGGAGAAGGAAATGGCAAACCACTCCAGTATTTTTGCCAAAGAAAACTCCAAATGCAGTCACGAAGAGTCAGACTGCAAACGACTAAACAACAACAAAGACTGAATAAATGAGTGACTGACTGACTAACTTAAAGGACCAGGGACCAAGAAGCCAGTCAGGGACGGGTGGCTATGTGGTGGCCTGGGGAAAGGGGGAAAAGACGCTGAAGGGGAAGTGCCAAAGGAAGGCTTCCAGATAGAGGTAGGACAATAACGGGTGGAGCAAGTAAAGATCTGGATTTCTTAACTTTTTAATTTTTTTTTAATTCACAAAACAAAACAAACATTTCCATAACAGAGTGTAATAAAGAGGATTGCACATGAAACAGCAAATCAATTATGTACAACTTGTCATTCCTTTTAAATTTGTAATAAAGTTATCACATGAATAAGATCCGGCTTTCTTGGCAAAAGGTGGGGGACCAGGATGTTTGTCCAGGGTGGGAATTAGGCAGGTTGGCCTTACTGCTGTGCCCTAAGTCTAGCTCATTCCTAGCTCACTCCAGTCTAATACAACCCAACCCTACTGCCTGGACAGAGAGAAATGGATATGGGTAAGGGCCCAGGGGAGAAAGGTATGAACCACTTACATTAGGTCTGCATCCTTGGAGGAGACAAATATCCACTGTTCCCCAGGCTGGCTCGCACCGTCCGCCACCACTCTCTGTATGGCCTTCCCTACTAGGCCAGAGCCCCCAGTGACCAGGATGCGAGTGCCCTCTGATGGGTCTGCCATGCCTGCTGCACCTGTGGGGACAGAGATCACATGCAAGTTAAGAAAAGCTGGGCCCTGCCCCTTACCTGCCCCAAACCTTACTTTTGTAGAACCTTTTACACATAATGGCTCAGTTGAATCTCACCACGGCCTTAGGTGATATTGTTACTGTTCAAGCAGTGGTTAAGTGACACCTATAGACAGGGCTCAGTTGTGGCTCCACTCTTGACCAGTCAACTCCACCTCCTTCATGAAACCTTTCTAGATCCTGTCACATGATAAGACCTCTCCTGCTCCAACCTCACATAATATTTTGTTTTGTACCTCTCTGATACTCTTGAGATATTGAGACAGCTAGTTGGGGTAACAGACAGAGTACTGGACTTGGGGGTCAGAAAGACCTGCGTGTGACTTCTTCACCAGTCACTTAACTAGCTGTGTGACCCTGGGCAAGTCATTTATCTTTTCTCAACCTCAGTTTACTCATCTGTAAAATGGGGATAATATAACACTTACCTCATTTCGAGGATCAAATGAAATAATATATTTAAAGTACCTTACAAACCTTTAAAGCACCATACAAATGTTAGCTATAATAGTAATAGTTATCACTATTATTCATCATGTTTCTGCCCCATCCCCATACTCAACTGAAAGTTCCAGGAGGGCAGGAAAAGTGTGTGCCTCTCAGTGTCTAGCCAGAGCTCTGCAAACAGCAGATACTCACCAATGTTTGTTGTTTTTTTTTGGAGCGGGGAAAGGCAGGGTAATTGGGGTTAAGTGCCTTGCCCAAGGTCACGCAGCTAGTAAACGTGGCAAGTGTCTGAGGCCACATTTGAACTCAGGTCCTCCTGACTCCAGGGCCAGTGCTCTACTCACTGCACCACCTAGCTGCCCCTAATGTTTGTTGTTCTTGTTCGGTCCTTTCCCACCCTTCTTCTCCCCACCTCCCCACTTTCCTCCTTCCTTCTCTCATTACTAATACTAGTAACATCCACTAGAAATTACAGTGATCTTAAGGAGCCCAGGCTTCATGAACAATATTGATTCTTCAAGGAAATGCTAGAGACTGTGGGTCAATGAAGGTGGCATCTACTCAGTACCTAACACAACATAACCCAGTGGCTAGAAACACACATCGCTAGCTATTACTATTCAAGGCCCGACAGACGACAAGTCTCCTTACTGCCCCACCACCATCGCTACAACAAATTCAGATCTCAAAATATCCTGGAGAAATCAGCCAACCAACTGGTCTGGAACCAGAGCACTAGCACAGACTGAACTGTTGCCTACAATCTCCTGGACATAAGATTGATCCATAAAGACTTGACGAGTCTAGTTAACAAGCATTAGGAGCAATGCCTTTTAGTAGATGCTGCCCAAGCCACGTGGATCAAAAGCTTTAAAAAGAGACCCGGTGGAGGAAATGCTGTGGAGTCAGGAGGAGGTGCACGTCACCCCCACTGCTGTGCCTGCTGCTGGGGTTATACTCGGGATGTTCTCAACTCAGGGAGCTTAAAGCCTAAGTTTTAATCAACTACAAAAACCAAGTGGTTTGTTTTCTTTTTTAAACTCACCTGTGCAACTGTCTGGAAAACAGTAACATAAAATAATAGAGTGGGATAACAATTTGTCATGGCCATTTCTAGCTAAGCCCCATCAAAAGACGTGAGAATAAGATAACAACACAAAAATAACAACCCTTATTTCTGCAGTGTCTTAAGGTTTACAAAATGCTTTTCTCGCAACAATTCTGTGAGTACTGTAGCAGAAGTATGTTCCACCCCATTTTACAGATGCAGAAACAGGTCCAGAGAAATGAGATTGTGTTGCTAAGGGTCACAGAAACAAGAAGCGACAAGGTTTCAAACCCAAGTCCCTTGGTCCCTAGTTCAAGAGTCTAATGGACTCCTGATCCTTCTCATCAGGTTGAATTTCTAATTAGCCAAAAGGCAGAGGTCACAGATAAAAGAAGCCTATATTGTACAAGGAGTAGGAAGGACAGGGATGAAGGAATAGGCAAGGCTGCCTCCACTGGAGGTAACGGCCTTCTCTTTGCCACCTGCCATTGTAAGTCTACTGGGAGTTTGTCAAGGATACGCACTCACAAAATAAATACTAATCTCGCCATACTCCCTTAGGGCCAGTCATATGGTGGGAGAGGAAGAATTGAAGTGACCAGGAAGTCTCTTCTCCAGGATGCAAGAGGGAAAGAGAATCATCTAAGAGTAGGAAGGAAAAACTCTCTACAACCTGTATTTCCTGGAGGCCACGTATCCATTCAAACTGTCCTGGAGAAGCAAGTATAAAAGCCTTGGATTTGGGCCAGGGCCAGCCAGGACCTATTAACAATCTTCTCTCCAACACTCTCCCTTTCCTCTCACCTAGGCGAGTCAAGGTCATAGATCTGCAGCGGATGGAAAGGAACCCAAAGGCTTACCTATCCTACCTTTCTTCTTAAGGCTGGAAAGCTCTTTATAACAGCTGTGACAGAATCAGCTCAAGATGTTTGCAGAGCTCCAGTGAGGAGGTACCTACTTCCTCCCAAGGCAGCAAACATAAAGTCCTTTAAGGACAGGGGACACTCTCTTTTTGTCTTTCTATCCACAGTGCTTATCACGGTATCAGTGCTTAATAAATGTTTGTTGATTAAATAATTTTGTATAGCCTTTTTCCCTTCTGAAATCTGCCTTTCAGCCTTATCTACTCCTTTCTTCTTTCTGGGGCCAAGGAAAATGAGGCTAATCCCTTTTCTACAAGACAGTCCTTCAAATAGTGAGACAGCAATTATGTTTTCCAAGCCACCTTCCCTGGTTCTCTCCTCTCTTCTCTTCCTCCCTTTGTGTGTGTGGATGCAAGATCAGCTCCGCCCCCCATCAACTGATCAACAAGCATTTATTAAACATCGACTACGTATATACATTGTTCCAGGTGCCTAGGATACAAAGACAAAGGTGAAACAGTCCCTTCACAGTTGTTTCCATGTTATCTCCTCCATTAGACTGTAAGCTCCTTAAGGGCAAGCATGGTCTTTTGCCCCTTTTTGTATCCCCTGCACTTAGCCCAGTGCCTGGCACATGGTAGGTGCCTAATAAATGCATGTTGCCCTGCCTTGCCTTCAAGTTGCTGACATTCTGTAGGGGGAAACAACACGCACACATGTAAGTATGTAATACTCGAAATAAACACAAAATAGCCACATGGGAGCTGGGCGTTGGAAGGGAGGGGAGAAGGACTGGAGGGCACATGGAAATCGGGTCCTGTTTCCAGTGGCTGGGGCAGAGGGGCTCAACAGGGCGGGGAGAGGAGGAGGGAGGGGGCACCCCGGGGGCAGTTAGGTGGCAGTGGACAGACAGCCGGCCCTAGAGTCAGGAGGACCTGAATTCAAATTCGGACTCAGACACTTACTAACTGTGGGACGGTGGACAAGTTACTTAACCCCGTTTGCCTCAGTTTCCTCATCTGTAAAATGGGCTTGAGAAGGAAATGGCAAACCACTCCAGTATCTTTGCCAGGAAAACCCCAAATGGGGTCAGGAAGAGTCTGAATCAACAACTTAAATAAGGACACCTTGGACTCTCTGTGGGCCTCAGTTTCCCCCTCTAACGGGCAGACCACCTCTCTAAGCTCACCGTCTGCTGACACTCGGGAAACAAGTGATGCCACGCCACGCCACGCCACGCCACGCCACGCCACGACCCTCCCCTACTCCCACTTCCCCATTCCGCCTTCCCCCCACCCCTCTAGACTCCCACCTGGCTTCGGACTCCACCTGCTGTTCCACAGCTGCTTCCGGCAGGAGTCCACGCCGGCCACGCAAGAGGATCCAGGCAAAGAAGGGAGCAGGGAGGGGCGGGACGGAGAACCCCGTGGGACGCTGGGAAATGTAGTCCTGTTTTGCGAATGTAGGTTTTCCTCGCCACGTCCCTTCCCTGCAGAAGGAATTCTGGGAAATGTAGTCCTGCCCTTGGAATCTCTGGGAAATGTAAACGTTGCACTGAGCTCTTGCCGCCCCCACCCTATCCCATTCAAGCCTGAGTGTGGTGAAAAAGAATGGATCTCGGCATTGAGTGCTGGAAGGGATGGATTTCGGGGGTTAGTACAAACTTTTGCTTTAGTTATTTTTTAATCTTTATAATTTTTTAAAAATTATTTTTAATGAACAAAAAATTTGTTTTGCTCCCACCTCTCCTTCCATTCAAAAAAGAAAAAAGAATAAAAACAAAATCTTTTTAACAAATATGCACAGCAAAGTAAAGACAGATTCCGGCATTGGACAAATCCTCAATCCATGTACTGTTCTTTATCGTGAATATTCTAGAATCGTGGTCGGCCATTATGTTGATCAGAGTTCTTGGGTCTTTCAAAGTGATACATATATTTACTATGTAATTCTTTGTTTGCTGTGCTGTATAAACTGTTCTCCTGGTTCTGTTCATTTCCACTGCATCAAGTTTTCACAGGTTTCTCCAAAACCATCCCTTTCACCATTTCTTATGGCACAATAGTATTCCATTACTGTTATTTGTTCAGTCATTCTTCAATTGATTGGCCTGCCCATTTAGTTTCCAGTATTTTGCTTCCCCAAAAGGAGCTGCCATAAGTATTTTTGCACATATGGATTTTGTCTTCTCTGTGATTTCTTTGAGCCATAGGCCTGTTATTGTTCAGTTGTGAATGACTCTTTGTGACCCCATTTGGGGTTTTCTTGGCAAAGATACCGGAATGAGTTCATTTACTTCTTCAGCTCATTTTATAGGTGAGGAAACTGAGGCAAACAGGGTAAAGTGACTTGCCCAGGACCAAAGTAAGTATATGAGGTCATATTTGAACTCAGGTCCTCCATGGCTGGCACCCTCCCTACTACATCACCCAGCTGCCCATAGGCCTAGTAGTGGTATCATTAAGTAAAGGGTTTGAAAAATTTAGTAATTTTTGGGACGTAGTTCCAAATTACTTTGCTGAAATGGCTGCAAAAATTTACAGTTCCACTGACAGTAGAATGTCCTTGTTTTCCCATAGTTGGGACAGTCCAGTCCTGGAGTTCGGAACACTCTTTTTTCCTGAGTTCAAATCTGGCCTCAAACACTTACAATCTGTGTGACTCTGGGCCAGTCACTTAATCCTGTTTTCCCCAGCTCATTTAGCAAACCACTCTAGTATCGTGTAACAAAGAAAAGTAGCTAAACAAGACAGCAGCAACCATCTGACAGCGTATGCAATGTTATGCCTTAGTAGTCTTCTACCTCTTTGCTGAGAAGAGGTATTAAACTGCCTACCAACCCCCGAAGGTCTACAGAGCTCTCGTGCCAACCTTTTTGTTGTATGCCAATGAAACCTGGACAGTGTACCAGCACCATGCCGGGAAATTGAATCTCTTCCATTTGAACTGTCTAAGGAAGGTTCTGACGATCACCTGGTAAGATAGTGTACCGGACACTGAGGTCCTTTCTTGAGCTGAACTGGAAGCAGTCAAACTCTACAACAGACAGCACAGTTCCAGTGGGTTGGCCACGTTGTTCAAATGCCAAACGTATGTCTGCCTAAAAGACTATTTGATGGAGAACTCATACAAGGCTAGTGCTTAGTAAGTATGGAGGTCAAAAGAAGTGTTACAATGATACTCTCAAAGTCTCTCTGAAGAACTTTGGAATCAATTGTGACACATGGGAAACATTGGCACAGGACCTCTCAGCATGGGGTGCTAGCATCAAAGAAGGTTCTGTGCTATATAAGCAAAGTAGAATTGTAGTAGCTCAAAAGGAACATGATATGTGCAGATTTAGAGCCACCCCCACTCTAAACGTTCATGTGGACTATTTGTGCCTGATCTGTGATAGAGCCTTCTCAATTCATATTGGTCTCATCATCCATAGTCACACACTTTGGCCCTGATACAGTGATAGCATTTTGGTCCTCCTTGAGAATGAAGGCCAACAACCAACCAGGGCAGTGGTTCCCATTTAGGGGTTCAAGAGTCCATTGGGGGTTCACAACAATGGTCTGAGTGAGTCATGCTAAAAATTATTTAATGGTGCCTTAAGCAGTAAATAATTGTCCAATTATGTTACAAATATATTTTTCCTCTGTGACAACAAGCATGTGCATGTTTGAAGCATGATAGAATTCTTTCTGCATCAGTTCAAAACTTGTAATGATCATGTACACAACGATTGTGTTTGTGCAGTGATTACATAAAATTATGCTGCTTCTAAGTGCAGAGTTCTTTCAATTTCTCAACCTGTCATCAAATTATTTCCAAACTACTACACTTGTTCAACACTCCAGTGTGCAAACTGGTTTCCAACAGATAAATGCATTTGCTTACCCTCATTTCTGTTGGGTGTACTGCACCAGAGAAGTTCCCTCATTCCCCTCTGTCACCCTGCAGTGATACTTTATCGGTTGTGTAATTGTGTGAACAAGAGAGCACAAATGTTGGAGTTCTTGCAGTGCAAATGTCAGGGTGTTTTAAAACCATGATCTCTGCACTGTTATTCACTATGGTACTAGAAATGTTAGCTGTAGCAATAAGAGAAGAAAAAGAAATTGAAGGAATTAGAATAGGCAAAGAAGAAGCTAAGTTATCACTCTTTGCAGATGATGTGATGATATATTTGGAGAATTAAGTAAAAAACTACTTGAAATAATAAACAACTTTAGCAAAGTTGCAGGATACAAAATAAACCCACATAAATCACCTGCAGTTCTATATATTACTAACAAAGCCCAACAGCAAAAGATAGAAAGAGAAATTCCATTTAAAGTTATTATAGACATTATAAAATATTTGGGAGTCTACCTGCCAAAACAAACCCAGGTACTATATGAATACAATTACAAAATACTTTTCATGCAAATAAAGTCAGATCTAAATAATTGGAAAAACATCAGTTGCTTGTGGGTAGACCAAGCTAATATAATAAAAATGACAATTCTACCTAAATTAATTTACTTATTTAGTGTCATACCAATCAAACTACCAAAAATTATTTTATGGAGCTAGAAAAAAATAATATCAAATCTCATCTGGAAGAACAAAAGTTCCAGGACTCATGATGGAAAATATCATCCAAATCCAGAGAAAGAACTATGAGATTGCGGGCCATCTTGGGGAGGGAGGGAGGAAGAAGGGGGAGAAAATTTAAAACTTATGGAAGTGAACATTGAAAACTAAAAATAAATAAACTAATAAAGAAAAGAAACGTGATCTCTGGGCATGAGCCTTAGATGCCATCTTGAAACCATCATGGACCATCATAGATGTTCTTCAGAGACAACCTTTATATTGTCTCTCTTTGAAATATTAAGGTTATTTTCTGATTTAAACTTATCCTCTACTATTCACCTATCTGTTGGATTTTCAAATAAACTGGTTGGTAACATGGATCAATGATTCAGTGGAATCTCTGTGAGAATGTAGTTTGTAGGCCAGGGATAACAAAGAAGAAAGTCCTGTTCCAACAGATTCCTTCCCTACAAAGCTTAGTTTACATATAAACATTGGCAAATATGAAGCAACATTGTCAGTTTCAGTCTAAGTACATTTATCATTACTTCTCATCAGCCAACAGAAAAGTAACTATATCTTATCATAACTAGCTTTTCATTTTTGTTGATTGGTTAAGTATGTAATAATAAAAAAATCAATTTCTGTCTCTCAGCAGGAGAGCTTGTATAATTCTCCAACCATTTCTCATCTGTTTTATTTGTATTTTAAATCAAAATATAGAAATAAAGTTGATATTTAGCCAAATTTAAGACTGTATTTGTCTGCTGTTGAGCCAAATATTGCAAACTCTGTGATCCAGTAACACTGGAACTTACTGTTCCTTGCACAGGACATTCTCTTCTCTACTCAGGTACTGGCTGGCCCCTACGCCCAGAATGTTCTCCTTCCTCACTTCTGTCTCTTAGCTTCCCCGGCTTTCTTCAACACTCAGCCTAAATCCCACATTGTACAGAAGGCTTTTACCAGTCCCTTATCCTCCCACCCCCATTCTCATCTCTCTCAGTGGCTAGTATCTTTATTTCTAAAATTATCTTCCTTCTACTCTAATATATCTTGTCTGTACTTAGTTATGTATATGTGGTCTTCCCCATTGTAACGTAAGCTTCTGGAGGAGAGAGATTGTTACCTTCCTTTGTATCCCATCACTTAGCAAAGTGCTTGGCACATAGAAAGTGCTTATGCCAGAGGTTCATGTAGATAGGCATAGGGGCTTTATATCTGCAGATACAGGTCTTTAATGATCCCTCTCTATATCATCTTTAGCTTTTGTGGGATATATGCCCAGTATTAGAATTGTTAGTTCAAAGGATATGGATTATTTAGTCACTTTTCTTTCATAATTCCCAATTGATATTCAATTCACAACTCCACCAACAGTGCTAATATGCCTGTCTTTGTAACTCTAACACCTCCAATGTTTATTACCCTTTCTTGTCATCTATGTCAATCCGTAGTATGTAAAGGGATATTTCAAGGTTGTATCACTTGCATTTCTCTTACTATTAGTGGTTTAGAACATGTTTTCAATTGGTCATTTATACTTTGAAATTCTTTTAAAAACTCTAAAAACCAACTATTGGGAAGACTATCTATTGGAAAATGGCTATTGGTCTTATATATTTGTATCAATTCCTTATATGCAAATTAAAAATGAAGGATGATTGATGCTTAGAAACAACATCATCTCATAAAGCAGAGAGAAGCAGTGGAGAGTAAAACTGGTTTAAGGAAAGCTTGGCAAGATATCCATCAAGGCCATCCCAAGGACATTCAAAGATGAAAATAGAAGGACTACAAATAGAAGGAAAACGGAAAAGATTTGTAAAAACAAAAAATCAATATACCAAAGTTTTTCCTCCATCAAGGAGAGTGAGATCACCATATTTAGACTCTGACATCATACTCCTAGATGTGCTCATGGGGAGTTAAAAGTGGCACTACAGAGAACACAGAAGGAAGGGCAGAAAAATTATACCAAGTGCAGATAAGCAGTGATTCCTTCTGAAGGTAACATAATTGTGAGGGCCATCAAGGATCAATATACAAGGTATCTGAAAGAGAGAAAGATTCCCCAAAGCATGGAAATAGTTTCAGGCCTTATCAATAATGAAAAATGAAAACTAAATATGTTAATAACTACCAAGGTAAATGCTTGCTCTTCCATTTATACAAAATCTTTATGAGAG
The DNA here is from genome assembly GCA_028646595.1 of Phalanger gymnotis. Taxonomy (NCBI): domain Eukaryota; kingdom Metazoa; phylum Chordata; class Mammalia; order Diprotodontia; family Phalangeridae; genus Phalanger; species Phalanger gymnotis. The sequence goes on along the minus strand of CM053622.1, from coordinate 72,879,804 downwards.
TCAGCTGTATAGCAGCCAAGGACATCCTTGTAGGGAATGAGCAGGGTTTCAAAGGCAATATTCAATACTGGACCAAATGTTTACCATTTTACAATTAACTGAAAGATGTAGAAATATATAAAAACACTTTGCTTATTGTATATTGATTGTGGAAAAGCATTTGATTTGATAGGGGAAAATGTTATATTACAGTCTCTTTTATAACAAGGCTTCTCTCATCCATATGTCAAAATCATTTAAAATTCCTTGAAAGATTAAACAACTGAAGTAGTCCCATTCAATGACTCTCTGATCTTAAATATCAAATGAGATATGAAACAGGGAGATATGTGGCCATCAGGATTCTGATGGAAGAGATCTCATGTGGAGTCCTAAGTGAAGAGGAATGTCCTATGGATGATGAGATCCTCTAAATATTTCTATTCTTAGTGACCCTAGGCAAGTCACTTAACCCTGTTTACCTCAGTTTCTTATCTGTAAAATGATCTGGAGAAGGAAATGGCAAACCACTCCAATATTCTTGCCAAGAAAACCCCCCAAAAGGGGGTCACAAAGAGTAAAACATGACTGTAATGACTGATATTGTGCTGATTGCATTAAGTCCTGGAACATTTCCTAGACTCTTGTCGTGACTCAAAGGAATTGGCCTAACCGTCCACACAAGAAAGACCAAATAAAGAAAGGACATATATTGCCCAGATTACAATGTATGTTCAGACAGACAAGCTTGGTGTGTGTGTGTGCATGCGTGTGTGTGTGTGTGTGTGTGTATGCATGTATTTGAGACAGTCAGTACGTCTGTTGAAAATATGGCCAGAGCTGAATAGGACAGTGGGTTTCATTGCCTTCAAGATATCCCAGAGCTCTTTTAAGGTACCGAAGTCCCCTATGAAAACAAAGGCCCATCTTTTTTTTCAAATTTATTTTATTATTTATTTAATATTTTATTTTTCAACATCGATTTCCACAAGATTTTGAGTTACAAATTTTCTCCCCATTTCTACCCTCCCCCCACTCCAAGATGGCATATATTCTGATTGCCCCATTCCTCAGTCAGCCCTCCCTTCTGTCACCCCACTCCCCCCCCATCCCCTTTCTCCTTATTTTCTTGTAGGGCAGGATAGATTTCTATGCCCCATTCCCTATATATCTTATTTCTCAGTTGCATGCAAAATCAATTTTTTCTTTTGAGCATCTGATTTTAAAACTTTGAGTTCCAAATTCTCTCCCCTTTTCCCTCCCCACCCACCCTCCCTAAGAAGGCAATAGGCCACACATGTATCATTATGTAAAACACTTCCACAATACTCATGTTGTGAAAGACTGACTATATTTTCCTCCATCCTATCCTGTCCCCCTTTATTCAATTTTCTCCCTTGACCCTGTCCCTTTTCGAAAGTGTTTGCTTTTGATTACCTCCTTCCCCTATCTGCCCTTCTTTCTATCATCCACGCTTTTTTATCCTCTTCTCCCTACTTTCCTGTGGTGTAAGATACCCAACTGAGTGTGTTTGTTATTCCCTCCTCAAGTCAAATCCGATGAGAGCAAGATTCACTCATTCCCCCTCACTTGCTCGCTCTTCCCTTCCAGTGAACTGCTTTTTCTTGCCACTTTTATTATGCTTTTCAGTGGCAAGAGTTCTTAGGGAACCTGCAACCTTACAAAGCTACAGGTAAAGTTTATACAGATTATTCTATAGTAAAACATATGCCAAATATGCTAATTAGGTGATTCAGGGCAGGATTAGGAAGTGGTTAAGGAGTGGTCAGTTCTTAAAAGGACATGCACTTTTGTATCAACTGTGCAGGTATGTTATCCAGAGTTCACTGGGAAGTAGCCCAAGGAGGGGCTACATAGAGGTGTGGTTTTAGGCCTGAAATGTCACTAAGTCAACTAACTGTCAGGGCTGACTGGGAAATACCCAGGCTGCTCCCATCAATGTCTTGTTAGACAAGATAAATGTAAGGGAGTATACATATGTCTAAGTCTAGCATGCATATGTTAGGTCAGTGAGTAGTAAATATCTCTATGACTCAGTACACAACTAGTTCAGCCAGTACACTGCTGGTTTAAACTAATAAATTCTATAGGTGCAGGAAGAGAGGTAAATATTTTGCTAGGGCATGCTGTCCTGTTTTGCTAGAGAGAAACTGCTGTGGACAGTGTTTTGAGGCTAGGGAGAGATGTGATTTTGGAATTGGGGTCCAAGCACAGGCACTAAAGCAAAGGCTAGGGAGAAATATGATGTTAGGATTAGGGTCCAAGCACCCCATCAGGTCCAGTGGCCTGGTATTCACCAGGATGACTGAAGATGGCCCAGGATGCATTGGGAGACCCTGCCCCTTTCAGGCTAAGGCTTTTTCAGGTTCTCTTTCTCCTTCTTTCTTCCTCTCTCTCTCCCTCTCCATTTTCCTGCTCTGCCCAAAGGAAGGTACATTTCCATGGCTGAAGAATGCCTCCTTAACTTTGGGTTTACTGGCTAGATTTCTTTCTCAAAAACCAAGCCTTAAACCCAATTCATAGATTGGACAATAGGTCCCTGCCTTCATAGCACGGAGTGAATGTAAATACTAAATACTAACTGTTTCTCTTTTGGGCAGGAACTCTGAGGATCTTCCCCTCCCAGTTTGATTTTTTTTTTTGAGTTTTTGATTAAAGGGGCCATCCCTTGATTAGCTTCTTAAAGAGGCCTATTCATTGAATGGGAGTTCCCTCCCTCAAAGCGAGAACCTGAAAAGGCCTTAGCCTGAAAGGGCCAGGGTCTTCTATTGCATTCTGGGTCATCTCCAGTCATCCCAATGAATATCAGGCCACTAGACCCAGATGGCTCTGGAGGAGAAAGTGAGGCTGGTGACCTTGCACAGCCCTCCCTCACTCAAATCCAAATCAACTGCAAGTCATGTCATTCTTTCCCTGATGTCATGGCCCTCTTGTAGAAGGAAGGACAAACAAATCTGAGTGCCCTCTGGCAAATAGTGGGATGGAAACAGTGGCCTTGTGTAGCAGCGCCACCTGGTGGTAGAAATGTGTATTACATACTTTTTCCTAATGATGGAAAGAAGAAATAACCTGCTTTTCTGGAGGCTGTAGGGAGCAGCACCAGCCACGTATACACTTAGATTACACCAATTGTGCCATGTGGGCTCTCTTCCGAGGCAGCTAGGTAGCACAGTGGATAGAGGTCTGGGTCTGGAGTCAGGAAGGGCTGAGTTCAAATCTAGCTTCAGATGCTTATTAACTATGGGATGCTGGGCAAGTCACTTAGCCTCAGTCGGCTTCAATTTCCTCAACTGTAGAATGAGGAGAATAACAGCCAAAATCACAGATTGCGGTGAGGATCAGACGAGGACATGCTTGTAAAATGCCTGGCACATAGTAGGTATTTGTATAAAGTAGCAAGCCAATTCAGAGCCTAGGGCTTAAAATACCTAGAAGGGGAGAGGGAAGGGAGAGGCAGCCACGCCCCTGATAAGGTCGAGTTTGGGGGCATGGAGGGAGTTGGGTGGGCTGAGCAACAGTCTTGAGGAAATGGGCTCGGGATGAGCCTGTTGTGGAGGAAGGATATTCCCTCCCTGCTGTGTTTAAGATTTTTTTTCCCCTTTCTTTTCTCGTTCTATTTTCCTTCTGGACAAATAACAGCATTAGCGACAATAATAGTAACAGTATTTCCCGTTCCGGCCTCAGTTTCCACCTCTTTGGACTCCACCAAGGATCCTTCCACCCCAAAGTCCCTGGACACCAAAGTGTGCCCTGGACAACCCAGGGAGAGCCTGGGCGCCCGGAGGAAGGATGCTCTCAGCCTAGGGAGGGATGCAGACAGCACAGGTGAGAGGCGCCGCGCTCTGGCGGAGCCGGACCCAGGCTAGGGCGCCTGCTGTCGCTGGGAGCGCTTGGGCTCGGGAGGGTCCAGGTGGAAGGCTGCCGGGCTGCGGGTGTCCCCGCCCCGTCCCGCCCCGTCCCGCCCCGTCCGGTCTGGTCCTGCTGCTGCCGGAAATGACTCTTTACCCGGCGAGTCTGAGCCTGCGGCGCTGCGAAGTGACGGAGAGCTAAGCCCGCGGAGAGAGGTGCCGCGGAGCCGGCCCAGGGTACGGGGACGGGAGATAAGCGGGCCTAGGACGTGGTCCCTGCGCGGGTAGGAGCCCCTAAAGGGCACCCTACGTGCGGGACACGCACGGGGTGCCGCGTCAGGCTCTCACTATCCTCTGCCTTGGCTCCCAGTTTTCCCGGGACCGTAGCCGTCACTGTCACCTAGTGGACTTTTCAGCCCCCTCCGCGCACCTCCTCTTCAAGGCGTGGGGGGAGGGAGCATTCGAGTCCAGCGAGCCACGTGGGGAGAGAGGGACTGACTGCCTGGCTGCTGGCCTCTGGGTGCTGTGGGTGAGACACCCGCCCATCAGGCCGTCCACGTTTTTGTGGCTGCTCACCATCTTGCGTTGTTCAGTGGTTTCTCAGTAACGTCCAACTCTTCTGGACCCCATGTGGGATTTTCTTTGGCAAAGATTCTGAAATGGTTTGTCATTTCCCTCTCCGGCTCATTGGATTAGGAAACTGAGGCAAGTGAACTTACCCAGGGTCACACAGCTGGTAAGTGTCTGAAGCTGGATTTGAACTCATGAAGATGAGTCTTTGATTCCAAGCCCAGGACATCTATTGAGCTATCCACTCCTCCACCCAGCGGCCCTACTGTCCTGGGCGGTAGGTGCTATTTTTAACCCCATTTTACTGGTGGGGAAGCAGTAAGGGAGGTTAAGCAACGATCCCAGGGTCACACAACTAGGTAGGGTTCGAATCCATATCATCCTGTTGGGATGGTAAAGGAATGATTGAAAAAAAAAAACATTTATTAAGTACTTGCAGTGTGCTCAGCATTGTGTTAAATGCTATACAAATTGAACTAAACACAAGGCCCTGACCTCAAGGAGTTCTAATTCTAAAGTAGGGGATGAGGAGAGACCACATCTACGGATACTGTCTGCCACCAGTCGTGGTCACTCATTCTGTCATTCAGTCCCAGGGCTAGGGGAACATGCTGGGGCGGGGGTAGGGAGTTTCCTTTTCACTGGCGCCCTGAGACAGAGGCAGGTCCAGGAGGGAGCCTCTTGCCTCTGTCCTGGCTGCCCCTCCAGGCTCCCCTATTTGGTCCATGCCTTTAGCCTCTCTCCCTGATGCTTTAACAAGATGCTTTTTATTGATGTTTTTGTTCTTTACAAAACGGAGAAAAAACAATCCTCAAACCATTTGAGCAAAAGAATTCAAAAGTCATTGCAACATCACACATTTGTAATTGTGTGACATTGCAGTGACTTTTGAATTCTTTTTGTCCAAAAAAGGGAATAGTGGACATAAACCTTTCAAGCAGTGGTATCAAACCCAAATAGAAATGGATCTCTGCAGTCCATTTTGTGACTTAGCCACAGATTAACATTATTTATGTTTTATTGTGTTTAAAATTTATTTTGTTAAAATTTCCCAATTACATTTTAATCTGGTCTTGGTTGCACTCAGGAGGGGCTGCATTGAGTTTGACCACTTTGCTTTAAAGTGTGCAGATCACGTTGTATACATCCTTTACCTTAGCTCTCTGATGTAGGGACCATAGGTGGTACTCTTATCCCCACTATACAGAAGAGGAAACTGAGGCTCAGAGAGGGAAAGTGATTTACCCAGGATGGCACAGCTGGATTGGAGCCCAAGTCCGGTATTCTTTCCTCTATAACCTCCCCTACTTAATCTTCTTGTACCCTGTAATCACCATCTAAACTTTCTCCTTCATTTCACTTTGGAACTTAATTCAACAGCGGAGCCTGCCTAATACCCTCTTACCTTATAGCCTAGTTCCTTAACACCTTGACTTCCTAACACCTAGTCACCGGAGTCTTATAGCTACCTTGTGAGGTTGGTAGGGTACTAAAGCTCAGAGATGTTACGCTACTTAGCCCAGATAACACAGCTAGTCATTGGTAGAGGCTGGATTGGAATCCAGATCTTTCGATCCCAAGTTCTAGTTCTCTTTTTTTGCACCTCATGTCCCCTCCTTACAATCCTCAGTGACTCCTCATTGCTTGCCAACTGGCTTTGAGAATCCCTCCCTTGGCATCCAAGGTGCTTTGTGATCTGGCTCCAACTTAATGTTTCTGGGCATCTTATGCTCTTCCCTAATAAAACCCTGTATTCCATCTAGACTATTCAATTTAATATCCCCGGAATACCTCATTCACGTTCTTACCTCTTGGTCTTTGCTTATGACAGTTCTTACTATCGAAATACCCTCCATCCTCTCCACCTAATTAATGTCTGCTCATCCATCATCCCCTCTGGGAAACTACTGTCATCGTCCAAACCTTCCCTAGCTACTCTGTTGGACTTCTAATTGAAAATGCATATACTTTAGTGGCAGTGTGGCAGTAGATAAGAGTCCCTTAGAATAAGCAAGCCCAGCTTAAATCCTGCTTACTGTGTGACCCTGGAAAACTCACTGCACTTTTTTTTGTGTCTCAGATAATAATTCTTTAGGATTTCTCTAGTAAGTGAGTCAGAGATTATTTGTGACCTATGTTGGAAGAGGGAGTTCTCACAATATGGGGACCAGGAGTTCCCCATATTGAGGAAATCACACATCCCTCACATGTAATGTTTTCACGTCTTGCCTTCCTAAGTAGATTATAACCTCTTTGAAGGCAATAACCTTATTTTCTGTCTCTTAGTGTCTCTTATGTCATGTGGCCCAGTGGTTTGGACTTTGTAAATACTTAGTAATAATAATTCACATTTACATGATGCTTTATAAAACACTTTTCCTCCTAACAATGCTGTGAGGCAGGTGGTGTAAGGATTATTATACCCATTTTATAGAAAAAGAAACTGAGACTCTGAAAGGTTACCATCAAAGGAGTATAGTATAGTGGGGAGGGAGACAGGATGGTATAGTGGATGGTGCACTGGACCTAGAATCACAGAGCTCTGGATTTGAATCCTGCCTCAGACACTAGCTGTGTGACCCTGGACTAGTTGCTTAATTTCTCAGCCTCAGTTTCCTCACCTGTAAAATGGGGTTAAAAATAGCACCTACCCCACAGGGTTATCGTGAGGCTCAAATAAGACATAAAAGGCACTTCGTAGACCTTAAAGCACTTACATAAATGTTAGCTATTATCATTAAAATTATTGTTGCTATTACCTGAGTTGCCAGTAGGCACACAATTAGTACAAGTGGCCAAGGTGGCATTCCAACCTGGGTCCACTGACTATGCCATGCTGTCTCTCATAGAGGGGCTGAAATAAATGTTTGCTCGTGGACCATCGTGAGGATTTGGGGTGGGTCTGCCTGTGGAAATGTGTCCAGAGAGAGCTACTTTGAACTGGATTTGGGGTCTAGTAATTCCTTCTAATTTTCTTATAGTATAATATTGAATCAGGTCTTATATCCATTTTGAATTTATTGTGGTATATGGTGTAAGATGTTGGTCTAAGCCTAATTTCTGCCAGACTGCTTTCTAGTTTTCTCAGCAGTTCTTATCAGCTAGAGACCTTTCCAAAGTAATTGACATCTTTGTGTTTATTGAATATCAGATGATTGAGTTCCATTAGTTCTGATTCTCCCTTGTCTAATCGATCTATGTTAGGGGGCCTAGTAATTTAATTTTACCACTTTTGTTTTCATACAAGTGAAGTCTTTTGTGCGTCTTTCATTGGAAATATTAAGAGAGAAATTGTTTGTTTCTGCCTCAGAGCTCCATTGGGTAGATGTGCTCCTGACCAGCCAGAGGCCCGTGGAGGAAACACCATGGCCAACCACAGACCCTTTCTTTTCAGAATGGCTCTCTTCTCCAAAGTGAGACCACTTCCTTGGGGTGCCAGCCAGCCAGAAGGTTGGCCTTGGGCATTTCTGGGCACAGCATGTGAGGGAAACGTCGCAGATGTGGTGCCTGAGGGGAGGCAAAGAGAGAGAGCAAACCAGAAGGAGGAATCAAGCCAAAATCTTGGTTTTTGGCGGGAAAGGTAAGGCTGTGGCAGTCTTCATCCTTTCTTCCCTTTAAAGGGGCCTGAATCTGTACAGTAACTTGCTATGTTTCTGTATCCCTGAAAAGGAATGGGGCATTGCATGGGTTTGTGGAGACATATGAAGCAAGCATCCTCAGACTGCTTACTTAAGCAAGTCAGAAGAATCCTTACCTGAGCGCTTTGGGACTGTGGAATACCTTCTTGGGTATAAAGAGGCTTTTGGCAAGGGGTAGATATTGAATTGAGGGATCTGTCTGCTGGAGGGGGCCAAGACAAACATATTGAAATCCAGAGAGATACTAGATAGATTAGAAGTGAATAGTGTGCTCTGGGCCCCATGGTTGTCATGGTATTCCTCACTTAAAGTAGTTATGTGTTGGTGAAAATTTACATATGAATCAAATTATGTTTTCAGTGTATGAGTTGGTTCCCTTTTTTTCTTTGGTGTTGTGGGCAGGGTGCTGGCCTTGAACTTGGGTTCCAGTCCTGCCACTGCCGCTTATTGTCTGTGTGACTATAGGCAAGGCACTTAACCTCAATGCACCTTGATTTCCTCATCTGTAAAACAGGAATAGTAACTGTAATACCTTCCTGCATTTGGTTGTTGTGAGGCTTAAATGAAATTTTATAACTAAAGTGCTTTGCAAACTTCTAAGTCCTTTGTAAATGTCAGTTATTAAGAAAACATTTATTATTAAGACACGTTCTGTCTTTTTCCTCATTTCCTATCTTTTTGCATCAAGGGGTTTATTCTTATAATTATTTGTGTGTATGTAATATGTATATATATGTAACACACATGTTATATATATACACAGACATACATATTGTATATACATATAAGATAATATTGCACATATATTACGGTATTATATATAACAGTATATCATATTATATGTAGTATAGCACAATATTATGTATTATAGTACATATATTCTAATGTAAATATACAATAAAGTATATAATTCTAAAGAATAAACATACATATACATACATATATACACACATATACAATATGCAGTGGATATATGTGTCCATTAATATTTGTGTGTGTGTGTGGTCCATTGCTGTCACTTCCCATTTGGGGTTTATTCTTTAAGGGAACTCTACGGTAAATCCTTGTGGAATGTGATTTGTCACCTCCACATTTATCATTTATCCGTGTGCTGAGTCTTTTTTTCCTCCTGACGTGTTTATCCAGCTATTCTGCCGTGCTTAAGTCTACAGTTTGAGAAGGTCTTCTCCCCCAGTCAGGACTCCACAGCCCCCATCTTCTTGGGAGCATGAGACAAGTCAGCCGTAGAGGACCCATTAGTGGGAACTTCAGTTCAGAGCCTGAAGACTATCTTGCATTTGAGAAATCTTCGTTGAATGATTGGATGAATGAAGCTCAAGCCTAGATTTTTTTCTTTCAGGTTAGCAGACCAGATGTTACCCTTGTGGAGGCTGAACTATGAGAAACAACTGAAGGTAGGAGCCTTGTTGCAGCCTTGAGAGGAAATGTGCTAGAATATTCTGGGTGGTAGGGAAGTTGCCCAAGAGGCTTTAAAAAGGAGAGCTATCTCTTGGCTCAGAGAAGGCTAAAGGAGACCCTTAACCGTGGGTTATGCACTTGCTGGCTGTCAAGAGCAACCTTTGGTCTCCAGGGCTATTGTACTTGGCTCCTTCCAATCTTTTCCTTTCTCTTTGATTATATTTAGTTACCCACATGTCAGGTCAAGTCAACAGATATTTATTAAGCACTTACTATGTGCTAGGCACTATTCTAAGTGCTGGGATTACAAATACAAGCAGAAAGAAAGACAGGCCTGCCCTCAAGGAGCTTATGTTCTAGTGAAGGAAGAAAACTTATAACAGGAAGCTAAGGAGGTGAGGGGAGAGAAGATAAGCTTGAGGGGACCAGAGTGAGGAGAGGAACGGGGACATGACAGGCCTGTGTATTTTCCTTAAAGTGGAGGTTTAGGAGGAACCAGCCAATTAGAAGAAATGTCTCTGTGACTAGAACCTACCTACTAGGTCCCCTTGCCTTAGAAATCTGCTGATTTACATGACTTCTCCGTAGAGTTTGTCTGCCTCCTCATTCTCTCCAACAGATGTGGGCATCTAAGTTACAGTTACTTCCATTAGGGGAGGTGGGGAAGGCAGACTTGTGATTTAGGGAACTCTCAGTGTCCAAAATTAAGATTGACAACTCATGTCTTACTTAGTGCCTCAGAGGAAGGACTTGAACCCAGGGCTCCCTGACGCCAAGGCTGGCATTCTGTCTCCTATGCCCAGCTGCCTCCCATGATTTCTCTTCATGATGGTCTTTTAAAAAACTTCCATTCATCATGATCAAATGAGATGTTTGTAGAGAACTTAGCACAGTGACTGGCACAAAGTAGGTGCTTAATAAATGCTAATTCCCTTCCAATCCCTTCCCAGTCATGAGCATTGCAAAGTAATTTAACCAAGGGTGCCATGAAACTTTTTTGGTGACCATGAAGAACACGTGAGCTAACTTTTTCCATTTAACTGGAACTTCTTATAGCTTCTACTGACATTTATAGTGGATATGTAAGTATTTTTTCCCATATTTTAAATTAATTTTTAATATTCATTCTAAAAAAATTTTGAGTTCTAAAGTCTCTCCCTCCCCTCTGCCCCTCCCTCACCCATTGAGAAGGCAAGCAGTGCTATCAATTATACATGCAAAGCCATATGTCAATTTAAAAAAAAAAAGAATGCTTTTTATTTGTGTCTTTTATATTTACATGATGGTGATCCCTCTAGAGGCAGCTCAGGAGTGCCATAGTGCCCAGAGCACCAGTCTGGGATTCAGAAAGTCCAATAAGGCCTCAGATACATATTAGATGTGTGACCCCGGGCAAGTCATTTAACCTCCACTCGCTCCAGTTTCCTTCCTTCCCAATTGAAACTTCTTGTGAAAAAGAAGAATAAGCAGAAACATCCAGTATTGTATGTAGTAATCTATACCTAGGTTCTGATTAGTGCAGATAATGAATTTTCTTCCCTTTTACTCTCACCCCCAAAAGTCAGTGGATAGAGCACCAGGCCTGGAGTCAGGAAGACTCATCTTCCTGAGTTCAAATGTGACTTCAGACACATACTAGTGTAGGGACCTAGGAAAGGGTTAATAGTTTCAACAAGAAGATAGTTGAAAATACGTACAGAATGCCCAGGATGTCACCCTGACCTGGGCCTGTTCCTATAGATAAGAAGACGTAAAACATGCAGGATCAGGTTGTCCAGACCTCAGGAACCGATAAGAACGAAATGGTGACTAAGCTATGTATGCATGATAAAATTAACTACCCCTTTGTTTCTGTACCCTATAAATTCTGCCTTAAACCTGGAGTCGGGGTCTTCATCATTAGGATGAGGCCCTGGTATACCAGTAATAAAGAGCTCTAGGTGATTGCCTAATCCTGTTGTCCCTGGTCTCTTTCCATTCTCGAGCAAACGGACCTAACACTAGCTGTGTGACCTTGGGCAAGTCACTTAACTCTGTTTGTCTCACTTCCTCATCTAAAATGATCTGGAGAAGGAAACAGCAAACCACTCCAGTATCTTTGCCACAAAAGCCCCAAAATGAGATCGCAGAGAGTTGGACAGAAACAACTCAACAACAACAAAAAATTTCCGTTGGGCTGGGACCGATTACTGTATTTTATATCAGAGGTGTTAAGCCCCATTGCAACCAGATTAAAATGTAATTGGGAAATATTTAACAGAATAAATAAAACTATAATACAATATAGATAATGTTAATAATGTAGTTTTCTAAGTCAGTATATAGCCCTGGTTTTTGTGGCTCCATATCTCTTTGAATTTAACGCTCTTTTGCATAATTTTAAACATGACATTCTCTCCCAGTAAGCCCTCGCCACTCTGTCCTGAAGGCATAGGTCTATTTCATTATTTGTTCTCAGGGGAGTTTTTTGGTTTTTCAGTTATTCAGCGTTTGCCTTCCTTCCTTTTTAGTGAATTTTTTTTCCCTTTGCAATTTTCTGGTCATTATGTATATTCTCATGGCTTTGCTTTTTTGGCATGTCGGTGTCAGTCAGCAAGCATCTGCTAAGCACCTACTAGTGCCAGGTACTCTGCTAAACTCTGCGGATACAATGAAAGGCAAAAAATAGTCCCTGTTCCCAAGGAGATCACAGTGTAATGGTTGATATGATTCAGTTCTTCTGGTTCTATATCAACTTGTTGGGTCCTAGACCAGAAAATGCACTTGTAGAGTACCAACTATACTCACGTTGATAGGTGCCTAAAGACTGTGTAATTCTTAGTACTCTTTGCCCCCTTTGATGCCACTTTGCCACCATCACTGCAGGTGGGGAAGGGCGCTCCAGAGGAGACAGCATGTATTTCTGTGTTGTTCTGAATTCATCACCGGGTGGCCAGCCTACTGGTGATGATGGCCTTTCTACGCTTGGCAAGGCTGGGGATTGGAAAAAGGATAAAATTGTTGCCAGACCGATACTCGAAGCCTTTTAAGCGTGGTAGAATCTACCTGAGTGTACACTTTACTGGCATCAAAGTAGATAGTGTATATACATGTCATTGTCATTATTATCACCTGTTGCTTTGGAAAACCTTGGGTTACCTCTATGCCACAATGAGGCATCGGAGTAGCCCTTTATATATTTGAATGTATTTATTCCTTCTCCATTTGTTAGACATAGAAGTTGCTTTGTGTTTTTTTAACATAAATTAAGAAGCAGTGAATATTTTTGTGTAGATACGGTTTTTTCTTTTTTTAGTTTAATATTTCCGTGTCGTATATTACAAGATTACACTCCACAATGTTCATATTAGAGTACTTGTTTTCCCCATAGCTCCACCAATGAATTTTCTTTAATTTTTTTTTAATTATTTGGATCTTTCTAAAGTAGTACCACAGTTTCAAAAGTAGAAGAGAACTAAATAGGATTGAGGGCATTTTGTATTTTGTTGTTGTTGTTGTTGTTGTTGAATGTCATAGCCAAAGAATTCATCACTAAGGGGTCAGACTACAGATCATGAGTTTCTGTGTACTAAGCTGGGCTGGTCCTTGGGAAGCTTGGCTTGGTCTATTGCTAGGTCTGTACTCAAAACTTATGGTCCAGTGACGTAGACTTCAAGAATCTAGGGTTACTACCATCCCGTGATGAGGTATCAGGGCTGTACAAAGCCAGGAAAAAGAGTAAACATGAGAAAAAGACATGATATGCAGTGGAAGCAACTCCACTTTGACCTATTCAAACACGTTATTAATGATAAAAAAATGGATAGTAGATGAAAGAAAGGACAGTGACCCTGACTATAATAACTTCATACAAGTGTTTTGCCAGTATAAATCAATTGCCATGACAAGAAGACCATAAAAGTCTAACAAGCACCTCAGTCAGCAAACACTTGACTTATTTGCCAAGTGCAGAGACAGAGCAACTGAGAGTAACACTGGTTTAGAATATAAACTTGTTTGTAAAATCTTACAGAGACGATCTGGAAAATGATGGAAAACCATGAGCAGTATTGCCTCAAAGCAAGGAGAAGCAATGGAGTGTAAACTCAGTTTAAAAAAAAAAAACTTGGCAAGAGACTGACTTAAAGCAAAGTCTGATGACATTTAAGATGAAATGGGAAGGAGGGCAACAAATAGAAGAACGGAAAAGATTTGCAAATATTTTATATAAGCAATGAAGCAATGTTTATTAAGCACCTTCTATGTGCTAGTTAGTTTTTTTTTTTCCCTTAGGACAGACCCTCTATACTTAGACTTTAAACAACATAGTCCCAGATGTGCTTATAGAGGAAGTAAAAATGACACTGAAGAATACAAAAATGAGAAAAGCCGTCAAATTAGACCAAGAGTACAGAGAAAAAAATCAGTGCTAGAGGTGGTATAATTGTGAGGTCTTTGAAGGATTGATGCATAAGGTGTCCTAAGGAGGGAAAGATAAACAAAGTGATAGAAAAACAAAACTTCAGGTCTTATTAGTATAAAAAAAAATAACTGAAGGAATATCCACAGAAATTGACCTGTGTCTTTCTTTTCTTTCTTTCTTTCTTTTTTTTTTTTACATCTCTCTTTTCTTGCCTGTATATAATTATTTTGATGATCATCTAAAAACACATCAAGGGCCATCTTTGACGAGGGTGTTAGCAGGGAACAAGTGATTTTCCGCAGTAGACTGTGTCTTGACACATAGTATTGAAAGATGTAAGAAGATCCCACTGAATTTTTTGTTACATGTTATTTCATTTGATTCTTGTGGCAAGCCTGTGACCCTGGGATAGTCACTTAACCTCTGTCTACCTCAGTTTTCTTCTCTGTAAAAACGAAGATGGTAACAGCACCTGTGTCCTAGGGTTGCTGTGAGGCTTAAATGAGATAATATTTCTGAAAGTACCAGACACATCCTAAGTGCTATACAAATGTTAGCTATTATTTGGTACTTTAATTTTACCCATTTTTGCCCAGGATCACACAGCTATCAAGTGTCTACAGCTGGATTTGAGCTCAGGGCTGCCAGGCTCCTGGTCCAGTGTTCTATCCACTGTACCACCTAGCTGCCTAAAAGTGGAGGGAAAGAATGTGACAGAAACAGAGTTAGGATATTGGAAGGTTTTGAATTTGAATTTTAACTTTATTTGGTAGGCAGCAGGATCCATCGAAAGCATTTTTAGCTGAGGAGTAAGTAGCATGACCAGGTAAACCCTTGTTTATTTTTCCCCACCACAGGTGAAATTTGAAAGTCTGAAGAAAAATCTGGAGACTCTAGAAACTCGCCTCCGCAAGATTGGTGCTGGTGACCCAGAGCCCACGGCAGCAAGGTCTGAGAGGCTGTGTTCTCTTCTCCATCCTTTTAGGCCTTCTGTAAGTTCCTGCCTCCCTGTTCTGTATCTAATGGAGACCGCCTCCCCTGAGGCCCAATGAAGCCTCACTGTGTGGCTGGAGTCAGAGTTTTCTGTTGTGTTTGGGACCTCTCCACCATAGGCCCTTTCTGACACTGTGCCTTCCTGAGCTACTGTGCACATCATCGTTTGGCTACATCTGAAGGAAGACTGTTCCTTTAATACCTTCCAACCTTGGCTTTTTTTGACCTATTTTTCCCTGTCTCTCCTTTCTACCTCTGACAGCCTGTCATTGATGGTTACAGAAATAAATCTTCCTTCTCTATAAACCAAGGCCCAGATGGCAACTCGACTGTGGGGTACTACCTGAAGTCTTGGGGAGGTGAGTCTAACCCTGTGACAGGGAGAAATAATGAACCAAGGACCCTGGGGTAAGGGGAGGGCCCCAAGAGGATAGAGCATGCTCCATAACAGTGCTAGGCCTTTGGGGAGTGACCAGGAGAGAACACAGATGGAGGCAGGAGGTTTCTTGGCTCTGCTCAATCCTTATCATAATTGAATTTTCCATTTCCATTCTCTCTTCCATCCCTGGAACAGCCTTCTCATTCCAAAGGCAATGACCCTGCTCATTTTGGAACCCTCTTAGAAACCACTGCCATCCCCATTGTCTTTTTTTAATGGTATACTAAAGTGTTCCAGCCCAATCCAACTGAACCCAACCAGCATTTATTAAGTATCACATGGTATGTGCTGGGGATACAGAGACCTATGGAAATAGAGTTCCTGCTTTCAAGGAGTTTACATTTCACTGGAGGAATACAACATGTACACAGATACATGTGTGTATGTATGCAGTATGTGTGTATATATACATGCATGTATATGTAACATATTATATGTCATATTTTATACACACACATGTATGTGTATAAAACATGACAATTTGAGAAAGGAGCGAGCATTAATTGCATTAATTGTACGTGAGCTAAGCCTTGAAGGAAGTTAAGGATTCTAAGATAGCACGGTGAAGAGGGGGTGCATCTCAGGCATGGAGGACAACCTATATAAAAGCATGGAGGTGGGAGACGGAGTGCTGAGTTCAGGGAACAGCAGGTAGTGGAGGGATGAGTGAAGGCAAGAGAAGTTGTCCTGTTTCTCTGAGGTGCTGTCCCATCATGCTTAGGCTGTTTCTGTTCCCAAACTAGCAGGATTTCCCATTGAACCAAATGCTGTCATTTAAAGAGAGCTGAACTATATAGTATCTGTGGCCCTTACATTAGAAGTCATCAGGTCAGGGGTTGAGGTGCTTTTGTCTCACCTTTGTCAAAAGTACTGATTGAGCAGTAGAACAAAGTCTGTAAAGTCTGGGGGAAAGTGTGTACTGTGCTATTTTGGCAAGTCTGAGACAGGTTGAGCAGGTCCCAGGGAAAATAGCTTTGAAGGACTCTAGAAAGCTAGGCGGCTTGGTGGATAGAGCGCTGGATGTGAAGTCAGGAGGACCTGAGTTCAAATCCATCCTCAGACACTTACTGGTTGTGTGACCTTGGGCAAGTCACTTAACCTCTTTTGCCTCTGTTTCCTCATCTCTGAAGTGGGGATAATTATAGTACCTGTCTCTCAAGGCTGTTGTGAGGCTCAGACGAGGTAATATTTGCAAACTTGAAAGGGCCAAACGTGTGCTAGCTGTTATTATCAATTCAGCGATTCATTGTGGCTTCAGGGAACTAACAGGCACGTCTTGTTCCTCTCTGCCTAAAAGTGGTAGGCTTCAGGTGCAGAGGTGCAGACTGGGGCAGATATCTTCAGATGTAGCTGGGATGTTGATTTGTCTTGCTTAACTACTTGTTACAAGGGAGGTATTATTGGATGTGTATGGAGGGGAGGGCAGTCGTTGGAAAATGATGTTGAGATATCTATCTATAAAGAACATCAGTGCAAAATTTACGAGGGGAAAAAAACCGACCGTCCCTGAACCGCCGAATCTCAGAGCTGGAGGGGCCCTCGGGGGCCATCCAGGGCAGCCCCTAGGTAAACAAGAGTCCCTTGTACCATGGGCATCTCTCAGTCCTCATCTAACCTTGGTTCGAAGACCTGCAGGGAGGGGTATCTGCCACTACCTGAGGCAGCCTGTTCCACTTTGAGACAGCTTTAACTACTAGCAAGTTTTTCCTTAAATGTGAGCTTCTTTGAAACTTCCATGCGCTGCCTCTAGTTCTGCCGCACTCTGGGGCCCAGAAGAACAAGTTTACCCTCTTCCCTTTGACGCTCGAAAGCATCTGTCACAGGTAACCCTGAGCCTTCTCTTCTCCGTGCTGTACAGCCTCATTGCCTCTAATGGACCTTCCCGTGGTACCAACTGTCAGCACTTCGTTTTCCTGGTTGCCCTCCTGGATGCACTGCACTCCAGCTTATCATCTTAAAATCTGGCCCCTGTAACTGAACACAGTTATACAGATGTGACCTGACTAGGGCAGAGGACAGCATTAGTAGATTATCTTTTTAAGAAAAGCCGACCTAATGGCTCGGGATTCAGTGCCATGGGGTTTCCTCCTTAGGTAGGGCTTGCCTGGGTTATGCATTTCTGTGCCTGTTGAAAGAGGGAATTGGGGTTATGGGGTGTTGTTTCCAGAAAACCTTGAAAGAAAATGGTAGAACTAAATCCTTGTCTTACCTTAGGGTCGAATATTTTCTGCGTACAACCTAGCCATCTGAAAGATATCCCTGAAAAGCACAACCAGGTAGCGCAGGTAAGAAGGGGCAGGGACTCCCTGGGGATGACACCAAGCACGGCTGTGTGTAGTAGCTAGATGGTGGCCAAGAAGGCGAGAGTGTTAGCCTCCAGTGATCCCCAGGGTCAGGGCTTGTTCCGTTGGTGCACCATTCAGCTCACCAGCCCTGAGCTAGAAGGGGTGGCCCAATAGGAATGGGGCTCCATTTGTATCTATATCAGGGCATTTGGAAGGGACTGAGAATAGAAGAGAGAGATAACTCCAGGGGAGAGATGTATTTGTTTCCTGTCTCTTGTGAGAGGCATTTGCAGAATTCAGAGGAGTCCTAAAGAGGTGTTGGGGTGGGGAGCTATTAGGGGATATGTCCATATTTAGTCCATCTTGTATATCTTTTCAGCATAGCTCTCCTTATCACCGCATGGGGGCTTCAGCCCATTTCCCATATCTCTCCTACCTTTCTTAAGTGCCTCAGATACCTGAGAAGTAAATTAATAGCTCTCATTTATATACCATGTTAAGGTTTGCAAAGCACTTTACTCAAAGTAATCCTGTGAAGTAGATGATACAAATATTTTTTGCCCCATTTATTGGTGGGGAAACTGAGGTTAAATGATTTCTCTATGTTACCCAGCTAGCAGAAGGCAGAGCTGGGATTCTAACCCCGGACTTCTGACTTCAAGGTCGGTGTCCTTTCTATGATACCATGTGGGTGGTCTACATAGATTTTATCCATTTATTCACCAATATTTGATAGTCCTTTTTTTGCATTGTTGTTGCTTTCTCTAACTTCTCCCTTTTCCTCATCTGTCCTCCCTGCCCCTCATCTCCCATGTCCCATGAATGCTCCCTTGTACCAGATTGTAAACAAAATAAATCAAGACCTTGGCCATGTTCGATAATGTACTTTTCACTTCACACTGTGGTCTCTCACCCCCCTCTCTTAAGAGATGGGACACAGAGTGTAGAGTTTAGAAAAGAAAAAGAGTTAAAGACAAAGAATGTGTCTCCAATCCTGTAATTCTAGTCACCACTGCTGGTTTTCTATGTAAGTTGGAATTTTGGATGTCAAGTTTCTAAAGACTTATGGAGATCCTTGAAGTGGGATCCTGCTTGTGTGTGCCATAAGGAAGGAAAGACTTAGATTATCTATTAGTTTAGCAGATCCAGCTAGGTGGGATCCTTGAATAAAGTACTAGGCCTGGAGTCAAGAAGACTCATCTTCATGAGCTGGCCTCAGACACAGTAGTTGTGTGACCTTGGCTTCAGACACTTCCTAGCTGTGTGACCCTGGCAGGCACTTTACCCTCTGTTCCTCATCTGTAAAATGAGCTAGAGAAGGAAATGGCAAACCGCTCCAGTATCCTTGCCAAGAAAATCTCAAATAGGGTCATGAAGAGTTGGACACAACTGAAAAACGACTGCGCAGCAGCAGATATCTGGTTATAGGAGTTAATAGGGAAAAGGTGGGATCACATCTATTGGCTGTAAATAATAGAATAGAAATACAGTCTTGGGGTATCTTATCAGGAGTGATTGCCTGAAGAAGATGAATGGGCCAAGATGAAAGGTTCTTTGTTTCTTACAGGGGAGGGGTTTGTAGGGGTTAGAAATTCATCCATACAAGGAACTCCTAGGATGGAAACTCCTTCCACCAATGTAGATAAGTGACTTATCTCAGTCTCTAAGAACTGTCTGAGGGCACTAAGAGGTTAAGTGTCTTGCTTATGGTCACACAACCAGTATCTGTCAGAGGTCTGACTTAAACCTTGGCCTGCCTGACTCCAAGGCCAGCCTTCTGTCCACTATCCCACCTTGCCTTGTGACATTAAATGTTACTACAGCTGGATCTTGATTAGTGAAAATATTGAGTCCCCCGAAGTGGTTGCATGTTTTCAGATTTGCACCATTTGTAGTTATATCATTATGAAATTATTTAGAATATGGTTATTGGTTCCAGCCCAATGAAAATATGTAGAGGGGATTCATTATTGGCATCAGTCAAGACCTAGTTGTATAAATAACATCGCTACTTCTGCTAAAGGAAAAACTTTGGGGTTTGTTTGAAAAGCAAGAGCGTTGAGGTCCTCTGATAAAAGTCATGGAGGGTAGGTACCATATGCTTTGTGTGTTTTCTACAAAGCCCAGCTTTGTATGTGCTTAACGATCAGAGGTGGAAATGTCAGGTAGGAAAGAGCAGTGGGTTTACAGTTGTGGGGTGGGACAGGCTGGCTTCTAGTTCCAACTCTGTTCTCTACTGCCTGTATGACTTTAGGTAAATCTTATCCCCTTTCTAGTACTCAGTTTCTCTATTTGTTAAAAAAGGGTGTTGGACTAGATGCCCTCCAAGGCCCTCGAAGGTCCCAGTTCTACATCCTGTCAACCCTCCGTATTTTTTTTTTCTCAGTGCTTTGAGGCATTTCTGCGGCAGTCCACACTGGGTCCCTACATTGATTCTCACAAAGGGGGACCCTGGCATGAGCTCATAGTGCGCACCACCTCCCTTGGGCACACGATGGCCATTATCATCTTCAATCCCCAGGAATTAAGGCAGGTGAGACTCTTGGTGCTTGGCCTTGGGTAGCATGGGACAGCTCCTGTGGGAACAGAATTGCCGACATTGGCTTGGTGACAGTGGCAGAAATCTGATCCTGGGGTAGAGTGTGAGAGGAGCCTTACAGCATGCCTAAGAAGGCCATTTGGCTATGCGGGTGTTTTTAAACTGAGTTATTGGACCATCTACCCATAACCCTCTTGGTGGTGTCATGAGAACCATTTTACCTATGTGTGTCAAAGGCATATTGGAGTCCAAATGCAGTCCCAGGGGATGCTCTCAGCTTATTGGGGGAACTGAGAGGTAGAAAGTATGGAATTAGGATCCCAAGCCTTTTTTATTTTGCTGTGCTTCTAGAGAGTTTGACATTACTGCAAAAGCCTATGGGTAGAGCAGGTATTGGTAACTCAAAGACATTATCAGGGAAATATATGGGAGAATATGCTGTCTCTTGGCAAAACTATGGAAATGTCAACTTACCGTATTCATTCCTAGAATATTCCAGATAACAACCTAATTGATGTGGCTTGCTACTTATATCTTCATTAGTGTCTTGACTTTGTACCTCTTTTTAGGACCTAGCTGTCCTAATCTCTTTGTTTTTCAATTCTAAGGCAGACAGAGGTTGAGGGACTTGCCCAAGGTCACACAGCTAGTAAGTGTCTGAAACTGGATTTGAACTTAGGTCTTCCTAATTCCAGGTCTGGCGTTCTAATCCTCCTAACCACCTAGCATACCTGGGCAAGTCCTTATCCTCTGTCTTCCTCAGTTTCCTCAACTGTAACATTGGCATAATGATAGTACCTGTCTCACAGGTGAGATAATATTTATTTGTAAAGCGCTTAACACAGTCCCTTTCACACAGTCCCTTTCACAGGCTCCACAGAAGTGCTGGCTATAATTATCGTCATGATTACTGTTTATTATTATTATTATTATTATTATTATTATTATTACCTAGCTGCATTCAAGTAGGGTTTTAGCGGAAGAATGAACTCCTGAGCTGGAACCCCCATTTCATTCTCTTGTAACAGAATCTCATTAAAATGATCTTGTGGCTGGTAAGCATAATTTCAGCCTTCGGGGGCTGGAGGTGAAATGGAACTCATGTGGACAGATGAATTAGGGAACAAAGAATACGTTGACCTCAGAAGGGAAAGGAAGGAGTCTGGTGTGGGGTTTCTTGGCAGGTTTTGCTTTGGTTGCTGGTGTTGGAAATGGAGCAGAATAAAGAATGTCGATGGGTAATTTCTACCTCATGATGGGATAGGAAACCACCTGCCTTCCCTAGAACACTTCCATTTTTAAGTTCTCTAAGGGAATGTGGGCAGATACTTGCTTTTAGGTTTATTACAACCAGCTTGGCCAAGCATTACTCCAGCTTCCATCCTGGAGGGCTCGGCAATGACTTCTTTCTACAGAAGTAATTTTGGGAAGGGCCTCTAGCTCTGTTGTGCAGGGCTACCTGTGGTTGATATCTTGAGACAGGATATCTCTGTGATCAGCCTTTACTTAGCTCCTTGTTTTGTGTTCTGGGCAGGAGGAGCTCTATGTTCAGAAGGAAGAAATAAAGGAGTTTTTCTCCACTGGGCCTGGAGCTGTGTGTGACTTGACCTCACTCTATGTGAAAGAAAGGTAAACATAGGGGATGGCAAATGGCAACCCAAAGAGCCTCTGGGAAGCTGATGGCCTGAGGCTGGCTGGATTTCTGGCTCCTCAAAGTGAGGCTGTCAGGAGCTGAGGGCCAGGGGCAAGTGGAACTCCCTCTCTTTGAATGGAAGCATAGTTGGAGAGGAACTTAGCCTGCTCCTGGGAGCCTCTGGAGGGTCCTCCCATAGAGCTCATGTAGCTGTAAGAAGGCTCCATTTCCCCATGGAGCTTCTGCAAAGCCTGCATGGAAGTGATTGCCAGTGAGTACTGCTGTCTCCATGGTGTTCTTTTCTTTTGTCTTTGGTTAACAGGACCCCTCGCCACCAACAGCTAACCCCCTTCCAGCTCCTTTCTGGAGAGCCTTACCTCTTTGAAGAAATCCTGGGCTTGAAGGTTCGAATCTCTCCAGGAGCCTTTTTTCAGCTTAATACATCTGCGGCAGAAGTTCTTTACCAGACAGTGGGAGAGCTGGGAGGAGTGGACCCCAACACTGTCATCTTCGATTTTAGCCATGGAACTGGTAAGTGGCCCTCCTGTTTGGGAATCCACATCCTGGCTGATGCCCAGGTACCACTCACCTCTCATGAAAGTCCTTTCCTCGTCATTGAAGGATATTGGATTGAGTCTCACTGGACTAGGATATTGAAACCCCTGCTTGGTTTCTCTTATTTCTCCAGGTGCCACTGGCCTCTCCCTGGCTCGGCAGACATCCCAGATCTTCAGTATGGGCCTGGTAGGGCAGGCGCTGGAGGACGCTAAATGGACTGCAGCCTTCAATGGTTTGATCCTTACCCTTTGGGTAGAGATTATTAGGAGGTGGGGGTACTTCCTTGGCTGTGGAGGGGAGAGGGGTAAAGTAGAATGTGTAGCAGTCTGACAGGGAGAGGATTTTGGAGAAATCAAGGTTGTCCCTGGTGGGATTGTAAAAGGGACCAGCATTTACTTTCTCCAGCTTAATTCTTCCTACTTACCAGTATAAGGGGGAAAACTAGTGAAATATTCAGCAACATAGGTCTGTACATCCCCTGGAGAATGCCCTGTTGACATTAGAGTCTAAGTCAAAGGTGTTTTGTTATTATGGAAAATGTACAGGATTAAGAGGCTATGTACTTTTGGGTGGGTGTCATAACCACTATCACAGAATCTTTGAATTGGAGGGACCCTTGGAGGTCATCTAGTCTAGCTTGTACCTGACCAGAAATTCCCCCGTTACATCCTTGAGAAGTACTCACTCTGCCTCCACTGGAATTCTCCCATGATGGAAACCCATTGCTTTCCAGAGCAGATCATTCCCCTTTGGGACACTTGTAATTATTAGGAAATGTTTCCTTATGTTGTGCCACAATGTGCCTCTCTGCAGCTTTTACTCATGTTGCTTTTTCTTCTGTTTTCTGGGACTAAACAGAATAAGCCTAATCTCATTTCCACATAACAAATACTGCCTTTCAACCTTGGTCTGTTTTCTCATATAAAAGATGGCAACAGCAGGATCCATCCTGCTACCCCGTAGGGGCTCTTGGGTGAATCAAATGAGATGGTATACATGAAAGTGCTTTGAAATAGACAAAGCTCCGTGATCAATTTAGTGATCAGCCTTGATTCTAAAGGACCAATGATGAAACATGCCACTCATCTGCCGACAAGGAGGTGATGGGCTCAGGGTGCAGAATGAGACTTCCATTTTTGGACATGGCTAATGTGGGAATTTTGTTTTGCTTGACTATGCATATGTGTTAAAAGGGTTTTGATTTTATTTTTCAGTGGCAGTCAGGGGGAGATGTTGGAGGGAGAAGGAGGCTAGGGATACATCCCTCCTTCCCCCCAAAAAAGAGTGCACACAAGGAAGGCAAGGAATCATAGCCAAGCAGGATAGCTTTGAAAGCTACATACTGAATTTATTTAAAAATGAAAAGCAAGTTCCACATGAAAGATTAAATTCACAGTTTTGTGTGTATAATCCTCTCCTGTCCTACAGTATAATGGAAATGCTCATTTTAGTTGGTGTTTGTCCAGTTCAGAATAAAAAAAAGATAAAAACATTTTTTTTAAAAGTATAAAGCAAGCACTCTATAAATGCAGGGGATTACTGTCCTAGCTACATTCAGAGGTATGCTGGGTCTTGGGGGACAAATGGGGAAAGTCTTGGCTTCTGCACATGCTCAGGAAAGATGAAAATCCTCCTTCCCTTTGGTAGCCTCTGAACACCACTGCGTAGCACGAGGGGCATTCTGAGGGCTTCTTTTTTCTGCAGGTATCACCAACTGGGAATCTCACCATAGCAACATGAAAGAGATTATGCCGCAGCTATTAGAGTCCCAGGAGGATGGCCGGTCAGTCATGGCTTTGGTGGACCCATCCCAGTGTGGGCTGAGTAAGGGCAGATTGATTCTCTGCTGAAGAGTATTTTCCCCTTCCCCCATTTCTACTTACTTTATTTAAAAACAAACAACTTTTTGTTGGTGCCTTTTGCTTTGATAAGATACTCATTCCTTCCCCCACCTCTGATTGAACCTCAAATGTGGCAAAGGAAAAATTTAAGCCAAAACATCCCATGCAGAAACTATGTCTGACAATACAGTTATTCTAGTCCACTAGCCTCCCACTCTCTAACACTAGGGAGGAGGTCCATTTTGATATCTCTTTTTTGGAATCTTCGTGTTTCTTTTCTCATTATTCGGGATTTAGCTTTCTTTTCAGGATCTTTGCCTTTGTAGTCATTGTGTATATTCACTTGGTGCACCTATTTCACCCTGCTTCTTGACCTGCTTTGTATTTTTCTGTCCTCCCACCATGGAAACACCAAGTGTTTCCGCTGGCTGTCCCTATAGGCAGGCTGGACTTCAGCATTCTCTCTGTCCCAGAAGTTATTTCCTCTGACCCAATGTAGTCTGGAGTGCAGTTCTTCTGGGGCCTTTCAATGACTGTCTCCCACAAAGAAACAAGGGTCTGTCTGTAAGGACCCTTCAGTTTCCATTTCATCCTACTGATTTCAAACCATTTCTGCCTTCAGGTAACAGAGTGGTTCAGGACATCCGAAACTGCAAAGCCATCCAGACGCTGGTTTTTGTCTCCTGTAGGCCCTACGGTAAATCCATTGAGAATATCATCGAGTAAGTAAGAGATGAGCTTTGAGTGTTATTTGTGCCTCTTGCAGAAATTATAGGAAGCGACAAGGCAAAGGGTAGAAAGAAAGTGGTTGGGGAGCACTTTATGTGATTGTATCCCCCACAGCCTTTTGACTTTACTGAGGCAAAGGATTATAAGAACTGGGTGCTTCTCAAGAAGTTTATGATCTAGCTGTGTGGAAGAACCGTTTTAGAACTATAAGAGAAAGGCCTTCACATATGTCAGTGGGCTTGGAGTCAGGAAGACCTGCGTTCAAATTCTGACTCAAGCCTTGAATCATTCAGAGTGACTCTAAAGTCACTTCACTTCTCTATACCCTAGCTTCCTCATCTGTAAAATGAGGGAATTGACCTCACAGACCTCAGTAGTCTCTTTCTACTCTAAAATCCATGATCCCATGATTCTGTGGACTCATCCGATATGATAGGATGTCTAAGTGATCCTGGGGTCCCCCAGGCTAGGCAAGCAGAGCAAAAAATGCTGTCAGGTTTGTTCCAAGCTGGAAGACTTCTAAGGCTTTTTCTAGGGATACACTATGTCTTCTGTCTGAGGACCAACCTCGCCAAGTACAGACACACTCATCAGCAGCATGTTGACCACTAGGTGATGAATTCTTTGGCCATGGCAACCTGTGTTAACAAAAAAAAATCTAAAATGTCTTTTGTCTTTTAGCCCATGAGGCCCCCTTCTATTTCTACAACAAAAGTGGCCCCAAAGGCTAGGAATCATACTTTTTAGGCTGTCTGTAAACTGGTACTCTCAATGTGGTAGTCTTATCCAACAACTGACATACTACTAGAAGAACTGATGTTCTTGCTGTAAACGAAACCAAAAACATAAGGAATTGGAAGGTAGATAGATGGTGTTCAGGACCTCCTTAGAGGGGGAACAAAAGAAGGTGATAGGGATGGTTTCATCACTTTATGGAATACTTGATTATCTTATCTTGAGGTACCCATGGTGAGCATACAGAAAAAAAAAACTACCAGCAAGAGAATTTCAGTTTATATACTGACATCTGTTCCCATGGATAAAATAGTAGAGAAATTCTGTGAAGAACTTGACATGTTCCACTGAGACAACATATACATTGATATATTCATTGCAAAAGTGGGAAATGGAGGACTGGAAAATATGTTGGAAAAATCGACTTCAGGATTAAAGAACAAAAAAGGCCCGAAGCTTTTAAGGTACTCAGAAGCTTCAGTCCTATGTTTTGTAATTACTTTTCTTGAGGAAAAAGATTGTAAGGCATGTGTTGAACATCACAGTGAATGAAATTGATTCTATCCTCGTAGAACAACTAATGACTGCCAAGGGAGTCGTTTCTGAATCAGCTGTCTTTGGGTTGGCTCTAGCAGACATCCCAGAGAGTCAGCTGAAGAGCCCCTGCCTTTCCCCTGGAGTACTGAAGTGTGCTAGCACAAGTAAATACCTCATGCATTTCTCGTGTACTTGTTAGGTGTTGCTTCCAACTCTTCTGTGTCTGTAGGTTGTGCCGGCCCCCAGGCCCTGATGGGAGCCTCCTCGGTGAGCCTTTTGTTCTGAGACGAGCCGTGCCGGTGGACGTGTTCCCCCACTCCCTCCAGTGTGAGCTGGTGATGGTCTTCACCCGGTGATGAGCTCTCCTTGAAGAGCACAGGCTGCCCATCAAGGACTAAATATCACGTCAGGATACGCTAGGAGAGGGTATTAGTTTCTTTGCTTGCCTTGAGCTTGGCTGTACCTTGAGAAGACAGTTGTTGGTTCCTCCTCTAAGAAGAAAGGATATAAAAAGGCTTCCTGACTGAGGCAGGCTTTTGCTTTATCTTGCCTCTGGTGCATTGATGGTGGCCTAGTTATTTTTGTATCTCTCCCCTACCTTCACCCTGTGCCTAGCGCAGTGCTTTGTACATAGTAGGCCCTTAATAAATGGTTGCCAATAAATTGTGTCTTAACTACTTGTCTGGATTTAACTAGTGATATGTTATGAAGTGTTTTGGATGGAATAATATCTGTGACCAATCTTATTTGATCCTTACAACAATCCTGTGAGATGGGTACTATAGGTATTATTCTCCCCTCTCTTAGAGAGGTAAAATGACTTGCCCATGATCACACAGTTAATAATTGTCAGAGGGGAGATTTGAACTTGGGCTTTTTTAACTCCAAGTCCAGACTCTAACGTCTATGCCGTCCTTTCGCTCAAGGGGAACCATTGTGTCAGATTTTAAAGGGCTTGGGACTTAAAGTGCCCCTGTTAAAATGGAAATCTCCCTAGGTCAAGGGAGAGCTTTTATTAGAGATGTTAGGAAAAGGATCGAGACACTGGATTTACCCTCTTTGGGGGGCAAGGAGAAAGGAAAGGACATGTGGAGAGAAGATATTTAAAAGAAAGTGGCAGGACTGGTTTATGGGAAAAACAGATCTTCAGACCAGGCTAATGCCACTTTCTACATTGGACCCTGGGCAGATCACTTAACTTCTCAATCTCAGTTTCTTCATCTGCAAAATGAGTGGTGCAGTAAGAGAAAAACACTTCTTGATTGATTATAACTGGACATTAGCAAGGTTACTTTGACAGTTTGCAGGAAAGAATTGGAAAGGTAAGAGACTGGAAGCAGAGAGATAGGTTAAGAAACTAGTTTATAGCCCTGATAAGGTGATGAGGGTCAGAACTCAAAATGTGCAAATCTGGGGAAGGAAACAATGAGAAGATTACTGAAGTAGAATTATTAGGTTTTGGAAACAGGAATGAGAAAGGAGAATCAAAATGAAGATAACAAGATGAAGGCTCTAAGACAGAATATCAGGCCCAGTCCCTGGCCCTTCCAGGTTTGGGAGACAGGATAAATTTAGTTTTGGACATGCTGAATTTGGGGTGCTAATGGGTGGAGGAGCTCCAATAGATAAATTGAAGAAAATAGGGGACTGGAAATTGGGGTGGAGAACTTAGAGGTTTGGGGGTTGTCTGGATAGACATGGTCATCAAAGTCATGGGAGTGGTCCACATTGCCAAATGAGCAAGTGTAGACAAGAAGGCTTTGCCTGGGGGTATCCCCACGTGCAGCTGGGTGGCAACATTCATAGAGCACCAGGTTTGAGGTCTGGAAGACCTGAGTTTAAATCCAACCTTAGATACTAGCCGTGTAACCCTGGGCAAATCACTTAACCTTGTTTGCCTCAGTTTCCTCATCTGTAAAATGACCTGGAGAAGGAAATGGCAAAGCACTCCAGTATCTTTGCAAAGAAAACTCCAAATGGGGTCACGAAGATTTGGACATGACTGAATAACAAAATGCCTACTATGTGCAAAGTACCATGCATACAAAGAAAGGCAAAAGTGCCCCTGTCGGGAAGGAACTTAGTCTAGTGGAACTAAGGTACTAAAGGCCATACCAAGGTAGTAAGCGCAGTGATCTGTATACAGTAGGCGCTTAAAGTTGGTGGCAGTGAGCTGTGTCCAATACCCATGAAAATATGCAAGCACTGATTCATTCATCTGCTCACTGAGCAAAGATTTGGTAAAGGCCTGTCACACTCTCAAGAAAAGTCCCACACTTGGTCCAGCATTCCCAGGGCCTAAACTCCCTCCTCCCGTCTCCCACATCTGGAAGGGAGCTCCTTCCCGTTCCCTCCCTGTGTCGATAAGACAGAGTGGGCTCCTTAGCACTTGAGGAGTTTGGCTTTTGTATACTTTGTTTACTTTGAGTGAAAGTACTTTCAGCTGTTAAGTGCTAAGCCCCAGGCCCAAAGCCCTATCAGGTGTAAAACCTGTGTGGGTGTAGATTAATGACTTAAGAGGGGCCAACTCGGGAACCAATGGTCTCTGTTCTCTGGTCGTTGAGGTGGGGCTTGAGAATGCCAGAGGCTCGGCTGTGAGGAGAGGTGAGAAACTACAGCTGAAGCTGAAAAAAAAGCCGAAGCAGGAGACCTGTGTGAACCCAGGAATTCAAGCAAGTACTTGAGGCCAGTAAATATGGATTGGCTAAATACCATCTTGTTTTCATGTGGCCTCCTGGTTACTCTTGTGAGGTGGGCCTACTGGGCCTGGGGTTTTTTGGTCAAGATGTCAAAATGGGGAGGCTGGTTCGCTAATTTGCTCTGGGCCCTAAATAAATGTTCTGTTGCTTTCTACTTAGAGAATCCCTCATACCTTGCGATTTCAAACCGTCCAAATATATATATGATTATATTTGAGATCATAAATTCGGCCTTCCTACTACACTCCCCTTTGCTCTCATTGGCTGCATCATCAAGAAGAGCGTCTGTCCCTATGCCTAGATTGGCATTGGAAGTGCCCTCGAAAAGTATGCTCTAGGCTTGACAATGGCCTCTGTTTGGACTACTGAGCAAAAAACTCCCAGAGCCTCCATATAAAGAAGTCTCAGAAGCCCAATGATCACTTCGTTTCTCATCAGTTGAGCCTTTTGAATTTAATTCTGCCATAATCATTCCCCTTCCTCTCCAAAATTGTGCACCTTCTCTCTCCTTCCCCGGCTTGCTTTTTACCTCCTTTTGGGTGTTGTCTTCCCCCAATAGACTGTAAGCTCCTTGAGGATAGTCTTTCATTTTATTTACTCTTATTCCCAGCACTTAGTCTGGCACATAGTAAATACTTAATAAATATTTATTGTATTGTACTATAACCTCTCATTGTCACAGGCAACTCCTTGTGAGCTACACCAATGAAATCATAGATCTGATTTTTAAAAATGATACCTAAAAAGTGATTTGGAGGTCTATGGGCTTTCATGCTGCCGGGAGCCTCATATATGTATCCGTACAGCCTTACACCTGGACCCCGGCATCCAGGGTTTTAAAAGGAATACTTGCCTCTACAGGCGACCTTCACCTCTCACCCGGGCTGTTGCATCAGCCTCCTCTTTGGTTTTCTAATTCTCGAAACCATCCTCTGAACACCTTTTCTTTAAGCACAGGTCTGATCATGTCACTGCTTAAAAATCTTCAGTACTAACTCCAGCTTGGCATTTAAAGCACTTCAAGCTCTCACAGTCTGGCTCTAGCTAACAGTTCCAGCCAATTTCTATTATTCCCCTTGACATATTCTGTGTTCTAGCCAAACTGGAATACTTGGCTGTTTCTTGAACTTGCACTAATTAATTCCCAATTCTGTGTGTTTGTACAGACTGTCCCTAGTGTCTGGAATTCAGTTTCATTTCTGTCTCCCAGAAGCCATTCTTCAAGGAGAAACTCAGTTGACACTTGATCAATCAACCCCTTCTTGATTGCCAGTACCTCTCCATGCCCTCAGTGTCCTCTCTCCTCAAATTATGTTGTACTTATCTGAGTAAATATCCTATATCTCTGGTAGAAGGTAAGCTTCTTGAGGGAAGGGACTGTTTCATCTTTCTTTTTACTACCATTGGTGGCCTTAATATTAAGAAAGGCACCGACTGCCACAGTTGTGTTCAGAAGATGTGCCTCTAGGGAAATCAAGACTAAATCGGGTCACAAGAGTGTCTGGAAAAAGTTTCTACATGAGTGATGAGTGATGTTGGGGAAGATTCTTATTTACTCTTTCTGATAGGTCTGTTCTCTGAGTAGATCAACTGCAGAAATAAATCACTGAATTCACTAAAACATAAGGACCCCAGAGGGTAAATAATTTAACAGACATTTATTAATTACCTTCTATATTAGATAAGATCTAGTCTGAAAACCCTTGGAACTTAGAGTCTAATAACATAAGATACACAGATAATTTACTACACAATATATGGTGTTCTAAATCTAATTAACAATTAGTGATGGAAAATAAATGCTCATCAAAAGCAACTTTAATAGATCTTTACAGTACTTGGAGTTTAAACAATAAGATGTAGTAGTACATATTTAAGAATACAGAGCCATGTTCTGATTTGTTTAATATTTATCAAAGTCGGCTCCATAATATCCACTTTATCTAGTGATAAATGTACTACAGGACAAAATGCTAGAGGTCTCAGGGTATAAGGTCATTTACTAATGGAGGTGAGCAGAAAAGGCTTCCTGGAGGAAGTGGCATTTGAGTTAACCTTTAATTCAACAACAAGCATTATCTGTCATGTATTCTATTAGATACTGGTGATACAAGGTCAAAGAGGGGAAAACATGTACATTAAAAGTCCTAAATATATGCAAAGTAATTTCCCTGAGCAAGAGCATTAGCAACTGTGGAATATCAGGACAGACTTATATTGCAAGAGGTGGCATTGAGCTAGGCTTAGAAGGAAACTAGGGATAATCAAGGCTGACAGGAAGAGTGAGTGCATTCCAGGCATGGGGGACTGCTATCCAAAGGCACAAATGGAAAATAGAAAGACATGTAGATGGAGCAGCAAGCAAGCCATTTGGCCGGAATGCAGAATGGATGAAGGAAAGCAACATGCAATAAGCCTTGAAATATAGACAAGTCAGACTATGAAGGGCTTCAAAAGCCAAACAAAGGTGTTTGAATTTTATCTTAAAGACAAGAGAGAATGGCAAGGGACCTTCTTGAATGAGTTAGTGATATGGTAAGACCTGTGCTTATCAATATTGCTGCTGAGTGGCAGATAGATTGCAGAGGGAAAAGATTAGAAGCTGGGATACCAATTTGGTAGATATTGCAAAGGGCCAGGTGAGACGTAATGGGGGCCTAAACAGGGTTATTGTGTGTGAGTGGAGACAGAAAGGATCACAGAGAGGATGGATAGAAATTCAACAGGTAAGGAAAGGGAAGGAGAACATTCCAGGCTTAACGAATTGTGTGGGCAAAGGTACAGAACTGGAAAAACGGTATATTTGAGGGAAGAAGACTAGTCCAGTCTGACTCTAATATAGTGGTGTATAGAGGGGAAAGGCAGGATGGTGTCAGAGTGTGGAAGACCTTCAGTTAGGCAGAGAAGTTTGAATTTTTCTGGTGTGGTAGGAAGAATGTACCTTTGGTGGATTCTACCAATTGATCTGTGGTACTGCAGGCTCAACAGAGCTCCTCATGAGGCTTGCTGCCCTGCTTTCTACAAGTCTACAGAAAATCAGCCTGTCACTTTAGAAATTAACCAGGAAGAGTGACCAATGCTGATGTCACTGAGAGGCAGTTAGTTGGCAAGATGGATGGTGCTGGGACTAGAGTCAGGAAGACCTGAGTTCAAATCTCAGAAACGTATTAGCTGTGTGACTCTGGGTAAAGTGTTTAGCACTGTGCCTGGAACATAATATGCACTATATTAATATTAGCTATTATCTAGGTTTGCCGTAGTTCTGACCAATGTGATATGATTATGAAAATGGAAAGATCTCTTATCTCTGCTCTTGAGCCCCCATTCACACTTTTGGTGCCTTTTAAAGACTACCCTTTTCACTTAGGACCTGTTATATTTATAATACACAGGCAATCCACACTGTTGCCACATACTTTTTTGCCATACAAAGAAAATGATTAAGGCATGTCCCCTGCACAGTGGAATGCTAGGGTCAACTGCTTCCTGCTGTGCTTCCTTCATTTCTCGTGTAATGAAAGGATTAAGACAGTTGTCTGCTCAGGACCCTTTTTAGGTGTCAAGAGCTCATGTCAATTGGGAGCAAAGAAATATTAGGAAGCTTGGCCTCCCCCATCTCACCAGGTGATAGGAGACTCAAAAGCTGATGGTTCAGGCATTTTGGAATCTCTCTTGCTCTGGAGATAGTACCATGGATAGAGGGCTGGATCTGGAGTCAGGAAAATGAGTTCGTCATCCTCCCTCAATACTTACCAGTTTTATGACCCTGGGAAAGTCGTTTGACCTCTCTAAGCCTCAGTGTCCTCCTCTGCAAAATGAGGACCATAATAGCACCTGCCGCACAAGGTTGTTGGGAGGACAAAGCAAGATAGTATATAATACTTGTATGGACACTTTGCAAACTTTAAAGACATATAAATGTTAGCTATTTAGACCCAGCAGCATTGCCTCCCATCATCCCAGCAGGCAGCTTACATCTCTGTTACAGGTCTGGATTTTAACTCTGGTTGGTCTTGATAACAGCAGACATCAGAAAGAGGCTTTGGCAACTGTTGCTAAAACAGCTATGCTGAAAGTGTCAGTCTGGGTGTTGCTATGTGGCTGATCTGGCCAACGTGCGGCTCAGCATCTCTCTCTTTTCTACTTCCTCCTATATCCCAATCCCTTCAAGGGCAAAGGAAGAAGAAAATAAAGTATGTAGAGGGGTATATATTCAAAAACATTTTCCTATCTTGCCTGTTGTTCTACTGATCTATTTCCTTCAATCAAGACTCCTGAGTACACGTGGAGCTATTAGGAACATGGTATATTGGGTAGGCAAGAGGAAGCCACTAAATGTGGACAAGGAAAAAGACTGAATTAAAGAAACGGTGGAGGTGGGAAGACCTGTTAGCATTCATTTGGTCAATCTGGTTCTCATTTTGTAAATACAGCCAACCGCCACATGACTCAGTTTCTGAGCCCAAAAGAGAAGTTTCATTTCTTAGTCCTCATCCTCAAATCAAGCTGCATGGACAAATGGTCCCAGAAATAACTTCTAGAAAATATATCCACAAAAGTGAAAAGACGGGAATGCCAGATTTACTGTGTTCCAGTTCAACTCAACAAATAGCCCCTATTAAGTGCTATGTGGGGAGTTTATCTTGGGAGAGGTACAAAGGTAAGAAAGTCTTTTCCTGATGGAGCACATAGTCTGGTATTAGTATGGATTTGGAATCAGAGGACCTGGGTTCAAATCCCAGCTCTGCCACTTATTAGCTGTGTCTTTAGGCAAGTCACATAACCTCTCTAGGCCAAACTTGGTCAAGGAAAGTTAACAATAGCTTAAGTTTCTTCCAGTGAGTTCAAAGTCTTTTCCTCCAGTGTGTTATACCCTGTCAAGTATGAGTGTCTGCATAATGACTTTCAGTTTTTTAGTTGGTTGGTTAGATGATAATTAAGACTTTCCTAGGGACTGAACTATATGACTTTTCTGAAATGACACCATCACAATCTTACATGGAACCAGGATGGGATGAATGTGGCCACAGAATCATAATTTTCAGAACTAAAAGAGCCTTAGAGATCTTTGAATCCAAACAACTATTTTTACAGAATAGGAAAAAGAGGCTCATGGAAGGTTGGGGACTTGCTAAAGTCCCCAGACCAGTACATGCCAGAACCAGGAGTAGTATATACATCTCTTTAATTCCCCAAACTACATATATCTCTAGATCAAACAGGCACTCTTCCAGATGTCCCTTAAAAGAGGTGACTTTTTCCTTTCTGTAAATGACAGGCATTCCCTCTGTCCCCCTCCCTCAGTCATTTCATCTATTATGGCATTTATCCAATGACCTGGCATTAAATACCAATTGGAGATGCCCTTCTCAGTAAGAGGCAAACTTTCGTGACTATACAAGCTGCTTCCCTGCTTGTGATAATTGTTCTGAAATTTGCTGGGGATGAGTGAGATGGGCATTCTATCTATATTAAGTGACATATAAATAGTCTAGACCATCACCTTGGTTCAGATTGACCCCAGCCCTTGTGAAGAGGTCCATCCCTGCCTCCATCCATTATCAACTGTCTCTGTGAGGACAGGCAAACCTGAGAATCCCAGGATTGGCAGTGTTCTCTGCCCCTACCCTTGACTATAGGCCCAGCTTTCAGCTTAATCCTTGTGTCAGGTGAACAGCTTCTGAGACCCAGCAGCTGCCTCTACATGTACTGTAGCCCCCAACTCCTCAGCAGTTTTGACTCCTGAAGACCCAGAAAATAAAGTTCTCATAGTCCTTGGAAATGTCAAATACCTCAATGTTGGACATGGGTATTGTTTTATCAATGGAAATGACACTAAAAAGGATGCATTATTACCACGTGCTTTGCTGCTGCTAAGAACCATGTCTTTCCATCAGCCTTGAAGTTGAAACCTTCAAGTGTTGTCTTCACCTGTTAGAAGCACCTGCACCTTGAGAGCAAGGTCTGCCTTGCTTTTCTATCTGCATCCCCAGCACCTAGCACAATGCTTTGCTTATTTTAAGTCATCACTGGATTGGCAAAGTGAGATCACAAGATCTTAGAATTCATCTAGTCCAACCCCTTCTATCTCTATTTCCAAGGTGTCTGGCCTTGGGCAAGTTAACTTCTGTGGGTCTATTTCCTCTCCTATAAAATGAGAGGATCAGACTAGAAAATCTCAAAAGTTCCTTTCAGCTCTAAACCTTGTGATCTATGACATGCCTCTGAAACTGAAGGAGGTGAAATGATTCACAGAACTACAGTTGCTATAAATCACAAATGTTTGGTCCTTCTCTGGTGACTGCCAGGAAAAGGAGGGTTGCTAGACTGATAAGTAACTTCTGATCAGCCCTAGAGAATAGAAATCATCTTGGAGAAAGGAGGTAGGGAAGGGAGTTAGTCTTTTACCAGAGAGTGACTCTCATTGGACCAATAAAGAAGTATGGTGTAAAGCATTGGTCTTGGAGCCAGAAGATCTGAGTTTGAGTTTTGGCTCTGCAACTTAGCTAGCTGCAACTAGCTGTGGGACTTAGGGGCTTCTTTGCTTCTGTCCTTATTTATAAAAGTAAGGTGATGATATCTGTATTTACCTCATGAGATTGTTGTGAGCTACTGTTCGCTGTTCCAAACAAGTGAAGTGAGCCTCAGAAGAACCCCAGTCAGGGTTTGGATGTATTGGGAGTAGGTGGGATTAGGTTTTAGATACAAAGTGCAGAACAAATAGATGAAGGGCTCAAAATCTCTGTCCTGATGCAATGTTATTTTTCATTTATATCTGTGACAGAGCATATTATTATTAAATCCATTAAATTCAGAAATAGCACTTTAGAGTATCAGTACTCACCTAGTCCAATCTTTCCCTAAACAAGAATCCTCTGCACAATATTCTTAACATGATCATCCATCCTTTGCTTGATGAGTTTCAGTCACAAGGTCCTGATTTCTTCCCAAGGTGGCTCATTTCATTTTTGAACAGTTTAGGTACAGTAAGCTGAAAACTGTCTCTCCATAATTTCCACCCACTGGTCTTAGTTCTGCCCTTTAGAGTCAAGTAGAACAAGTCTAAGCTCTATCAAGAAACTATGCCCAAGGGGCTACAAAAAAGTGACCCAGCAATACCACTTCTAGGGCTGTATCCCAAAGAGATCACACAAGTGGGAGAGAGACCCTTATGTACAAAAATATTTATAGCAGCTCTTTTTGTGGTGGCAAAGAATTTGAAATCAAGGGGATGCCCATCAATTGGGGAATGGCTAAAGAAGCTGTGATATATGAATGTAATGGAATACTACTGTGCTATAAGAAATGAGGAGCAGAAGGACTTCATTATAACCTGGAAAGACTTACATGATCTGATGCTGAGTGAGGGGAACAGAACCAAGAGAACATTGTACACAATTACAGACACACAGTATCTAACGGACTTGGCTCTTCTCAGCAATACAAGGTTCAAAGACAGCTCCGAAAGACTCATGATGGAAAAAGCTATCCATATCCAGAGAAAGAATTACTGAGTCTGAATGCAGAGTGAGGCAAACTATATGCTCTCTCTTTTTTTTCCTTCTTTTTTGGTTTTGTTTCTTCTTTCTCATGATTCATTCCATTGGTTATAATTCTTCTTTACAACTTGACTATTGTGTAAATAAGTTTAATGCAAAGGTATATGTAGAACCTATATCGGATCACATGCTGTCTTGGGAGGTAGTGGGGAGGAGAGGGAGAAAATTTGGAACTCAAAAACTTGTGGAACTGAGTGATGTAAACTAAAAATAAAAAATAAATTAAAAAAAGAATGTTTCTTCACACACATCTCCCCCATCTATTAGTATTCTGCTTTCTCCCCTGGTCTATGCTCCTCAGTGTGACACCTGACTCCCCTTCCCCCCCAATACAAAATTTACTTTACTCAATAAAGTAGTCTGCACCTCTCAAGTTACTTATATCCCATTTCCTAATCAAAAATTCAAATTTCCTTAAACTTTATTTGGCACCATAATTTTGAGCTGTAAAGCACATCAGAAACCAACCAATCTCTTCATTTTACAGATGAGAAAACTGAGGCCAAGAAAGAAATCACTTGTCCAAGGTCACACAGGTGACCAATGGCAAATTTGTATTTTAAGTTCAAGTCCTCTGACTCCAAACCCAGTGCTATTTCCATTAAATTAAAAAGAATGAATTGTCTGGTGTCAAATAAGATTTAATGAATGCGAATTTTTGGTTGGGGGAGGGGAGGTTGGTAATTTAGGGACACTGAACACTATGTAGGGAAAATCTAGATAAGGAGCATACTGAGAAACTTAAGGAAGTGTAGGGAGAGACACTAGGAAATGAACAAGACACAAA
Source organism: Phalanger gymnotis (assembly GCA_028646595.1). NCBI lineage: Eukaryota > Metazoa > Chordata > Mammalia > Diprotodontia > Phalangeridae > Phalanger > Phalanger gymnotis. Next base: position 72,842,593 of record CM053622.1, on the reverse strand, counting down.
TGAAGAGATGTGAGGCAGTGAAAAACTTCCACCCTTGTACCTCAGTGTTCCAGTTTCAGTCTAGCCCTTGACCTGTCTGTACTCTTTCCCCCCCCACCCCAGCAACTGATATTTATTCCTAATGATAATTAGAACAGGCTCTTCTAGCACATAACTTAAGTAAGCAATTGTCCTATAAATTCATCATCAGCTTCAATGCACTTCTGAGAAAGATACACTAAGAACACATGCGTGCAGATGTTTTTATGATCTCTTTCCCACTGGTCTTTCAGGCAAATAAATTTCTATATCATTTCCACTTCAATCTTATCATGTCATCTTAAAAAAAAGCTATGATTCAGTTTAAAATTCAGGTTTTGAATAATACTTTTAAAACCTATTTACCTTATTCTAAACATTAGACATAATTCCCTATCTTGCACTTAAAAAAACTCCATATTGCAATTAGTACAATCATATGACACATTACAAATGCCAACTAATGTATTCTTCTCTTTTTGGCCAGGATATTCTTTAATTTTTCTTCTCTTAATTCATTTAATTCAGTGTTATGTAAGTTTTACCATGTAATTAAAGCAAAGACCAAAATAAAACCAAAACCAGATATTTTGCATTAGAAAAGTACAGTAATGTTTTCCCGCTAAGCCCTCTTCACCCTATCTGAGGGGCTTGATGAAGGAAGTTCTCCTACTTCTTTAGCTTTCCTCGTGGTTGCTAGTCTTAGACCTATGGGAGATAGGAGGTAGTAGGGCAAGAGTACATTTGTCTACCCTGTGAGAAGGTACACTGTTTAGAGATCACTATCCATTTCAGGAAATTTTTCTACCTCTGAAGGTGTCCAATGGCAACTTAATCATTCCTTTTGGGAATGAACACAGAGGAAAAGAACAAAGAAAAGAGAAGAAGGAAAAGAGGAAAAACTGGGAAAAAGTCATGTTTTTACAGAGCACAGTAAGAGAAGTGGGAAGTGGTCAAAGGTAGATTACTTGTTGCCAAATTTTGCTAAGGCCTGTCCTTGTACTTTCATAAAAGGGAAGGACAGTCTTTTTTCTTTCTCTTCTAATACACAGCCCCTGCTCCAGGACTCAGAGCACAGACTAGTAGTAGAACTATAGTTCATCTACACTGTAAATTAAAAGTAGACTTTCAAAGAATGGGAAACAAATAATTTTAACACTTTCTATGAGAAAATGCATTCTAAACAATAGATGTACAAATGGACTTTTGTAACACAACCCATCCATAAGTTGATCATTCTATGATTAGACACCCAAATGATCAAAGCAGAAAATATTAACTACATAAGTTCTGAGAAAGAAGAGCAAACAGTAAAGGCTGGAATAAAAAGGGAAAACTTCCAGCAGGAATTGGGACCTGAGTTTGTTTTAATAAAGCTACTTGTTTGGCTGAAGCTTTCTACACAATCATTACATGCCCAAGATCCATTATAAACTCTCTAATGCTATTTGAACTCTAAAGGAACTTTGTCTAGTATGAATTCTGTGGTGCTGGCTTATGAAAATCTAAGTGCTATGTGAAGTTTTGTCACTTTTTATTACATTATATGTTTTGTTCCAGTGTGAATTCTCTGATGTTCTTAAACCTGTGACCTGTAACTAAAGGTTTTCCCAGACCTTTTATATTCATAAGAATCCTCTATGGAATGAATGCTCCTATGTTTAGTAATGGTTGCAATCCAAAGAAAAGTTTTCCCACATTTATTACATACATATGGTCTTTCTCCAGTATGAATTCTCTGATGCTGAATAAGGTCAGAGCTCTGGCTAAAGGCTTTCCCACATTCATTACATTCATATGGTTTCTGTCCAGTATGAACTCTCTCATGTCGAATAAGTTTTGAGCTACGGCTAAAGGCTTTCCCACATCCATTATATTCATAAGGTTTCTCTCTGGTATGAATCATCTGGTGCTCAATAATGAATGATTTATGATTAAAAGACTTCCCACACTCTTTACGTTCATAGGGTTTCTCTTCAATATGAATTCTTTGATGTTCACTGAAGTGTGATTTATGGTTGAAGGCTTTCCCACATTCATCACATTCATAGGGATCCTCTCCAGTATGAACTCTCCTGTGCTGGGAAAATTGTGAGCTCTGACTGAAAGCTTTTCCACATTCATTGCATTCACAAGATTTTTCTCCTGTGTGAATTCTCATGTGCTTAGTAATGGTTGAAATTGAACTAAAGTCTTTCCCACATTCATTACATTCATATGGTCTTTCTCCAGTGTGAATTTTTTTATGCTGAATAAGGTCTGAACTCTGGTTAAGGGCTTTCCCACATTCATTACATGCCAGTGGCTTTTGTCCAGTATGGTTTCTTTGATGTCGAATAAGATTTGAATTTTGGCTGAAGGATTTCCCACATTTGTTACATTCATAAGGTTTCTCTCCAGTATGAATTCTGTGATGCTGAATTAGGTTTGAACTCTGGCTGAAGGCTCTTCCACATTCATTACATTCATACAGATCTTCTCGAATATGTATTTTTAGCTGCTGATTAAGTTGTGAAGTCTGACCAATGCTTTTCCCACACTGATCACAACCATAACATTTTCTTCCATCATGAATTATGTGGTGTCTAACTAGGAATGAACTATATATGAAGCTCTTGCCACATATGTCACATTTGTGGAGTTTCCTTCCTATGAGATCTTTCTGATATATAACAAGATCTGAGATCAGAACAAAATTTCTTTCCCATTTATTACACTTCTGGGCTTGTTCTCCAGTTTGGATTTTGTGAGTGAGAATCACCTGCCCAAAACATCTCTCCCGGGGATGAGACTTCCTCAGAGCTTGTTTCCCAAAGTTTTCTTTCTGCATTCCTAATTTGTGCTTATGTTTACAGATTCCTCCAAACTTAAGTATTTGGGGACCATCTTTTGGTGGTCTAAATATTGCCCACACTGATCCTTCAGATCCTTCAGAAACTTTCTGCTTTGCTGTCACCTGTCTATTATTAGGCCCTTCCTTGGAACCTGAAACACACAAAATGTAGATAACGAGTCTTTCTTGTGATAAAAGAAAGGAAATAGCCAGAACAGAATTTAATTTATCCACACAAAATAAGGGCTCTCCCACGACTGGATCCGAGTATTCATTGTTTCACGAGTCCATTGCAACTACTCTACTGAACAAAAGGGCAGTTGGTCCTTCCCTCAATCTCCTAAACTTTAAATACCTAGTGTCATCCTGTAGGATATGCTCTCAGTCACTGACACTGACTACAATTAATTCACAGCGTCAAAATTTAACACTCCCAGGATATCTGCATGCTCATACATTCATTCAACAATCACTTAATAAGTGCTTACTGTACATAGAGTATTGTTCTAGGAGCTAGGGAGACGTAATATTTATGCCAGTTGGGAGATAAAGACAAATGCACATAACTATAATACATAATATTACATAATAAGTATATGATAAGATGAAAATGTTCTTTGAAGTGTGAGGCAAAAGATCATTACTGGGAAGTATTAATGAAGGAGATAGGATTTCAATTGTGCTTTTTAAAAGAATGGGCAGAAATTCAACAAGCAAAAAAGAAGAGGGAGAACATGTCAAGCAAAGAGAGGGATATGAACAAAGGCACAGAGGGAGGAGAACACAGTGCATGTATCAATATTCAGTTTGGCTGGACTGTAAAGTACATGGAGGGTAATAATATGAGCTATGGCCAAAAAAGGGATGGTGTCACAATTGTTGGGGGCCTTGAATGCCAGGAAGAGGAGTTTGAAATGTACTTAGTAGGTGATAGGGACTCAATGAAGGCTTCTGAGAAAAGAAGTGGTATAAACAGATGAGATTATTCAAGCAGGACAGGTTGCCAGAATAGATTGGAAGAGGGATAGAGTGTTAATAGGAACTACTATTAATAGGCTAATACAGTAGATCAGGCATACAGTAAAGTGGATCTATATTAGGATGATGACAGAGGGAGAAAAAAGGGATAAGATTAAAGAGATTTTGTAGAAATGTAATTGACAGGATCTGGTAACTGGGTAAGGTGGAAGAATCAAAGACAATGTTGCAAACATGATCACAATAGGGTAAATGGTGGCACCACAGGCAGAAACAGTTTGGGGGGAAATCAGGAAGTTTACGGGGAAAGATAAACTTGGTTTTGGAAATGTTGAGTTTCAGGTATCAGTGGGAAATCCAGAAAGAGATGTTCTTATGTCAACTGGAGATGTTAGTTTGAAGTTGGGAAGGAATGTTGGGGCTGGGGACACACATTTGTTAAGCCTCTTATCTCTATTTGTGAAATGAAAGACTTTGTTAAAGGAATTATCTCAGGTAGAAAAAAAGAGACTGGCGGTTTGGGGGTGGTAGAGAGAGAAAGTGGGTATTTTCCATTGCCTCTGAACCTATGTGTAACAATCTGCACTCATTTTAAGGTAGCTAAGAGAACAGAGTCAGAAGACAGGAAAAATGGTCTATTCTCTGACCAACTGAAAGATATTACCCCGTTCACCTGAGGTACCTCTTCCACCTCCCTAGTCACTCTCTTCATTGTACCCTTAATTACCTCACTCTAAGTGAGTGCATGAAAAGGCCTTAGCCTAAAAGGCTTAGCCTCCCATTGCATCCTAGGTCATCTCCAGTCATCCTCGAGAATATCTGGTCACTGGATCCAGATGGCTCTGGAGGAGAAAGTGAGGCTAGTGATCTCGCACTGCCCTCCCTCACTCAAATCAAAGTCCACTGCAAGCCATACCATCATTTCTCTGATGTCATGGTCCTCTTCAAAAACGATGGACAAACACAACACGAACTCCCAGATATCTGGGGCATAAACCCCTACCAAGTCTTCTAATAACACAACAATCATTCTTTTATTTTCCAAGGTAGGCCATGCACATTCTTAGGGTCTCAGTTTCTGTACTCAAGGCCATGTGGAACTTAAGGAACAGTAAGGAGCTAGAAGCACTGCTCAAGAATTTCTCATTTCCCTGATTGTGGGGTTAAGGACTCAGAATGGGAGGGCATGAGAAGAACTTATGGACATAAGCCATGGTAGGGACTCAGGGAATCTCAGTTGCTGGGAAGTCAAATAGCTTATAACGTGTCTGTGCATGTTCATGAATAAAAGCAAGATGAACTCTTAAATGGTAACATGAAAAACTCTCCTATCTTTAAATGCTTTCCAAAGTTCAGACGTGTGCAAAAAAAAAGATACTCTATATCTATCTACCTCTCAGGAAGATCTTCTATGGCTAGACTCTTAGAGTTGTCCTCTAATCACAGAGTTCCACTGTGTACCATACTTACCCTTGTCTTGTACATTCACTCTTAGGATCCCAGAGCTCCCAACCTCTAACTCAGCACAGAATTTTCTCTTTGGTCTCATTAACTATTAAAGCCTCACTCTGAATACCTCCAGCTATAATGAGCTCAAGGAAAAGCTAGGTATAAACTGAAACTCAGAATAGGAGGGGACCTCAGATGCCATCTAGTCCAAACCATGACTGAATAAGAAGCCCTGTAAAACAACCTCAATTCATCAGAGGATCAGACTATGCATATGGCATAATCCTGCAGCCTTTTACCATTCTGGGCATTATTTTCTGGGCAGATTCCAGCTTATCAGTGTTTTTCCTAAAATGTGGCAACAAGCTTTTTTCTATTTTTTTTGTGTCTAGTTCTATAGCATTGTCTCCTCATAGTTTGAGATAGTACTAAACCTATAGATATTTGTAGCTGTCACTTTTTTATTATATTGGTGCTGCCCAGCCACAGACACTGAATAGTTCTCTAATTATTTAGGTTTTCCATTATTTCTGCAAAGACTAATTTGTCATTGTGCCCATCATTAAGGACTTAACAAACTGTGATGTATGAGTGTAATGGGATATCATTGTGTCATGAGGAATGCCAAACATGACAGATCTGGAGAAGAGTAGAAAGACTTACATGAATTGATGAAAAGTGAAAAAACAACCAAGAGACCAACACTGTATATACAATGATAAAAAATAATGGAAACGAAGGCAAAAAAGAGAATTCAGGTTAGACATAATGACCAGTGGTGGTTCCAGGTGTATACTGAAGTACACTTTCTTCCTCTCTATTAATAAATAGTAAACTGTAAACACAAAATGTTCTATGTTCAGTAAGGCACAGTTGCTATAATAGAGGGGCTTTTTTTTTTAAAAAAAAAAGACAGTACTAAGAGGAGGATTCCTTGGGAAATCATTGTTAAGTTAAAAGAAAAAGCATCATAAAGTATTTTAAAAACCCACATAACCTTAATGAACTGAGGGAGTGTGGCTAGAGATGGTCTTGTAATTTCAGGAAGACCTAGGTTCAAGCCTGACTCATATTGACCTAATGACTCTGAGGAAGTCCGACCAGGTCTTACACAGGTACATTGCACCTGACTTTTCAGGTTTTCATTCATTCTTCTTCTGAGCTGAGGGTCCCTTATCCTGGGGTCAATACACAGGATGTGAGCAGCCTGTGTTCTATTTTTATTCTCGGGGGATCCCACGGTGACTAACTTGTCTTACAGAAAAACTTAAGTAGAAAGCTGAAGTTTAATTTCATGAGAGGCCTTACTATCTTACTTATTCCTATTTATTCGATTTGACCTTTTTATGAGAGGTCTGCACTCGTTCCACTCAAGGGGAAGCTGGGGCTCAGAAAAGTGTTCTCTAAAAAGGAAGGCAGAGAGAAGAAATTAGAGAACAGAGGCACAGGCGAGAGAAGGGAGGATCTTGACACAGAGGATATAAGGTCTTGTAACTCCAGTCATTGTCCTGAGTCTCAGTTCCATATATCCAGATTCCCAATGGACCTTTCCAATTCGACATCTTGCTTATTTCAAACTCAGCATGCATAGAAATACACTTACTATTCTTTTCCCAAACTTGTCCCCTTCGTCCTGCATTGCTTTAAGTAACAGCATCGTACTCCTCGCAGACTCAAAACCTCGAAGTCCTCTGACTCTTCCCTCTCCTTCGTCCCTCACAGTCAGTCTGGATCAAGTTCTAGAGCAGTACTACTGGACTTGGAAACAGAAGGCCAGGGTTCAAACACCAGTTCTGCTGTTACTACACAAACAATGTTGGTGAAGACAATTTACTTCTCTGAGTGTCAGTTTCTTCATCTGCAAATTGGAGATAATGTCACTTGCATTGTTTTTTTTTTTTTGGTCAAGAAAGCATTTTGTAAACTATAAACCAATCTATGTGACTTAATATTAAATATGACTTACTGTTGTTGTTATCATTAAATTGCTAACAACTAATAATAGTAAAATGTTTCTTGAATCAGTTTCTTCCTCTCCCATTTCTTCTTCCTATCATCACCCAAGTGCTGACCCTTAATACCTCATACCTGTGGATTACTATAACATCAATCAATCAACAAGCATTTATTAAGAGACTAGTATGTCCCAGTGCTATGCCAAGCACTGGGGCTATAAAGACAAAAACAAAAGACTCTTTGCTTTCAACACATTCTATTGGGGAGACATGTACAGATATAAGTACATACATAATAAATACAAGGTAATTCTGTAAAGGGAAGGTACTAGTAGCTGGAGAGGAGATCAAAAGAGCTTCATTTAGAAGCCTATACTTGATCTTAGTTTTGAAGGAAATGAGAAATTTTCAAAGGCACAGGTGAGGAAGAGATATACATACATATAATAAAACTCAAAAGGTAAACGGGGGGCCAGGTTGTGGAAGTTTTAAATGACAAAGCAAGGTGTTTGCATTTAATCTTAGAGGTAACATGGAGCTACTAGCCTTCAAGAAGCAGGGGAGTGACCTAGTCATACTTCTGCTTTAGGAAAATCACTTTGGCTGTGTGGAATCCCTAACTAATGTTAAGGAGAGATTTGAGGTTGAGAGATCTATCAGAAATTCTATTGCAATAATTTAGCATCTGAACAAAGGTGATGGCCATGTAATTGGAGAGAAGAAGGAATATCCAAGAGTCATTACAGAGGAAGAAGTGACAAGACTCAGCAAATGGCTTGATACATGAGGCAAGGGAGAATGAGAAGGTGAGCATGACTCAGGGGTTGTTAACCTGTGTAACTAGAATAGAGAAGTTAGGAAGAGAGTGAGTTTTGGGGGAGAAAATTAGTTCTACTTTGGACATATTGAGTATGAGATGGCTACTGTATATTCAGTTGGAAATGTCTAACAAGCCTGGTCTCTCTTGATTCCTGGCTCTCTTTTTCGAAGTAACATGCTGCTGGATTAATCTCCCATAAGCATCACTTTCATTATGTTACTTTCCTACTCAAAAACAATAGATCTCCATTTATATAAAATTGCCAACATGTACTTTTGCTTCCAGCCAAGGTTAATTTCCTCTATGTCTCACTAATATAGATGCTCATTTCCATTTTCTTGTTGAAAGCTTCCTTGACTATTCGGACCTCACTGATGTCCCTCTATTTGGAACTCTCACAACACTTTCAATATGTAAGACACTTCTTAGCACATAATTATACCGTCTTCTGCTATTCAATATTGTTTGGTGTATATTAGTTTTGTCTCTCCAACTAGAGGGCAAGAACAGTATCTTATTCCTACTGTACACCTCCTTGCCCAATTCCACTCAGTGCCCTAGCAAACAGTAAGAGCTCAATCCTTGCTGAATGACTGAACCATTGACATTCATTTGTTCATCTCTGTGGAGAGATCAATTCTTGAATTTTGCAGGGGAGTAGAGAGAGTAGGAAAGTATATACAGGAAACTTAAAAGCCTAGAATGGGAATGTCTTCACAGAAATATCAAGACAGCTTCCCCCTTTCTCTGCCACAGAAACCAGACTTCTCACCTGGAGTCAAGGTACAGGGACCTCCTTCTCTGATCTCAAAAGAAGTATGAGTCAGTTTGTATCTCTAAGTCATAGCTTAGGGGTACACTTTAGAGGCTCCATAGTTACTAATTAACTGGAAAGAGGCCAGAAGATCCCAAAGGAAATATTCTGAGTCACAAAGGGGAAGGACAGAAAATTCTTATCAAGGGAGACCATATTCCCATAATTCTCCAACATCATATCCTTGTAAAGGGCTTTCTGAATGGGGTTCAACTTCTTTACTTCCTTCCTAGTAAAGTATATGGCCACATCTTCAAATGTCACCAATGCCTAAAATTCAAAAGGAATTTATTAGCGCCAACTGTATGCCTTATGGATAACTCACCTGCTTGTCTCTCAGGGATAAACTCACATAAATAAAGCAATGTGAAGATGTATGTATGTATGTGTGTGTCTGTTTGCGTGTGTATGTGTAGTAGGAAGGCCGAATTTATAATCTCAAATATAATCATGTATATGTTTGAATGGTTCGAAATCGCAAGGTATGAGAGATTCTCTAAGTAGAAAACAAGAAAAAATTTATTTAGGCCCCACAACAGCTGATCCGTGAACCAGCCTCCCCATTCCAACATCTTGAAAAAAGACTCCAGGCCCAGAAAGCCCACCTCACAAGAGTAACCAGGAGGCCACAGAAAAACAAGATAGTATTAAGCCAAATCATTTTTACTGGCTTCACGTTCCTGCTTGCACTCCTGGGTCTACACACGGGTAAGCCCTGCTTCCGCAGCTTCCCGCTTCCGCAGCTTCCTGCTTCCGCAGCTTCCTGCCTCTGCAGCAGCTTCCGCTTCCATTGAAACTGTCTCTTGGCTCACCTTGCCTCGCAGCCAGCCTCTGGCATTCTCAAGCCCTGCCTCAAGGACCACAGACCATTGGTTCCCAAGTTGGCCCCTCTTAAGTCATTAATCTACACCCACATAGGTTTCACACCTGATAGGGCTTTGGGCCTGGGGCTTAGCACTTAACAGCTGAAAGTACTTCCACTGAAAAGAAACAAAAGCCATGCTAAGGAGACAATTTTGCTTAACGACACACTCCACCCCTTGTTCTAGGATACATAATTTAATCGGCCATGTATCCTAGAACATACATTGACCCAATTACGAAGGAAACTAAAACATATCATTCACAACAAAGCAAAATGTATCATTCAGTGACATTATATAGAGAATATCTCAAATATTTGTTTACAATACAAACATGACCC
>CM053622.1:72781300-72832022 GCA_028646595.1 Phalanger gymnotis | reverse complement strand
ATGCACGCTTAAGGCAGCACCTGGCCATTTGGCCTGTCATTAAACAAAAAGGGGGAGATGTTGGGGGAGGGAGTGGGAGTGGCTAGGGGGAGGGAGTGGGAGTGGCTAGGGGGAGGGAGTGGGAGTGGCTATGCTTTGCTGTGCAAATTGTTCCATATATGGTAAAACTGTGCTTGGCATTCTGGGATTGGTCGAGACTGATCCAGGAAGTGCTTGGGTATATAGGGGCGCGCACGCCCTGGAGAGGTTCATTCGGGATGTGATCGCCTAGCAATAAAGACCGCTTCTGCAACCTCTGGTGCTCTGTCTGGTTAATTCCTCCCTGAAGATGGGGAGGCCGGAGGCGCCCCGAAGACTCACCCTGACGGCGATGGGTGAGTAAGAGAACGGCCTAGTGATAGGAACTTAGGAACCCAGCGGTGCAACGCCGCAGATAAGTCCCTGTTGCCTCCTCTTTGTCTTTCATTCATCTCAGTTATGGTGTTCTATATTTGAAGACTGACCTCTTCAAGTGCTTGGTTCTTTGTTGGGGGTTCCTACTGGCTTTATCGTAACCCTCTTTGGAAGCATGTGTGTTTGAGGGGTTATTGCTTTGGTTTGAACCTAGCCTTGCCTGCTTCCCCCAGGAGACCTTCAGATGTTGAGATATTTTGACTTGGGCAACATAGTCACCAACTGGAAGATAGAACCAGTGACTTCTCCAGTGATGCAGAATGGCATCCCTATTGTCATTTCATTGAGGGGAAGTTTGGGCCCTTCCCACACTAATTAGTAGGACTTTCCTTCTCTAGTTCCTGTCTCCGGGGACATACTTGAATTGAGACTTCCAGCAACCACCAAAGCTTGTTTGAGGTAGCATCACCCCTACTACTATCCCAGTCATGGAGGCCTTGGGTGAGAGAAGAGTAGAGAGGTGTTTGGATTCAGAAGAGCTGAGTTTGAATCCTGGCTTTGACCAAGATTCACACAGTGCCTGTGTGTGACCTGGGATGACTAGCAGCTTGACTGGGGACAAATCACATTATCTTTCTAAATCTAAACTTCTTCATCTGTAAAATGGGCATCATGTTAGCATTTACTCCATCACAGGGTTGTTATGGGGAGAAAAACTCTGTAAACCTTCAGATGGATCCCAATACCATAAGTTTAGAGCTGGAAGAAACCTTGGAGAACACCTGGTCTAACCCTCTCTGTTTATAGATGAGGAAGCTCAGATTCATAGATGAGGAAGTCCGGAGAGGTTGAAGTGAATTAACCAAGTTTTACAGAATAAGTGGAAAATTGGGGATTTGAAGCCAGTTCTTCCAACTTCAGATATAGTACTTTCCCCACTGTGCCTCAGAAATGGGAATTATTATTATTAATATAGAGGTAGTTCTAGGGTAACCCCTTTTCCATGCTCTCACCCTGAAGTATGAATTTGTGAATAATTCTAGAAAAGCCCAGCCAGGGGCTTGTAGTGGAACCTTCCTAAGGGACATACAGTTTACCATAGTAGGTCAGACCTACAGGTTTATCCACCTTTGATTTTGTTTTTCAGTGACACCAAAAGACATTTGTGTATTGGGGAGTGGAGGATGGGGTGGTAAGAAGTGTTTGAATTATCTCTCATGCAGGAAACTGCCCCCTCCCCCATCCCCTTGGTCACTTTGGTTGTTCTCACTTCCTATGGATCTTCTTTAGCTCTGGGGATCAGTTGTTTCAGTCGTGTCTAACTCTTCATGACCTCATTTGGGGTTTTCTTGTCAAAGAAACTGGAGTGGTTTGCATTTTCTTCTCCAGTTCATTTTATAGATGAGGAAACTGAGGCAAACAAGGTTCAGTGATTTGCCCAGGGTCACACAGCTAGTAAGTGCCTGAGACTGGATTTGAACTCAGGAAGAAGAGTTCCTGACTCCAGGCCTCGAGCTCTATCCACTGCACCATCTAGCTTCTCCCTGGGGATTAGCAGGAAGGTGTGATGGAAAGAACCTTAGTTTGGAGTCAACCTAGGTTTGCCTTCCACCTCTACCATTTACTTAGATGACTTTGGGCAAGTTACTTAACCTCTCTGGGCCTCAGTTTCCTCTCCTACAAAATGAAGATATTGAATTGGATGACCCCATAAAATCCACTCCAGCTCTCACTCCAGGATCCTGAAGACCAAATACTCTTCCCACTCCCTGCACACACGAGCACACACACAACTCCATTTACCATTTCCTCCCCTTTTCTCTCCCCAGTGGTTGTGGCCAATTCTTCCTGGATTCCTGGGGCTGAGAATTGCCCCAGGAACAGCAGGTATATGTTGTTTCAGGGGATGGTGACATTCCAGGACGCAGCTGTGTATTTCACAAGGAAAGAATGGAAGCATCTGGAATCTTTTCAAAGGGATCTCTACAGGGATGTGATGATGGGGAATTGTGGGAATCTGGTCTCCTTGGGAAAGAACTCTTTCACTGTGTTAATAACTGTGACTTAGGAACCTGTCTTTCCTGGTATCTTGACTATCTCCTATGATTTCATCTGTGTTGGAAATGCCTGGTGTGGAAATCGCCATTTATTTTGTATCCATCTGCTAAATAACCTAGTTATTTACAGATTGTCACCCTTCCTCCTGGACTACGCCACTAGCTATGCCACAGATAAATCCTGCCCCTCTGGAAATCCTTGTCTGTTGGTGACTTATTCTAATCCCATTGGAATATGAGCTCTTTGAGGGCAGAGTGGTTTTCGCCTTTCTTCATATCCTTTGTGCTTTAGCACAGTGCTTGATATGTTGTAGGCACTTAATAAATGCTTGTTGACTGACTCCACCGATGCAGATCTATAACTTAATTGTAGAGAGTTGCCTGGACTGATTGATAAGTTAAGGCTTGCCCATGGTTGAATGGCTAGCATGTGTCTTAAGCAGGGCTTGAACACAGGTCTTCTTGACTCCCAGGATAATCAACTCCATTGCTATCCACCACATCAGGGGTTCTTAACCTGGGGTCAGCAAAATTTAAAAAATATTTTGATAACTATTTCAATAATTTATTTCCTTTGTAATACTATGTGTTTTATGCATTTAAAAGCATTATTTGGAGAATGGATCCATAGACTTCAGATTTTCAAACAGGTCTGTTTGTGACACACAAAAAGGTTAAGAACCCCTGTGCTACAAGCTGCCCCTTGTTGATAAAATAACTCAAATGCATATAGCATCTTAAGACTTACTTGCTTGACTCAAAGTAATCTTGTGAGGTAAGTAGTTTGATAAATTAGGCCAGTTGTAGAAATCCAGCCTTATACCACAGCCAGGTTCCTATTAGTACAAATTAAGAGTCCTGTGAAATGGACATAATATTCAAATTTGCACTGCATAACTCTATTGGGCTGGAACCAGTTACCACATTTTACATAATTATAACTTTGAATAGTGTTGCATTTCACAGGATTCATTATTGTTGAGTCGTTTCCGTCACATCCAACTTTTCGTGACTCCATTTTGGGGCTTTCTTAGCAAAGATATTACAGTAGTTTGCCGTTTCCTTCTCCAGCTCCTTTTACAGATGAGGAATCTGAGGTAAACAGGGTTAAGTGACTTGCCCGGGGTCACATAGCTAGTAAGTGTGTGAAGCTGTAAGGGAAAGAATGCCAATCAATAGGAGTTATTGTCTCCTCAAATACTCAGAATTTCCAGATGTTAAGTCACTGCTTTAGAAAGGCTCTAATGGGACAGTTAGGTGGCGCAGTGAGTAGAGCCCTGGCCCTGGAGTCAGGAGGACCTGAGTTCAAATCCAACCTCAGACAGTTGACACACTTACTAGCTGTGTGACCTTGGGCAACTCACTTAACCCCAATTGCTCTGCCTTCCCCCCCTGCAAAAGAAAAGGCTCTAAGGTATCAAACCTTTCAGATTATTTGAACCCCAATAATATCTAAAGCCTCCAAACTGCTTTTGCTCTGTGCTAAAAATCCCCTTTTCCTGCCTCAGCAACTTCAAAGACCAGGAGTATCTTTATTGTCTGGGGTGACAGAAAGTCTACAGCCAAAGCTGTGACCTAGGAACATTTGCATCTCTAAGTGACCTACATTGTCAATTACCTTGTACCTAAGAACTACCTTTCTTTGATATGGAGATCATAAACCACAGCTCTGAATTGTTACTTAAACCTTCTCTCTCTCTTGTTCAAGTTAATCAGAAGACAAGTTAGCTTAAAGAGAATAAATCTATACCAATTTTTATTGCACCTGGTCTGTTTGCCTCCTTTAACCAAACTCACAGGTTGACAAAGGCAAGAGGATGAGTGAAAAATGTTGTTGCAACAATTCGGCTAGCAGCTGCTATGGGGGTGAAAGACCAACACAAGCCCAACGACAAGGATGCTGCCAGCACAGGTTCTTTTGATCTGCTTTACTAAGGAAAGCAATGTTAAGGGGTTAACAATTTTATTTCAATCTAACATACAAATATCATTCACTTAGTTTGGGGGAAAAAGCCAGCACCCTGAACTTCAGAGCAAATAAAAACTAATTACAAACATACGTTATAAACAAACCAAATACAATTTATAGTTACCAAGAAACCATCAACATCTGGGTGAGCTGGGAGGCTCTTAGAGTGTCTGCCCAGAGTCCCATGCCAACACTCTTCCAGGAGTGAGAGCCTCAAGGGAGAAAGCCAACCTCTGGGTTCATATATCTTGTTCAGGGTCAAAGGTGAGTCACACATGCGACTCATCCATGTGACCTAAAAGTGTCACAGAAATGCGACTTAAACCCACGTGGTCTAAAAGCCTCTGATGTCACAAACATGTCACTCAAAGCCATGTAAACTAAGCTTTCCCTTGAGGCAAGGAGGTCATCAAAGACTCCTAATTTAATCAAGGAAACAAAGGTCAAACTCTGCAAGAGCACTTGTTTGAATAAGTGTTAAAAGCCCTCCTTAATTACCAGTACAAGTGTATCTTAGGGTGGTAGTACATCAGAGAAACACTGATGGGAAAAGGTTGAATGCTTTGAACTGAGTAAATGGTGGCCTCAAAAGACGATTTGTGTGTTATTTGCATAGCTATAATACAGCCCATGGGAGCTGATAGCTCCCACTGTGTAATGAGAAGAGCAAGTAATCATTAGATCTAGTCCTTAGAGATCACCTAATCCAGTCTTCTGATTTTCCAGATGAGGAAGCTGATGCCCAGGAAGGTGTAGTTCCTTGTGTAAGATCACATAGCCAGTTAAGAAAGCAGAGACGCCACCTGAGCTCTGGTCTCAACTCCAAATCCAGTTTTCTTTTGACTATACCATGAGATAAAAGTTGAGGGTGACACCTATTGTCAGAGAAGTTGTGTTGATATAATACTTTCCTCCTCTTTGGGATTACTTCTTTCCTCTCCTCTTAAGCAGCTGTTATTCTACTCTTTCCCTCTTCTGACCTACCTGCTTAGCTTTCTTTTCACATCTTCTTTGTTCTTTTGCATACTCTGTCCAAGCTCAATTCCCTGACCAAGCCAGTCCTTCCTATTCCTCATCCCATGAATAGAATTTTTAGGCCTTACACTTGACCTGATCTGATCTCCCGGCTGGAGCAAGGGGAAGAACAGTGGGGCTGAAGGTCTCTGTTCTGACCCCATTCTTGCCCCATCATTCCCTGTACCTATTCATCTGTACTGAATCTTCATAAGCTATTTTCCTGGGCTCTCATCAGCTGACTCTCCTTTGTGTTGGCCTAAGAATTTACAATATCTGCCCCAACATTTCAAGTCCCTGCTCACCTAATTTTCACTTCCCTTTCCATCTAGCTTCACGTCATAGTTTGGATGGTAGAGCTTTTTGTCCGTTTGGCTTTTTTTCCCTGCACGGATTGTTAAACTGACCCCTTTTTGAAGATTGGTGGATCTAACTGAAGAAGGCCTGTAACGCTCTGGAGTTTGATTCAGTTGGCACAATATCATTCATAAAAAAGAGCAACTGGAGGGCCTCACCATTTATAGGCGACCAACCTCTCAGAGCTCTGGATTTGGAATTAGAAAACCTGGGTGTGAATCCCAGCTCTCCAGCTAGCTCCTTTTACGATCTTGGGCTCAACCTCTTTGGGCTTCAGTTTTCTTATCTGTGAAATAGATGGTTCCCACAGTCCCATCCAGTGACCTTATTGTGATCCTCTCTTCAGCCTTGGAGAGCTATAAGGCTACAGACTTATTTGGGCATTTATTTCCAGAATACTGTTCCATTTCGGTAATTTTCCTTCTCAGAGAAGAAAGAAATTGCTGACCTTTTCTTTTTCTTGTTTCAAGTCCCAGGACAGTAACTGAGGACAAGCATATGCATGAAAAAATAGACATTTCAGGAGATACAGACTCACACAGAGCAGCTTCAGAAATATTCTTAAAGAATGGTTCTCAGAGCTCTGGTTTTAGATGAACTTATGAATATGAAGGAAAAATAAAGAATCATCAGAGAAACCCAAAAAAGGTGATTTTAAAGAAATCCCCTTCCCGAAAGAAACATTCTAAGCAAATGACTGTAACCCACAAGAAGACTGACATAGGGAAAAGAGACCAGAAATATAATAAATATGGGAGAAACTTGGATGTGACCTCAAATCTTGACACAAACAAGAAAGAAAGGGAAAGAAAGAGACCTCATATGTATGATATCCATGCCAAAAGCTCCCCCACAAATCAAGTTCATATCGAATATCAGAGAACTCATACTGGAGAAAAACCCTGCAAGTGTCATGAATGTGGGAAAAGCTTTAGATACAGTTCACTACTTGTCCAACATCAGAGAACTCATACTGGAGAAAAACCTTCTAAGTGTAATGAATGTGATAAGGGCTTCACTTGCAGGTCACTACTTATTCAACATCAGAGAATCCATACTGGAGAAAAACTCTTTGAATGTAATGAATGTGGGAGAGCTTTCAGTCGGAGTTCAAACCCTATTGGGCATCAAAGAACCCATATTGGAGAAAGACTCCATAAATGAAGTGAATGTGGAAAGGATTTCAGTTGGAGCTCCTAACTTATTCAAAATCAGAGGACTCATACAGGAGAAATGTGGGAAATCTTTCAGTGAGTGCTCATCCCTTATTCGACATCAGAAAATTCACATGGGAGAAAAACCATATAAGTGCTGTGAATGTGGGAAAAGCTTCAGAGCTCATTACTTATTCAACATCACAGAACTCACTCTGGGGAGAAACCATGTAAGTGTCAGGAATGTGAAAAAGCCCTCAGTCAAAGCTCCCAACTTACTAAGCATCAGCAAATTCATTCTAGACAGAAACTTGCAAATGTGATGAATGTAAACTAGCCAAGGGCTCCCAAGTTACTCAGTTGAACAAAGGTATCTTATTCAATTCTACAAATGCCTGTTAGTCATCAGCAATGTGCAAGACAGTGTGCTGAGTGCCAGTAATAAAGGAACATACACTTATAATTTCATTTTAAAGGTTCAGGCAAAACGCTGTAAGAAGTTTGACGAGAAAGAGATCATTTTCATTTGCACGAGACAGCTACTTTCTAGTTATTTCTAATCCAGTGGAAGAGCTAAGAAACAGATATTGATATCTACAGTACAAAGCAATGTATCGAAACCTGGTAAGTGCATTGAATTCCATCATGTGAGTGCAAAGCAAGGAGGGATTTTTTTTTCAGCTGAGGTCATCAGGGAGGGAACCTTGAAGTAGGTAACACCTGAGCTAAAACTTGAAGGATGGCCAGAATTTTGTTTTGTGATAATAATAGCACCTGCCTCCTAGGTTTGTTGTGAACGTCAAATGAGGTAATAATTATAAAGCACTTAGTACAGTGCTGGGCACAAAGTAAGCAGTGTATAAATTTTAGCTATTATTAGGTATTATTATTATTGTTGCTACCTCACCCTGAAGTTTTGTCTGAAGAGTCCTCTTTCATAATTGTAAAGATAGTTGGTTGCCTCCTTTTGTCTCCTGCTCTTGAACAGGAATGTCTTCTTATTCCAATAACAAACAAATATTCTCCCAGAAATCCTCCCTCTTCTCTCTTGAATGAGCTTCCCTTTCTCTACACCTCTTTCTGATGAGGTCAGGGAAGCATATGTTTTTAGGGGTGCTTGAGACCCCAAAATGCCAGCATGTCTGGTCTTGCTTGAATGAATTCAACTCAAGCCTTCTCATAGCCAAAGAGAAAAACAAAGTTTATTACAGGTTCGCCATATTGGGTAGTCTTAAGAAATCTCAGCATTTATGACGCTCGTTTTCACAAGTGGGCCAGACTCAATCTACTGGGCTAGATTGAATCTGAGTGCCTTCATGGAGGCAAGATGAAACTTATATACAGAAAGACTGAGGGAGGGATCTAGGGTGGTCCTGGGGTAATGGGAGGAGGGGTTTAGGGAAGGTCTTTAGGAGGAGTCTAAGGATGATCTTGATGGGACTGGGGTGAAGTTAGACTCCAGGAACCAAGAGGATGGGAGTAAGAGTGGGAAGTAGCTGAAGGCTACCTGGAGATAACAGACAATATAGGGCTAGGTTAGATTAAGAGTAACCTAGAGATTTGGGTCTAGGCTTATGGACTCAGGCAAACGCCTGACCAAGTGGGAAGATTCAAGGAGAGTTCAAGGGGGCTCCCACAGTCTAAATCCCATCATTTCTACTGTAAAATTGTTACTTATTTATCCTAAATTGTCTCAGAATACTGCTGATTGGCTGTGTGAGCAGGCTTGAAATTTGTAAAAACTGAATTTGGACTCTAGAAAGTTAAAGTAGCTATCAGCAGTTTCCTTATCATATTCATACATTGCTTTCAGTATGGCTTCGTAGCTTTGACCAATAGTCATTGGATCCCTGATGATGGGTGTGCCTCTCCCAAGAGGTGCCATTCTTCTCTGTGGAAAAAAAAAAAGTTCTGTAACACAATTTATGGCCTTAAAAGGTTTCCTGGGAGTTCTGAGAGGTTATTTGATTTTCCAGAATTACACAGCCAGTATATGTCAGAAGCAGGACCTAAACCCAGGTCTTCCTGGGTCAGCTCTTTAGCTACTCTGCATTCTCTGTAGCAACTTGTTCATCACTATAAATTTTTTTAGCATGATGTATGCACATACTGAGCCTCTCAGTAAAAATATCAGAAGAACAAAAGACTTTCAGGAACCATTTTTCTATAGCAGATCACATATTCATAGTTATATAACTGATGGAATGGCAAAGAACATACAATGTGCTGTTGTATATATTGTGTGTGATTATAAAGAAGTATTTTACTTGGCAGAGCAAAATCAAGCCTTAAACATTCCCCTCCACTAGTCATGCATATGTTAAGATTACACAATCTGCTTTTTTAAATTATTTTTTTTCCAATCAGCAAAGATCCATCTTCTCTCTCTCCTACCCCTATCCTTAGTTGAAAAAGAAAAACAAAAGCCTTCTCACAAACAAGTATAGTCCAGCAAAACAAATTTCCAAATTGGCCATGCCAAAAAACAGTATGTCTCATTCTGTACTCTATCAGGAGTCCTCTGGATTTGTAGTTGATCGTTGTCATCATCAGAGTTTCCATGGCTTTCAAAATTATTTGTCTTTACAATATTGTTGTCATTGTATAAATTGTTTTTCTGATTCTGCTCACTTTAATTTGCATCATTTAATGCAAGTCTTCCCAGGTTTCTCCAAAACCATATCCTTCATTTTCTCTTATACCAACATGATAGATTATATAATAATTATATATGTGTGTATATATGTATGCATACATATATAAAATATATATACATACATATATAAATACATATATAAAATATATATATTTGCCATGGCTTGCTGAGCCATTTTCCAATTGATGGATGCTTCCTTGTTTTCCAGTTCTTTGCCACGGTAAAAAAAGATATGCTATACTTATTTTTGTATATCCTTAGAGTTTGTTTTGCTTAGGGCTAATTTTTTCCTTAATTTACCCTTCTCTTATTCTCCTCTCTCTCTTCTTCCTTTTCCCTCCAGTTTCCTGTTTAGTGAAATGTTTTATACCCCACTCTTTGTGATTGAATATGTATATTCTTCATTTCTTTGATCAGTTCGGATGAGGTGAGGTTCAAATGTCACCCCCACCCCCACCCCATCCTCTTTCTTTGTATAGACTACTACTTGCACACCTTAGTTATATGAGATAATTCCCCCTAGCCTTCCCTCTTTTACCTTCTCACTGGATTTTTCTTCCCCTCCCTTTCCTTTCTTTTTAGGATCATCCGGATGTAACAGAACCACTCACAGGCCTCCCTTTATGATGCCTGATGATGGGTTAAGAGAGGATATATGTATCATTTCTCTACATTAGAATACAAATAATTTAACCTTGTTTAGTCCCTTGGACTCTGAATAATCAGATCCACATGACTTGTGCTGCTGTGAAGTGCATGACATTCTACCAGTAGGCTGTTAGGTGGTACAGGTGATAGTGAGTTAGACCTGGAGTCAAGAAAACCTGAGTTCAAATCCACCCTCGGATACTAGCTGGGTGACCCTGGGCAAGTCACTTAACCTCTGTCTGCCTCAGTTTTCTCAACTGTAAAGTGGGGATAATAATAGCGCCTACCTCTCAGGGTTGTTGTGAGGATCAAATGAGGTCATGTTTGTAAAGTGCTTAGCAAACCTTAAATGGCTCTACGAATTCTAGTTATCATTATTACTGTTGTTAATATTGGCATTGGCCCATGGAGGAAGAGAGGCATTTCGAATCACTCATAACTATGGATTAAAGTTGAAAACGCTGGGTAGCACGGACACGATGGAGATGGAAGAGAGCTGGGGAAGGAAGGGGTGGGAGCAGAAGTTTGACATCTCATTTTTATAGGTTTTTTTGGGGGAAACAGAATAATTCTTCTCTGTGCTATCTTGGGGTTAGTTCATTAACGTTTTCAAATTATCTCAAAATTGTTGGTAAAATTTTAAAATTAACACATCCATGTCACCTCAAAGCTATATGGTGCTCTGTGGATGTTTGGAGTTTATTTGAGATTTATATATCATAGGACCAAAAGGCTCTGACAGCTAAGCCTGGATGGCTTTCCCAATTCAGCACATATTTCTAGGATATGATTTTTGGTTAACATATGATACTGGTTGTAAATTTTGATCGTTTGATCTTTAGGATGAATTGTACATGATTTCTAGGTTCACCTTTGCAATCTTACTTCTGGATATTGCCATTTTATATTGGCTACATGTGTACCACACTGACAAGAAGTAGGGAGCGGAGATCAAGGATGGGGGCGGCCTCTCTCTCTCTTTCTCTCTCTCTCTCTCCCCCTCCCTCCCTCCCCCCTCATTCTCTGTCTGTTGGTCTCTCTCTCCCTGAGATCATTTTGTTCTCTTCCCTTTTTCAAAGAAAAATGAAGTCCACAGGAGCAATTATCTTTTTTAAGGTCAAAGAGTGAGTTGATGGCAGAGCTAGGACTGGAACCCAGGTGTCCTGACTCCTACTCCAGGACTTTCTCCATTATACCGGGAAGCTTCTTTTTCAGGGTTGATCCCTGCATAGTGCAGCGCTCATCCTCAGCAGGAAATCTCTGGTGGGCATTGCAAGGGGGTTCGTTGAAAAAATGTTCTAAGCTATCATAGCAGGATGAGTGGAGAGGGAGAAACTCTTGAAAAGATAGACAGAGCTGACCTTTGGTCTCATCAACCTCCACTCCTGCCTAGCCTGGTAGCTTCTTTTCTTCTTCTGGAAGGCCCCTGACCTCATCTCCCAAGGGTTCCAGCCTTATTCAACCCCATAATTTTTTTTTTGAGGCAATGGGGTTAAGTGACTTGCCCAGGGTCACACAGCTAGTGTCAATGAGGCCAGTTTTGAACTCAGGTCCTCCTAACTCCAGGGCTGGTACTCTATCCACTGAGCCACCTAGCTGCCCCAACTCCATCATTTTTACAGAGAATGAAACTCTGACTCTCAACATCATTCCAGTTCCAAGCCTGTGGCCCTCTGCCCCCTTGCACCAAGGAGCATTTTCTTTTTGGTTCATGCCCTGACCCCAGAGTTTTACTTTGTGAAATCTCTAAACTAAAGCTTAGGCACGGCTCATGTCTAGGTTTTTCCAAAAGTGGGTAACAGGTTCCCCAACTCCTGCACAGGCACTCAATGTGTAATATAGGGGAGTCTTCATTTTACCTGCTACAGGACGTACATAAGACACAGAAGACAAATACAGGAATATGAACTCATTGGATTTCCTTCACTACTGAAAAGGTCAAGACACTGGGAGGTTGTCAAACAAACACTTCCCATTTACCTCTGGCATTCACTATTCAAGCAACTCACAGCAATTGCAGACTCGAGACCTTGCCCTTCCCCTCCCTAGCCATGGCATGACTGTAGTCCTTCAGCTACAGGACCTCCTCTGAGGAAGATCTTTTTACCTTTTACTTTTGTACCTATTTCCAATAGGTAAAAGCTTAAGGAAATCATTTCCCTCCAGGAGACCAGTGCCTGAGTCACACTTAGGAGCTTTCCTATCTCTTGGAAACTCTAGAGCAGGGGTGGGGAACCTGAGACCTCGAGCCTACATGTAACCCTCTAGGTCCTCAAGAGCAGCCCTTTGACTGAATCCAAACTTCACAGAACAAATCTCCTTAATAAAAGGATTTGTTCTGTAAAACTTGGACTCAGTCAAAGGGCTGCACCCAAGGACCTAGAAGGTCACATGTGGCCTCAAGGCCACAGCTTCCCCACCCCTGCTCTAGACCATTCTCGGGAACTTTAGTCTCTAACCTTTGCTCAAGAGCAGGTGACCTCAGGTTCTTGGCTACCTTCTGGCCTTTCCATCCAACAGACTGCTTGCCCTGTGCTTCCCTTGTCTGTCACCAGTTTCTTCTCAATGTAGGGAGAAAACAGAGAAAATCTTTCCCCTGCCTGCTGTACTCTACTCTGAAAGTCCAACAAATAGAAAACATGAGAAATTTAAAGGCTGAGCCATTTAGCAGCAGGAGGAAAAGATGGCTGTCCCCCGCTGAGTTATTGCCAACCATCTTGGAGGCAGCTGCAGTGAAAACAATGAGAGGGGTTCTCTTTGTCTTTTAGCGAAATGCAAGAGTCAGTGTCTACCCATATGGGATATGCCTTTCAGACAAAAGTCAATGCTGTGTAATTCCATCAAGTTAATTGCAGGGTTCATCAGATTGATCAAAGGGTCCCTCCTATCAACCCTCTTCCGTCGACATGACATCTGCTTTCTCCATGCCCTTGAAAAGGCTAGCTACCCCTTTTCCCTGAAATGTACTCCTTACCACAGTACTTTCAGACTCTGAACTATCCTGTACAGCAGGACAGCTGGCCTTGATTCACTCTAGTTGTTGGTATTCTCCCCCTCCTGAAATCATCTTTTATTTCCTTGTCCGTGTATCCCTTTTATGCTGGAGTATTTTGTTTTTGTCATTCTATCGGAATCACAGAGTTGGAAGGGAGCTTAGTGACTGTCTAGTTCAACACATGCAGGAAAAGTCATCCAGTCTTTACTCAGATACCTACAGTGAGGGGGAGACCACTGCTTTCTGGGGCAGCCTATTGACTTTGGGGCAGTTCTATGTGTTTGGAAGGTTTTCCTGACAAATTGATATTTCCCTCCTTGAATCTTCTTCCACTCACTGCTCCTGGTTCTGCCCTCTGGGGTCTAAGAGAACAATTCTAATTCCTCCTCCGTGAGACAGCCCTTCAAATAGCCGAAGATGCCAACCCACACTCCCCCAGTCTATTCTCCTCCAGACTAAACATCTCTAGTTCTTTCAACTGATCCCCCTCTGACATAGACTTAAGGCCTGTCACCTCAGTGCCTGGCACAGGCACTGGGCTAAGTGCTAAGGGATACAAAGAAAGGCAAATGACAATTCCCCCGCCCTTAAGGAGCTCATAGTTTGTCTAACAAGGGAGACAACATGCAGATAACTATGCTCACACAAGTTATGTTTGGGATAAATTGGAAATAATCGACAGAGAGAAGGCAGTAGTATTAGAAAGGGATTGGACAAGGTTTCCTGTGGCTGGGGTGACTTTTCGTGGCAACTTTAAGGGGGCTAGGGAAACTATAAAGTAGAATACCTTGTACTTTGTAAGGCAGTGCGGTATAGTGGAGAGAACATAGGATTTTAAGTCCAAGGTTGTTACTGTTGGATAGTCATTTCCATCGTGTAGGAACTCTTCATGTCCCGTTTGGGGTTTTCTTGGCAGAGATACTGGAGCCATTTGCCCTTTCCTTCTCCAGCTCATTTTACAGATGAGGAAACTGAGGCAAACAGGATAAAGCGACTTGCCCAGGGTCACACGGCTAGTAAGTGTCTGAGGCCAGACTTGACTCAGTCAGATCAGTCAGGAAGACCTGCGTTCAAATTCGTCCTCAGACACTTACTAGCCGTGTGACCCTGGGCAAGTCACATAACCTTGTTTGCCACGGTTTTTCCATCTGCAAAATGAGCCGGAGAAAAAAAGGGCAAATCCCTCCAGTATCTCTGCCAAGAAAACCCCGAATGGGGTCACGAAGAGTCGGACACGACTGAACAACAACATCGTGATACTAATAATCACTTAATGTTTGTCGAATTAAATCCAAGGTTAGAGTTTCAGTGGGTGGCGGGAGGGGCGGGCCCTCGACTCCTCTTCCTCCACCCACTCGCCCCTTGCGGGGCGGGGCTATCTCCCTGGACGCGCTTAACCACCGAGACGGGCAGTCCTCCCAGAAGCCTAGAGCATTCCAGGAAACCTGTAGTGCCCGACTCGTGCACGGCCGGCTCGTGGCTTCCCGGGTCGCTTCCGGTGGTCGTTGGTTTTGGCCGTTGCCGGGGGCTTCTCCCGAAGAGCCCCCCCCTCGGCGGCGGGTGAGTGTGGTCGGGATTGGAGGGTGTGTCCGCGGTCCCCGTACCGCCTCCCTACCCCCGATTTCTTGCGGCTCCCGGGCGGGACCGTGGAGGCCGAGCTCTCCAGCCCCGCCCCGCCTCCGGAGTCCATAGCGGGAATCCCGAGCTCTGCGTGCGGCCACATCCTGGTATGGAGAGTTGTTGGCAGGTTAGGTAGGTGGGGCCCGACCTCAGGTTCTAAGCATTTATGGAGCGCCTACTGTGTGCCACGCCCACACTGAGCGCCGGGGATCCAGAGAAAGGCTAGAACGGCGCAGCACGACCCAGTCCGCTAGATCCTGCCCGCGGTGAGAGCTTTCCCAGAGGGGGATGGGCCCCGGCGGTGGCGGTGTAGTAATGGTGATAATTGCAGTAAGCGTTGGTTTAGCGCTGTACGGTTTGCGGAATGCTCCCCACGTGCCTGTGACGTAGGTGCTGTTACTGAGTATGAGGAGACCGAACTTAAGAGAGGTTTCAGTGATTTTCCTGGGGGTCACGCAGCTACCGCGCCTCTGAGGCAGCATTCAAACTCAGGGCCTTCCCAAGCCCAGGGAGATAAACCTCTACCGCACTGTACTGAGTGTTCATCCCTGGAGGTCTCCCTTTGAAGACTCTACTGGCAATGTTGTCGAGGGCACGCGGGAGGATCCATAGTTTAGATTACCTCTCTGAGGCAGACCAGGCTCGTGCGCTTGTTACTTTAGGGGGCCTTTTGAGGTCTGAGGGCCTTTGGGCACCCAAGCAGGCCGCCTGGGGGTGATATTTATGTGAAACAGGCCGCAAATTTCATTCATTCATTTCCTTAGCCAGGCCCAGTGATTTCCTTGGGCTGCAAGATAAATCCTACCGTCTGGAAGTTTGCAGTCCCAAGGTGGGGAAAGTTTTTAGGACTTGGAGTGGGGAGGGATTTGAATTGTAATTCAGTCTCCCAACATTTAATTTTCTGTATGACCATGGGCAGTCATTTAAATTCAACTTAACAAGCATTTAGAGTTTATTTGTACAAGATTATGTACGAGATTTTACAGAAACAGAATTTTAAAAATCACTAACCTTAAGGAGCTTGCATTCTACAGAGTGCCCTAAAGTCTAGGCGCATGGGAAATGTGGAGTTATTGCATCGAGTTCACGCGAATCTTGCAAAGCGCATCAACCTTTGCATCACAAATGATGGAAATCATATTGAAGATGTCATTTTTTAATATTCCAATTAAATAAAATGTTGAAAATTTCATTCGTTTCATTTCTTGAAAAATAGGCATTTTTGCCTAATGTGTCCAGACTTTAGGAACACCCTGTATTGGGGAAGAGGAAATATGTAAGCAGTTAAATAATAGATAATTTGAGAAGAAATAGAATACTAACAACGACCAGAATCAGGAAAAGATTCCACTTGGAGGGGACGTCTAAGTTGAGCCTGAGAGAACCTAATTAGGGATTTTAAGAGACACAGGTGAGACAAACATTTCCAGCAGTGGGGCTGGGGACAGCTTGTGCAGAAGTAGGAGATAGACTGTTGAATTAGGGAATAGTACAGAGACACCAGCGTGGTTGGAATATGGAATGTATGAAGAGGAGTAATACGAAAGGAGTCTGGCAAGGGAGGTTGGAGGCAGTCTTTCCTTATCTGTAAAATGAAGATGATGCTTACCTCCAGGGTTGTGAAGATCAAATAAAATGATTCAGGTAAGGAATTTTATAAACCTGGTGTCTCAGTTCCCAAGCAAGTCACCAAAACCATAAGTTACACATGGTTTGTATCACTGATATCATAGTTATAGACAAAACAAAAATTCATTGCTAGATTTAGAACTGAAAGGGATCTTAGAGGTCATTCTCCCTTCTCCTTTTAGAAGTGGCAGCCCATAGAGATGAGTGACTTGTCCACAGTCACCAAGGTTCTACAGTGTTTATATGTAGTCCTTGTCTGGTATTCTTTCTACCACCCCTTGCACTTACTGGGTACTCAAATGTTTGTTGAATGAATGTCAGATATATAATAATGATAATGTAACGTCGTTCTTTAATGCTTTCTTCACAATGCTGAAAGGTAGGTAGGGTAGGGATTTCAGCCTACTTTTTGGAAATGGAAAGACTCATCAAAGGGAAGTGGTATGTCCAGGGTCACACCTCAACTCATTGGCAGAGCTGAGAATAGAATGTAGGTGTCCTGATTCTGATTGTTTTCTATTGTACCACTACAAACCCCCAGTATTTAGGTCTTTGGATCACCTCTGACCTCAGTTTCCTAGGTTTGTTAGAATTTGGTTCTATTTAATAAAATTAAATAAAATTAGTAAGGAATTAGGGAAAAATCTTGGGACTAGGAGTTAGGACCTGGCTTCTAGTTGTGCATCCACCATTGATTCTTTGATAGGTTTTGCTGGGGCCCCAATGGCTCTCATCTCTATGGCAGAATAACTGGGAATCAGATCCAGGGTACATAATACTGATCTTAGCCAGTTCCCTTGTCTCTCCAAGGACATAAATGTTCAGAGTCCTTTATATTTCCATCCCCTTCCCTTTGTTTTCTCTTCTTCCCTTCATTCTCTATCCCCCTCGAACATGTTTTAGGAGTCATCGATGTCCAAGGCTGTGGCTGTGTGGTTCAGGTTGGAGTAACCTGACGTCCTGTTCTACAGGGACATGATGCTGGAGAATTATGGGAACATGGTCTCCCTGGGTAAGAACTCTCTGGAATCTGCTCTCCTGGGGCTCTTGGCTTCACCTACTTTATTAATAGCTGTGAGGCTTCTGAAGGACTTTGCTGAGCTGAAAAGACCTTGGGGGCTATCTAGTCTGCATCCTTATTTTCTGATGAGAAAATTGGGGTATATGGATGAAGTAACTTGCAGTAAGCCCATGCAACTGAGAAGTAGAAGAACCAGGATTGGAACCAAGGTCCTCTCACTACAGAGCTAGTGTTTACATTATAGTCTTACCATTCCATTATGCAGTTCTTCACTTGGGTCCAGAGGAGCAGCTGTACAAAATCTAGGCTAAAGATTCATGTTGGGGAAGTGGGGAGAGGGAGGAAGAAGGGGAAAGGACTGCTTATTGATCTTAAGAACAATAGACGAGAATTTTGAGCTCTGAATGAGTCCTTGGATCTTAGCTGAAATAGATCGTAGGATTTAGACCTTAGTGATTATTTATTTCAAGCTCAGGGAAACTGAGGCCAGTTTCCAAGGCCATAAAGCTAATAAGTAGCAGAACCAGATCTAAGCCCAGGTTTCTTTTATTCCAATTCCCTTTTACACATTACCTGTGCTCATGTCATATGAGGGTTTATTGAAGAAACTTGGGAGAGAGGATGGCTTTGGTTTGTGGGGGACCTAGAATACTGGACAAAGACATTTGAACTTTTCTGTAGGCAACGGGAAGCTACTGAAGATTTTTGTGCTGGGCCCTGGAAGCAAACAAAAAGGTAAGTAAGGTGGTTCCTTCCTTTAAAGAGTTTGCAACATAGTAAGGGAGACAAGGCAAAGGGACCAATCACTACAACAGAAATTAGAGTTGTCCAGGTGCATCAGGGAGTGCTATGAAATTAAATAAGGGAAAGATCGCTTCTTACTTGGGATAGCTGGACAGCTTCATGGAGGAGGTGACATTTTACCTGGGCCTCGGAGGGTAAGTAAGTTGTTGTCGGGCACAGATGGAGAGAGGAGAGTGGTATTTATATAGTGTGTGCAGGTTTACAAAGGACTTTCCTTATAAGAGCCCTGTGAGATTGGGTTGTACAAGTATTACTTTCCCCATGTTATAGATGAGAAAGCCGAAACTCAGAGTAGGGAAACTCAGTCGGTCAACGGATCACAAATATCCTTTAAGTGTCTGCTCTGTTTGAGCCACTATGCTGGGTGCTGGGGCACAAGTGCAAAGAATCAAACCATCACTTCCTGCAGGGGGCTGATATTTTATTGAGTAAGAAGAGAAGCACATACAGAACAAATGGGAAGAGAATAAGTGTGATTAAATATGGAGTGGTTAAGTCTAAGGACGTTTGGGAAAGAAGGTGCTGGTCTTTGAAGGGATAAGGAAGTACTTCATCTAGAGGTCGGTGTTTGGTCTGCATCTTGAAGGAAGGGAGGGATTAGGTGAGGTAGGAATGAGGAGGGAATGCTTTCCAGGCATTGGGGCAGCTAATGCAAAGACTTGGAGGAAGGATATGGAGTGTGCCCTGTGAGGAACAGAGAGAAGACTGGAAGTAGAAGTAGGAAGCAAGATGTATTCTTACTATTAATACTTCAGGACCTTTGGGTTCAAAGCAGAAGTTTTTATATTTGATCCTGGAGGTGATAGGGAGCCATTAGAGTTTATCGAATGGGGAATTGCCACAGTTAGACCTTTACTTTAGGAAGAGCATTTTGGCAGCTGAGTGGGAAGAGATTTGAGACAGGGAGAACAACTGGAAGGCTCGAATAGTTAGCGTTTATATAATGCTTTAAGAGTTTCAAAATCCTTTAAAAGTATTATCTCATTTGAGCCTCACGAAACATCCCTACAAGGTTGGTTATTAACTATATTTTAGAAATAAGGGGCTAAGGAAGACAAAGGTTAAGTAACTTGCTCAGGGTCACACAGCCAGTAAGTGTCTGAAGCTGGATTTGAACACACATCTTCCTCGCTTCAGGTTCAGTATTCTCTATTCACTACAACACCCTGCTGGCAATTGCAAAAGTTTAAGTGTGAGGTAATGAGGGTCTGCACCTGGGTGGTGGCAGTAACAGAGAAGTGATAGGAGTGTGTACTAGAAGTATAATGAAGGTAGAAACAGATTGGATATTGAGGAGTGGTGAGAGGGGGGAGTTGAGTTGCTAGCCTGGGAGACTGAGAGGATAGTAGGGTCCTTAATGGTAATAGGGAAGTTTAAAAGTAGGGAGATTTTGGCAGGACAGAGAATGAGTTCAGTTTTGGACATGTTGAATTCAACAGGATGTAGGTTGTTGGAGATTTGAGACTTGGAGATCAGCAAAGAGATTAGGGCTGGCTAAGTAGATTTGAGAATCATCTGCACAGAGATGAAAATTGATTCCATGTAAGCTGATGAAATTATGAAGCAACATTACTTCAAAAGATCAGTGACTTCATTGCTCTGAATCCTTCCACCAATGCAGATCACAACTCCTCTACAGTTTAGTAGGTAATATTGATTAGTATCTCTGGCTTACCACATCAGCTCAGCATCTGGAGCTGAGCCCCCTTGTATTTAATAGTGTTCGTCTAAGGTCATTGACAGGCTTTAGCTTGAACCTTTTATAGTTTGGCAAGACCAGCTTAAGCTCGACCTCTGCTGGGAAAGCCTTTTTGTACTCAGGTATCAAATTACTTTGATGGAACTATGCTTTAGGAAGATTGGTCCAGCAACTGTGAATAGGATGGATTGGAGGAGAAGAGCCTAGAAATGGGGATGTATTTTAAGAAGCTTTTGCAATATTCCTGATGAGTGTGGTGGCATTGGAAGTGGAGCAGGTGATATTGGGTGGATTTCAGAGATGTTACAGAGGAAGAATCAATAGGACTCCCCTCCCTCTCCATGCTACTTCTGAAGAAAACCATGTATGATTTCGTTTATAGAAATACACTGTTCTAACTAGGGACAGCTAGGTGGTGCAGTGGATAGAGAGCCAGGCCTAGAGTCAGGAAGACCTGAGTTCAAATGTGGCCTCAGACACTTATTAGCTGTGTGACGCTGGGCGAGTTACTTAACACTGCCTCACTTTCCTCATCTGTACAATGAGCTGGAGAAGGAAATGGCAAACCACGCCAGTATCTCTGCCAAGAAAACCCCAAATGTGGTCATGAAGAGTCGGACATGACTGAAATGACTGAACAACTGTTATAAGTATCTGCTTAAAATGTTTAGAAAAGAGAAAAAAGTGTTAGTCCCTTTAAAAAAAGAGACAGGCTATAACTGAAGCAGAATTAGGTTCAGTTTAGTTCAACAGAGATTTGTGAACTGGACTGAACCTTTTGCCTTTAAAGGCTGGAGCCAAACAGACAGCAGGCAAGAACAATTGTGCAGAGACTAAGACAGAAGTTTATTTTCTATAGTGAGGGAAATGGCTTGCAAGCAAGGAGGGAAAATAGACACATGTGCCAGGGCGCGCCACCCCCCAATGGAGGACCCGAGGCAGTGGGGCTGCACCTTGAGTCAAACAGTGTAGTGTAGCAACAGTAGTGGGGCATACTAGCAATAGTGAGGCAAGGTTGTTTAGTGATGAAAAGTCTGCTCCTAGCAGGGCTTCGTATCTGGTCCTGTTGGTACTTGCCCAAGCTCAGGGATAATCAGTTCTGTGATTTAATTGTCCCAAAATTCATCCAGAAGGTGAACTCAGAGGGTTGTTATGCCAAGCTCAGAGCATAACTTGCTTGCTGGGTCTTAGCTCTGGAGAACAATATCTTAACAGTATCTTGACAAATTCATTAAGCATTTTTTACATGCCAGGCGTTGTGCCTCTTGAATTGGTCACTGCCTTCAACATGCTTACATTCTGCTAAGGGACAGATACAAAATGTATATAAATATGTATACTATAAGGAAGACTGAAGTGGGAGAGACCACCAACAGTCTTTTTTTGTCTGTATATACTTTATTTAATATTTTAGTTTTCAACATTGACTTCCACAAGATTTTGAGTTACAAATTTTCTCCCCATTTCTACCCTACCCCCCATTCTAAGATGGCATATATTCTGATTGCCTCATTCCCCTGTCAGCCCTCCTCTCTTTTGCCCCATTCCCCCCTCCTCATCCCCTTTCCCTTTACTTTCTTGTAGGGCAGGATAGATTTCTATGCCCCATTCCCTGTATATCTTGTTTGCCAGCTGCATGCAAAAAAAAAAATTAAAAAAAAATTTTTAAGCATCTAGTTTTAAAACTTTGAGCTCCAAATTCTCTCACTGCTTCCCTTCCCACCTACCCTCCCTAGGAAGGCAAGCAATTCAACATAGATCACACATGTATCATTATGCAAAACACTTCTACAGTGCTCTTGTTGTGAAAGGCTAACTATATTTCCTTCCATCATATCCTGTCCCCCTTTGTTCAGTTTTCTCCCTTGACCCTGTCCCTTTTCAAATGTGTTTGCTTTTGATTACCTCCTCCCCCTATCTGCCGTCTCTTCTATCATCCCCCCTTTTTTATCCCCTTCCCCTTACTTTCCTGTGGGGTAAGTTACCCAATTGAGTGTGTATGTTATTCCCTCCTCAAGTTGAATCCGATGAGAGTAGGATTTGCTCATTCTCCCTCACCTGCCCCTTCTTCCCTCCCAGCAGAACTGCTTTTTCTTGCCACTTTTATGTGAGATAATTTACCCCATTCTCTCTCTCCCTTTCTCCCTCTCAATATCTTCCTCTCTCACCCCTTGAATTTATTTCATTTTTTAGACATCATCCCTTCATATTCAACTCATCCTGTGCCCTCTGTCTATATTCCCTTCAACTTCCCTAATACTGAGAAAGATCTCCTGGATTACACACATATCTTTCCATGTAAGAATTTAAACAAAACAGTTCAACTTTAGTAAATCCCTTATGAATTCTCTTTCTGGTTTACCTTTTCATGCTTCTCTTGATTCTTGTGTTTAAAAGTCAGATTTTCTACTCAGCTCTGGTCTTTTCACTGAGAAAGCTTGAAAGTCCTCTATTTTATTGAAAATCCATATTTTGCCCAGGAGCATGATACTCAGTTTTGCTGGGTAGGTGATTCTTGGTTTTAATCCTAGCTCCTTTGACCTCTGGAATATCATATTCCAAGCCCTTCGATCTCTTAATGTAGAAGCTGCTAGATCTTGGGTTATTCTGATTGTGTTTCCACAATACTCAAATTGTTTCTTTCTGGCTGCTTGTAGTATTTTCTCCTTGATCTGGGAGCTCTGGAATTTGGTGACAATATTCCTGAGAGTTTTCTTTTTGGGATCTTTTTCAAGAGGTGTATTGGTGGATTCTTTCAATTTCTGTTTTACCCTCTGGTTCTAGACTATCAGGGCAGTTCTCCTTGATAATTTCTTGAAAGATGATATCTAGGCTCTTTTTTTGATCATGGTTTTCAGATAGTCCAATAATTTTTAAATCATCTCTCAGTGATTTTTCCAGTGAGATATTTCACATTGTCTTCCATTTTTTCATTCCTTTGGTTCTGTTTTATAACATCTTGGTTTCTCATAAAGTCACTAGCTTCCACTTGTTCCAATCTAATTTTTAAGGCGGTATTTTCTTCAGTGGTCTTTTGGACCTCCTTTTCCATTTGGCTAATTCTGTCTTTCAAGGCATTCTTCTCCTCATTGGCTTTTTGGAGCTCTTTTGCCATTTAGGTTAGTCTATTTTTTAAGGTGTTATTTTCTTCAGTATTTTTTTAGGGTCTCCTTTAGCAAGTTGTTGACTTGTTTTTCATAGTTTTCTTGCATCCTCATTTTTCTTTCCAATTTTTTCTCTACTTCTCTAACTTGCTTTTCCAAATGCTTTTTGAGCTCTTCCATGGCCTGAGCCCAATTCATATCTTTCTTTGGGGCTTTCGATGTAGGCTCTTTGACTTTATTGGCTTCTTCTGGCTGTATAACTTGCTCTTCTTTGTCACCAAAAAAGGAATCTAGAGTTTGAGTCTGAGTTTGTTTCCGCTGCCTGTTCATGTTCCCAGCCAACTACTTGATCCTTGAGCTTTTTGTCAGGATATGACTGTGTGTAGAGTAGAGAGTACTTTGTCCCAAGCTTTAGGGTCCAAGTACTGCTGTTTTCAGAGCTGCTTCTACTCCACTGTCACCCCAGGCTATGTCACAGCAGTGCTACTCCTCTCCCAAGAACCACCAACCAGGACCATGATTCAGATCCAAGCAGGGCACAGCAAGAGAATCTGCTTTTGTGCCAACAGAGCGCTCCTTGCATTCCCGCTCTGATCTGCTGCTAGATTCTTCCTACAGTGTGAGCCAGGGACTCGGGAAGCCGCTGACACTGGTGCTCTGGAGGCAGCCTCAGGAGCTTCCTGCTACTGCCACCACTGCACGACCTCCTCCACCCCCAGAGCTAGAGGCCAGATCGCTTTGAACTGGATCCTGCAGTTTCCCCCTAACCTGCTCTTTGGCGTTTGTGGGTTGAGAGGTCTGGTAACTGCCACAGCTCACTGTTTCATGGCCCCAAGGCCTGTTCTGGCTGGCTGACTCAGGGTCTGGTCTGTTCCGGCGGGGCCCATGGTGGGCTACCTTCTGCTCTCAGCACCGTATGATAGGCCCTTCCTGGTGACCATCCAGGCTCTCCTGGGCTAGAGATCTGTTTCCCTCTGCTATTTTGTGAGTTCTGCAGCTCTAGAATTTGTTCAGAGCCATTTTTTACAGGTGTTTGGAGGGATTTGGCGGGGAGCTTAGCAAGTCCCTGCTTTCCAGCTGCCATCTTGGTTCGCCCCCCACCAACAGTCTTAAAAAGGAAGATAATTCTTAGAGGTAGAGCTACAGAATACAGGTATTCCAGGAATAGAGAATGGAATGCGTGACCTGCTATAAAAGTTTGGGACATATAGGTCTTTTTCATTTTTGTTTTTTATCTTTTTGGGATACAGACCTAGTAGTGGTATTGCTCGGTCAATGTGTATGCATGGTTTTATCATTCTTTGGGCATAGTTCCACATTGCTCATATCCTTTGACCATTTTTCAGTTGGAGAATGGCTTTTATTTTTATAAATTTGACTCAAAATGAGGCCTTTATCAGAGAACTTCCTATAAACATTTTTTCATAGTTATGATTACTAACTGTATTTTCCTCCACAATGTTGTTTCCTCCTCTTTATCATACTGCCTCTCCTTTCACCCTGTCCATCCTCAAAAGTGTTTTGCTTCTGACTACTGCCTCGCCTAATTCCCCCTCCTTTCTGTCAGCCTCACACTTCTCTAATCCTCTTCTTCTCCTACTTCCCTGTAGAGTAAGATAGATTTCTAGGCCCAGCTATATGTGTATATTACTCCTTCTTTGAGACAGTTCTGATGAGAGTAAGGTTCATCTGCTTCCACCCTCATGTCCCCCATCCCCTCCACTGCAAAAGCTTTTTCTGCTCTTCTTTTATGTGAGATAATTTAGCACCTGTTCTATCTCTTCCTTTCCCTTTCTCCTAGTACATTCCTCTTTCTCACCCCTTAATTTTATTTTTTTGTATATCATTCCATCATAATCTACTAGCACACATGTCGTCTGTCTATGTATACTCCTAGTCCCTACACTAATAATGAGAAAGGTCTTAGGAGTTACAAGTATCACCTTCCCTCAAGGAATGTAAACAGTTTAACCTTATTGAATCCTTTATAATTTATCTTTTCTGTTTACTTTTTTATGCTTCTCAGATCTTGGAAGGTCAGATTTTCTATTCAGCTCTGGCCTTTTCATCAGGGATGCTTGAAAGTCCTCTATTTCATTGAATATACATTTTTTCCTCTGAAGTATTATACTCAGTTTTGCTGTGCAAGTCATTCTTAGTTGAAATCCTAGCTCTTTTGAGTTCTGGAATATCATATTCTAGTACTTTTATCCTTTAATGTAGAAACTGCTAAGTCTTGTGTTATCCTGACTGTGCCTTCATGTATGATATTTGAATTGTTTCTTTCTGGCTGCTTGTAATATTTTCTTCTTGACCTGGGAACTCTGTAATTTAAAGGCTATAATATTCCTGGGAGTTTTCATTTTAGGATCTCTTTCAGGAGGTGATCAATGCATTTTTTCAATTTCTATGTTACCCTCTGGTTCTAGAATATCAGGGTGATTATCCTTGATAATTTTTTGGAAGATGATGTCTAGGCTCCTTTTTTTTTTTATCATGACTTTCAGGTAGTCCAATCATTCTTAATTTATCTCTCCTTGATCTGTTTTCTAGGTCAGTTATTTTTACAATGAGATATTTCATATTTTCTTCTGTTCTTTCATTCTTTTGGTTTTATTTGATTGTTTCTTGACGTCTTATGAAGTCACTAGTTTCTACTTGTTCAATTCTAATTTTTAAGGAATTCTTTTCTTTCTTTTTTTTAAAAATTATTTTTTTCATGGAGCTTTTGTACTTTCTTTCTCATTTGGACAATTCTACTTTTTAAAGAGTTCGTTTCTCCAATGAATTTTTGTTTATCTCTCCATTTGGCCAATTCTGGTTTTTTTTTCCATTTTGCCAATTCTTCTTTTTAAAGAGTTCTTCAGTGCGTTTTTGTGTTTCTTTTACCATTTGGCTCAGGGGTGGGGAACCTGTGGCCTTCTAGGTCCTCAGGTGTGGCCTTTTGACTGTGTCTAAGTTTTACAGAACAAATCCTTTTATTAAGGGGATTTGGACCTGTTCCAAGCTTCAGATTTTTTGTGCAGCTGTTTTCAGAGCTAGTTTTGAATGTCTGTAAGTTTTTACTTCTTCTAAGATGGTATAATCCAAAGAGAGGTGTGTTTACTACTGGACTGTGAGCAATCACAAGTACTCTTTTCTATTCTGGAACTGTGTCCAGGGTCCCCACTCCCCAGCAGCTACAAGCTCTGATATGCTAGTGCTCCTCTTCATCCTGGGACTGTGACCCAGATCCATGTATGGGCAATGCAGCAGAGTCCTGTCCGCATTGCCAGCAAAGGAACCCTTGTAATCTCCTTCTGACCAGTTGTCTGACCCCATTAGCATTTTTTAGGATGAGTGCTCTATAAGCTGCCACTGTTGGTTTGGTCACACCCCACCCCCCCAAGACCTGCTGCTGGTTTGCTGGGGTATGGCCCGCACTGCCTGTGCTACACTCTCACCCTGGTGTGACAGACCTTTTCTGCCAGACCTTTTCTGCTAACTGTACATTGTCTTGGGCTGGAAAATTGTTTCACTCCATCCTCTCCTGGGTTCTGCTGCTCTAGAATTTGTTTTGAGGCATTATTTAAAGTTGATTGGAGGGGAATTTGAGAGAATTCAGAGGAGTCACTGCCTTTCTTCCACCATTGTGGCTCTGACCCCCTAAGAGTTTTTCAAGGATAGGGGAGATATGGGCATGTTTATAGGCATTACAGAAGTAGCCAGTAGACAAGAAAAGGTTGAAGACAACTAAATGTGGTGATAAATGGAGTAGTCTACTGGATAAGATGGGATGGAATGGTATCACTTGGTTGCCCCTCTAGTTAGTTGGAATCTAGAGTCTTTTAGGGGGAGTAGAATGAAATAAGTCTAGGAATATAGCCAGATTGTGGAGAGCCTTAAATGCTAGGTTGAGAAGTTTGTGTTTTATCCCATAGGCACTAGTTCGATACTGAAGGTTTATGAGAAGGGAAGTGACATTGCTGATAGAGAATTCAGGTGTCAATAAATCTGTTTTCTATGTAAAATGACTTTTTTTTTAAAAAGCTAGTAGTAAGTTAGCTAGAGCAGGGAAGATAACTTTAAAAAATCCTTTTCCTGATATAGTCTGCAGATGGGGGGGGGGGCCAAATGGGACCATTCTCTCTATTGTTTTCTCTTTAATAAATAACATTTATGAGCTGGATACAGCTTAAAGTAAAGAATGTTTTCCTCAGGCTTCAGGGTCCTGGGATTGTTAAGTCCTAGGGCAAGCCAGGATAAGAGTTATGCATAGCAGTTAAGCCTAGCAGCAAGAAAAAAACACCTTAGAGGAGTTTAACCTCAAAGCCAGAGACAATTAAGAATCTGCTGACACAGAAGGAAGGTCAAATTTAGATGATAGTGATTATTAAAAATTAAAGTTAAATTTAAGAAGTGTCCTCAAGTTGTATTTAGGTATTTATAATCCTTTTAAGTTTGATTTGTATTACATGTTTATTTATGCCTTGCAGTTATAGTTAATGCTACTTTTGTAAGGGCAGCTAGATGGTGCAGTGGTTAGAGTGGCAGGCCTGGAGTCAGAAAGACTCCATTTCTTGAGTTCAAATCTGACCTCAGACACATACTAGCTATGTGACCCTGGACAAGTCACTTAACCCTGTTTGCCTCAGTTTCCTCATCTGTAAAAAGAGCTGGAGAAGCAAATTGCTCCAGTATCTTTGCCAAGAAAACCCCAAATGGGGTCACAAAGAGTAAGACATAACCGAAAAAAGACTGAGCAACAACAAAAACTTTTGTATATCTTAAAATATATCTTTATAGAAAAAGCAGTTGACAGAATCCTGTACTAAATGTTCTGAGTCTCAGTCATCCACCCTTGAGAAAAAACTCAGCAATTTGGCTTATATAATAAGGCCATATATCATTGATCACCTGATGCCAGTCACCTCATCCAGAAAAGCTTAGGCTTACAAGCCCAAAGCTCTTAAGTAACAGTAGAACATTGCCTCCGTTTCCATATACTCCAAAAGCGCTTTTCTTTTAAACTCCACATGCTTTGAGCTTCTGTTCATTCCCACCCAGCCTATGCTAGTAAATAAAACAACTTTCTTTCTCTCTTAGCTCTCCTAGTACCTGCCTTCTCTGTTGGCCACTTTTATAATATCTTATGTATGATTGAGAACTGGAAAGAACCTTAAAGGTCATCTAGTTCAAAGCCCTTCATTTTATAAGCAAGCAAACTATGGGCCATAGAAGTGGCTTACTCAGGGTCACATAGTGAGCAAAAAGACCAAGACTTGAACATAAAGTCCATTTTCAAATTCAGTCTATTTTCTACTAAAAGACATGCTTTAAAATGGAAAATGGCAGCTACTACATATAGACCTAGACCTTAATGGTATTTAGAAAAAGAAAACTTTAAAAAGTTACATTAAATAAGGAACTTCTATCATATGAAAGCAAAATGGTCAGAGTATAAATTCTCAATCTGGAAGAGACCTTTGAGATCATCTAGTTATATTCCCTTGTCTTACAAATGACTTCAGGTAAGGAACCTGAGATATAGAGTAGTATGTGACTTAATAAAGTTTATGTAGCCAATAAATAGCATCACCAGAATTTGAACCAGTGCTTTCTGCCTCTAAATTCAGTATTCTTTACACTATATTTAGGGTTCTTAACCTTTTATGTGTTATGGAAAACTTCAGTGGTCAAATGAAGTCTATGGACTTGTCTCAGAATAATATTTAAAATGCATATAATAAAGTACATTGAATTATTAAAAGAAGCTAATTTTGTTGAAATAAAGATGTAAATTTTTTTCCTATCCAAGTTTATGGATTTCCTAAAATTTATCCATGGATCCCATGGAGTGGAGGATGGGAATCTGGACCACAGGTTAAGATTCCCTGCATTACATCAGTTTCCCATTTTGCTCCCTTGTTTATAAGCTATCAGAAACTTATATTTTCAAAAATTATCTTAGATATTAGTTTCAATTTTATGATCGTATTTCTTCATTATTTTAGGAACAGATGCTTAGAAACCTTCTATGTGCCAAGTACTTCTTCACATCTATACAGACAATAGGAGAAATTTACATTTTCTGTTTATTTTTTCAGGTTCTAAGATCAGGACTGAGAAAAGGCTACCCACTCATAATCAGGAAATTTCCAAAGAAATACAATCAGAGGGGAAGGCATTGGAAAGTTCCCAAGGTCTTTCATTTGGAGAAACCTGTGACTCTGAAGATAGTTTGGAGAGACAGAAGGAAAGTTCTTCAGGGGATAGCTTAAGAAAATGTCCTTTCCAGGAGAAAGATTTCAGGATAGTGACCACCCCTCACCAAAAAAAACTCACAAGAAAGAGGGCACAAGAATATAATGAATTTAGGAGAAACTTCAGGTTGAACTCCAGTTTTTTCGC
The DNA here is from genome assembly GCA_028646595.1 of Phalanger gymnotis. Classification (NCBI taxonomy): domain Eukaryota; kingdom Metazoa; phylum Chordata; class Mammalia; order Diprotodontia; family Phalangeridae; genus Phalanger; species Phalanger gymnotis. The sequence goes on along the minus strand of CM053622.1, from coordinate 72,802,512 downwards.
ACAGCAGAGAGAGCTTACAGAAGAAAGGTCCCATAAATGTGATACTTGTAGCAAAATCTTCAAATACAATTCAGACCTTATTCTCCATCAGAGAATTCATACTGGAGAGAAGCCTTTTGAATGCAGTGAATGTGGAAAAGCTTTTGGGCTCAACTCTCACCTTATTGAACATCAAAAAATTCATACAGGAGAGAAACCTTACAAATGTAATGAATGTGGGAAAGATTTCCGTCGGCGTTCACAACTTATGTTACATCAAAGAATTCACACTGGAGAAAAACCCTATGAATGTAAAGAGTGTGGCAAAGCTTTTACTCAGAGCTCACAGCTTACATTACATCAACGCATCCATACTGGAGAGAAACCCCATAAATGTAGAGAATGTGGCAAAGCCTTCAGTAGGAGCTCAACTCTTATTAAACATCAAAGAGTTCACACAGGGGAGAAGCCCTACAAATGTAATGAATGTGGGAAAGCTTTCAGTCAGAGTTCACACCTTATTCTACACCAGAGAACTCATACTGGTGAGAAACCCCATAAATGTCATGTATGTGGGAAAGCCTTCAGTAGAAGCTCACACCTTAGGGAACATCAAAGAATTCATACTGGAGAGAAACCCTATAAATGTAATATATGTGAGAAATCCTTCAGTCAGAGTTCAAACTTTTTTCAACATCAATTAATTCATACTGGAGTGAAACCCTATCGATGCAATAAATGTGGGAAAGCATTTAACCGTAGTTCACATTTAAATGAACACCTGAGAATTCACACTGGGAAGACAGCCCGTCAATATAATGAACATGACAATGTCTTAGACAGTTCAGGCTTTTTAAAACGTCATCGAGGTCGTGGTGGAGAGAAGCTTCATGAATGTAATGAATGTGGGAAAGCCTTCAGTTGGAGCTCACATCTTATTCTACATCAGAGAATTCATACTGGAGAGAAACCTTATGGGTGTCTTGAATGTGGAAAAGTCTTTAGTCAGAGTTCTCATCTTATTTTACATCAGAGAATTCATACTGGAGAAAAACCCCATGAGTGTGATGCCTGTGGGAAGGCTTTCATTCATAGCTCAAGCCTTATTCAACATCAGAGAGTTCATACAGGACAGAGACCATATGAATGTAATGAATGTGGAAAAGCTTTTAGTCGGAGCTCAACTCTAATTCAACATCAAATAATTCATACTGGGGAGAAAATATATGGATGTAATGAATGTGGGAAAACCTTTAGATGGAGCTCAAACTTGAGAAAACACCAGAGAATTCATACCAGAGCATAAACTAGTGGATATAATGAAAAGAAAGGACACAACATAGATATTTACCTTAGTAAAGGCTAGTCAACTTGGTCATGGGGTTTGGTTTTTCTTTTTGGGCAGTAAGATAAAAGGGGGTTAATCTTTGAATGCTAAGTACAGGTCCAGCTAGATCAACATCCCCCACTTGTCCACTTGATTCAAGCTAATCTACTTCAGCTTCTTAGCACAAGATCTGCTAATTCCTACCTCTGTGCCTTTTTACTTATCTTCATGTTTTCTGGTCATTGCCCTTCACCACTTTTAAGATCTTGTTAAAAATCCCCTTCTCCAGGAAGCTTCCCACTTCCAAATATAATCATAAATACCATAATGTGCCCTTTTGTATTTCTGTATTAATGTGGTATATTATTTTCTACTTAGTTTGTGCCCTGGTATAATGGAAAGAATATGGGCTAAAAATCGGGAAACCTGGACTCTAGCCTGAGGCCTGATTGTACTAACTGTTTGACATAAAGCAACTAATTTTTCCTCTGGGGCCTCATTTTTTTGGGTAAATTGAGGGGGTTGGCCTTAATTGTTTCCAGTTTTGATGTTCTATGATTCTGTATGTTGTTTTTTATTTGCCTTCTAAGTCATGAAAAATTTTTTAAAATCCCAATTGATCTTTAAACTTACATTGATACTGTGTTTTGTATTCATTAGATACTTAATGTTCATTGGATATTTACCTTCAGCATTCTCTACTTAGCTCTGGCATAATTCCTGTTGTTTTTAATGCTATTTAGTATGCATAGGGTGCCCATTGATACAAGGAACAGTTGTTGAGCTCATATTTTTATGGGATCATAGATATAGAGATGGAAGGGACCTTTAAGGCCATCTAATGCAACCCTCATCTTATAGATGAAGAAGCTGGAGCTTACAGAGGTTTTCATTCATTTGATAAACATTTTTTAAGTACTTACTATATGCCAGGCACTGTGCTAAGTGCTAGAGATATAAAAAGAGGCAAAAGATAATGACTGCGTTCAAGGAATTTACAACCTAAATGACTTGCCTAGGATCACAGAGTTAGTAACTGTCATAGTGATGACTTCAACCCAGATTTTTCTGATTCCAACTCCAGCATTCTATTTGTTATACCATGCTGCCTCGTAATTGGTTTGTTATTTGTTTTGTTAGTGACTTCAGCCCCTTCTAGCATTCCCCAGGGAAAGCCCACTTGCCAGATTACTGGAGATGCAAGGGAAAAATAACTTGATAGGATCATAGAGTTAGAACTAGAAAGGACTTAAGTTTCATTCAACCCTCTTATAGGGGATGAAACTGAGGCTCAGAGAAACAAGTGACTTGCCCAAGATCACACAGGTAGTAATTTTTTTTTCAAGAGGTCAACAATCTCCGTTTAATTAAACGTACGTATATCATTCACTTAGCCCAGGGGGAAAAGATCAGCCCCTTCTTTGAAATAAAATTGTCTCTAGACTACTCTCTAGTAGTCTTGATGTGAGTTTTTCATTTTGTACAATTCAGATTCCAGATCTCGAATTTGTTGCTCCATTTGGTTTCTTATGGAAGTACTGTGATTTTCTCTTAATTGTTCTGAGTACTCTTGGGCTGCTGAGTATGCCTGGGAATTACTCAATATCTTTTCTTTAATGATGCCTCTGTCTTGGGCATCTTCCAGCTGTTGTCGAAGCAACATATTTTCACTCTTGAGATGGGCTAATTTTTCTTGGGTTGATTCTTGTTTAATGATATATTTGTTCAGTTTTTCCTTTTGCCTTTGATTTGTGTGTTCAAGTTCTTTCGCTTTAGATTGGGCCTGGTTCAATTCTCTCTGTTTGGCTTCCAAAATTATTGTCTTTCCTCTGAAGGAATCGTGTACATGGGTTAGCTTATTTTCTAAAGTATTGACTTTACTTTCAGCTTTAGAGAGCTCTTGAGAAAGGACAGCATTTTTCTCTGTTAGGTTAGACAAGTCATGATTTAGTTTGTCCTGTAAACTAAGCCACTCATCTCGTTCTTGCTGAAAGGTTTGTTCAAGGTCTAGTTTTGATTCAATTTCTGTCTCTAGTCTGTCTCTGTTTTGTTTTTCATTCTCCAATTTAGAGTTTAGCATTGCATTCTCTGTTGTCAGAAAATTTACTTCTCCACTATACTGGGATATTGTTTTTGTTAATGCTTCATTCAATTTTAATTCGTTTTGAAGCTCATCAGTCTTTTCTTTTAAAACTTCATTTTCTTCTGTATATTGATTTTCTTTTTCCTGATCCTTAATTTTTACTGTGTCTAGTTCTAGCTTGAGCTTGGTGACTTGATCCTGTAGAGTTTGATTTTTATGGAGCAGATATTTTTCTTTTTATTGTGATCAGGAACCCTAGAGGTCTGAATCATTTTGGCAGCAGCTGCTTCTATTTCTTTCTGCTCCCAAGGAGGATTATTTATAATTCCGGCTTGCAAAGCTCTGGCACTCTGCTCCTGAGAATGTTGTCTTTGAGTGTCAGTTAGCTCTTTTTCAACCCGTTTCAAATGATTTCTCATTGTTCTCACTTCAAGTTTCAGAGTTCTGAGAGTGAATTCCTGTTGCTGCTTTTGCTCCACTTCTTTACTACATTCTTCTTCTTTTCTTCTTAACCTTTCTCTAATTTTGTTAAGTCGCATTTCTGCAGTCACTCGCTTTTTTTCCTCTTGCTTCAGTGCAAACCTGAGAATGTCCCATTCTGCTTTTTGATGCTGTGCCAGTAAGACAAAACGGGCTTAGTTTAACGGGTGCCCTTGAGGAGTTTGGCTTTTGTTTATGGTGAAAGTACTTTCACCTGTTAAACGCTAAGCCCCAGGCCCAAAGCCCAATCAGGTGCGAAACCCCTGTGGGTGTAAATTAAAGACTTAAAAGGGGCCAATTCGGGAACCAATGGGTCTCTGGACTCTGGTCTCTAGTTGTTGAGGCGGGACTTAAGAATGCCAGAGGCTTGGCTGCGAGGAGAGGCGAGAAAACTATAGCTGGAAAAAAATCCGAGGCAGAGCCGACCCCTGTGTGGACCCAGGAGTTCGAGCAGTGAATACAGTTTATGCCATCTTATTTTTCTGTGGCCTCCTGGCTACTCTTGTGAGGCGGGCCTACTGGGCCTGGAGGCTTGTGTTCACAATACTGGAATGGGGAGGTTGGTTCGCTAATTTGTTGCTCTGGGCCCTGAATAAATTTTTTGATGCTTTTTGCTTGGAGTATTCTGTATACCCAACGATTTTGAACCATTCAGATATTTATATGATCCTTTTTGAGATCATAAATTCAGCCTTCCTACTACAGATGCTCTAACTGAGATTTCATTTCTCTTCTTTCTTCCTGCATTCCAGGAATCTTCTTTTCTAAACTCTTAACTTTTCTGGTGAGTAGATCATATCTAAGAACTGCCTCATGAATTTTCAAACAGCTAATAGTATAGTTTAAGGGAGGTATATCATCGTCCTCTCTAGCTGTGTTAGGTAACTGAGTGAGGTCATTATGATCATCTGCATCTATCTCCATCCATCCATCTTTGTCCTGTTCCAGGTCACTTTTATCAAAATTTTCTTGCCTTTCTTCTGATGGTCCTTCTTGACCTTCCTTTTTTTAGAGGGAGATGTGGTTCACACTGCTTCTGAGAGACTGTTTTTTCTCTGGGAACCACAACCCTAAACCCAGTCTCAGGGCCACTTCCAGCTCCAGCTACTTCATCTTCTTTTAAAGAAATCCTTCCAAACTCTGTGGATCCTGACTGAGTTTTGGTCACTGGCTGTGATTGGCAAGGATAATTCCTATTAAAATTCAAATTCTTGGACTTTATGTCTCTCTCATTTTTCAGAGAAGTACTGGAAGAATCCCAACTAGATGCATATGACTTTTGTTTTTCCTTAACTCCTTTTTCTGCTTCTTGGTTTGTGAAGGATTCTTTAACTTCAATATTGGGTGGAATGGACTTCAAATTAGGATGCCAATCAAGAATGACTACTCGCAATAGCGTAGTCCAGAACTGTCCTTCCAGAAGTATCCAGAGACAGTGGGGAGAACTCGCAAAGGGTTCTCGTTAGCCTCTCAGCCTTCTCCAAGCCCTCGCCTTTGCTCCAGAAAACTTCAAGGACCGAACAAAAAACAAACAGAAAACATAAGTGGCCAGAGGCTCGAAGTTAAGAGAGTTGAAAGCGCAACAGTTATAAGCGATAAGATCCTAAAGACCTTTATAGCAATACCAGCAACTCGAGGACGCAGGCATTTGTCCACACAGGTAGTAATTTTCATCAGAGGTGGAATTTGAGTCTGGGTCCTCTGACTTTGGGGTCAGTGCTCTTTTCCCTACCATGCTGACCAGGTGTGGCTTGGAATTCCCAATCTGGGGGAAAAGAAGAACAGAGACAGTTCACCAGCATCCCTAGAAAGGCAAGCTGTATTAGTAACTAGAAGATGACAAGAAGAGTGGATGAGGTGAGGATGGACCAACTCGGTCACCCAGTGATAACTATTAAGCTTCTCTATCCACTATAAACAAACTCATATTGAGATATCCTTGCTTTTATGTTCCCCATTTAAGAATGAGGGAGCAAAAAGCAGAAACTAAGGAGAAAAATCTTGGTGAAGTCAGTGTAGAGGATTAGGACAAGAAAACCTGCTGCAGGGTCAAGGAAGCCATTGTATTCTAGGGAAACTGTTGTACCCAGGGCCAATCTCAGGCTGCAGGGACATACAGCCTTTTATGAAGGACTTTGGACAAGATGCTGGAGGAACATGAATACACACACAGTCACAGACACACACAATTCCAAATATCAGGAGTTCAAATTCAAATTCACACCACCGGATATTAAATTCAAGTCATGGGGAGGCTTATTCTAGGGGACTGCTTTGGTGTGTTTGTATTGTTTGTTACGTCTTGGCACAGGGTTTTCTGTATGCAATATTTATATGTAATGTTGGATTGAATCGGGGCCTTTTTTTTTTAATCCCCCAGGGCTGGCGGGAGAGAACTTGGGGTGGCCCCATGTCTTCTGATTTTCCTCTTAGCAGGAGGAGGGAAGTGGATAAAATCTGGATTTTCAGATTTTATGAGCTCTCCTGAATTAAGATTTCTTTTTTATACCATTTGTTAGATCCTGCATTTTTCAGGCAACAGAAGTTTTGAGTCTGCTGTATGCTGACTGCAAGGAAAACTACAGTTTGCTGCACCATTGGAAGGCCTTCTAGTGCCCCACAAAAAGTACACTCATGTCATTCTTAATGCTGATTCCTGAAGAGCCACCTAGAAGGATAGCAAAAAATAAATAGTTTTGTTACTTTTATTTTTTGGGTCTGTTTCTGCTGTTTCTCACATTCTCAATAGTGAAACAAAGGTGGCCATGTTTGCAGTGTCTGACTATTGTTGCAAAAGTTGACTGAAACACTGAGAGAGCACTTGTTATGTTGACTTCACTTGTCAACCAGGAACTTCAATCCAGGTATAGAGAGGAGCTTTTCTTCTAAGAGGAATGTGCGGGTCTTCCTCTTTTGTATATATATATTTTTTAATGCCCCAAGGAGTTTACATTCTATTTGGGCAAAACAACATACACATATAAATGAATACAAAATATATACAAGCTAATTTTGGAATCAAAGCATTAATTGGGGCAGTTAGGAAGGATTTCTTTGAGGAGGTGGAATTTTAGCTAAGCACTGAATGGAGCTAGGGGGTCCAGGAGGTGGAGCTGACCAGGGAGTGTAGTCGCTATGAGAGACAGCGTCTGTGTAAAGAGATGGGAAGTGCACATCTAAAAGCAAGTAGGCTAGTTTGGCTGGATTGTTGAATAGCTCATCTGTGTTGGAGGAAGGAGAGTCCATCTTGAGAATTTCCCATATTGGTAATATTACAGGTCCAGACAAATAAGTGTGTATAGTTCATTCAGACTTACAAAGCCCCTTACTCTTAGCAACTGTGAACCCTAGTTAGTTATAGCTAGCATTTATATGGTGTTTTAAGTTTGCAAATTGCTTTACAGAGATCTTTGTTTTCACAACAACCCTGGGAAGTAGATGCTATTGTTATCCTTAATTTACAGATGAGGATACTGAGCCTTGTCACGTAGCTAGTAAGTAGCTGAGGCCAGATGTGTACTTATCTTCGTAACTCCAGAACTCTATCCACCTAGCTACCTAAGTAGATAATATAAATATCATTCCTGTTTGATGTGGAAAGTAAGGCACAGAGAGATTAAAATTACTGCTTATCACAGAGACTGAGTTTGAACACAGATCTCTTGACTCCTAAGTCAGCACATGTACTATATACTATCTGTGTAATTTCTATTAGCATGGGATCTGAAATGAATCGGATTATCCATTTCTTTTGCCTGTGGTTTTGGCAGGGAAAACTTAATTTTAAATAGTTTAAGTTGGTAATACCTGGTGTGATTTCTTGACCTGTTACATTGCATACATTTATTATCTGGAAATAACTAGATCAAAGTTCACTTTTCCTTCTGTTGCCTTGTTTTTATCTTGTTCATTTGAATTCTGTGGGTATGGATCCTATATATTTTTCTTAAGACATCTATGGATTTTTGAATTAATTGATTTTAATTATAAGCAATTTTATGCAATTTAAAAATCAATAGATTTAAATTAATGAATTAGGATTTAAAAGTATTTTTCAGTTGATTATTCATGTGACATGCATAGTTGCCTATAGCCAAGCTTCTGTATCTGTAAGAATGTATGTCTAAAATAACCTTCAGCTGTTTGAAGTCCACAAGGGAGCCCAAGAATGCACCTCATCTTTTCTCTGTCTAACATTCCCTTCACAGGATAGAAAAGATATAGGACAATAGTTAGTGGAGATAGAGGATCAAGTGAATGGTTTTTGAGGATAGGGCTGACATGAGCCTATTTATAGGCAGTAGAGAAGGAACTAGTAGATGGGGAAAGACTGAAGATAAGTGAATGGAGATGACAGAGGGGACAATGTGTTGGAGGGGAGGGGATGGAATGGAATTGTTTTTGCAATTTTTGGTAGAGGGGTGAGTCTTGATAATGAGTAAGGCTACCTCTGTGTGAAAGAGAACATAGTAGCAGAAGGAATCTGAGTAAAATGAGATGAGGCAGAGGGAGCTCGTCATGAATGGCTTCAGCTTTTTTTCTGCAAAATATGCGGCAAACTTTGCAACTGAGAGGGTGGAGAGAGATGGAGCCATGGAAGGTTTTAGGAGGGATGAAAAAGTTTAGAACAACACTGAGGAGAGTAGGATAGAGAGTTGATAAGAGAGGTGCAGGATTGCTTAGCAGTTGTAATTAAATTCAGTAGTGAGAGCTCAATTGAAATTGTGTAACATAAATTTGTAGAGTGGCTATGTGATTTTCTCCACTTTCAGCAGCATGTGTGTGGGAGTGAAGGCAGTGGATGGGTGAGAGTCATCCAAGGCTGAGGCTTGGCAAGGTGATATAAGGGAACCAGGGGCTTGAGAGAAGAGGACAGTGTAGAGTTGAACTGGTTCACCAAAGGGTCAACATGGGAAAAAGAGTAGAGAGTTGCTAGTGCAGGGGTGATTGCCTGGGAGAGAACTGAGGAATCTAGATATTGGAGGTCATGGTGGGGGTAAAGAGCAGGGTGTTGTAAGAGAAAGTGGAGGGCAAGGTGGAAAGCCAATAGATTAGGATCAGATAAGGGGATTTTGGAATTCTTGAACATGGGGGTGGTATGGTACATTTGTGGGTAATGGCAAGATCAAGGGTATGAACATTGTGGCTGAAGTAGGGTTGAGGAGTACATAATGGTAAATGAATAGGTTGAGGAACTGAACAGTTAAGGTATTTAAAGGAGAATCAATATGTATGTTGGAAGTCCTCTAGTAGGAATGTAGGAGTTGGAGAGGAGAAATTGTGAGGCAAGTACTGGAATTGTTGAGGAAGTAAGGGGAGTCTTTTGACAATAGCTACTGGGATTTTTATTGAGTAGTAGATGTGAATAACGTGGACCTCAAAGGAGGAGAGGTTACTGAGTGAAGGTGGCAGGGAGAAAACCGGGAAGTGGTGATGAGGATCAAGGGGAAATTGACCAATCAGCTGAGGAGAAAGAGATTGCAACCAGTACTGGGAAGGGTGGTCTAGGAGGCTGTGTGGCATTTGTGGGGAGCTGGGTTTCAGTGATTGCTAGGAGATGGAAAGGGACAGGAAAAGATTTAACATGAAGGTAAGTTTGTTACTTATGGAACAGGCATTCCAGAAGGCACAGAGGAAGGGTGGGTAGTGTTTGGTTGGGATTTTGGGATGAGAGAATTGGGGGGGATGGAATAAGGAATCAGAGGACAAAGATTTGGGTTTGGATAACTTATAGGGGTTCATAATCACTGAGATGTGTCAGTTATGACCTGTTGTGAGAATGTTTATCTTAAAGTGAAAAGTGTCTTTCCTCTTGATGGAGGAGGCTAGAGGTGAGGCAGGAAAACAGCACAGCATGCAATGGAATGCATACAGTCCTATGGGAAGCCCTATTTCATTACTCCTTTTTCCTTTGAATACTGGAGATTAGGTAGGAGATGGTGCAGCAGGAGATGGACGTTATGCCTTCCACCAACTTTCCTCTTCCTGTTCCCCTCAAGGGACAGGCACAACAGGAGATGGAAGGCCTGAGGTCAAAGGGAAGGCTGCTCCTCCCACCTAGATGCTCTCCACATTCCAGGTGGGAGAAGAGGATGGCAGCAGAAGGTGGAAGCTGTCTTGCACTGGCAGTGTTAGTAGGCACCAGCCTACTCTAAGGAGATACGAGTAGTAGATGATGGAAAGGAGTGTCAGAGGAAGGTGTGTCTCCTCTTCTCACCTGAGGTTTGAGTTCAGGTAGGTGCAGCAGTTTTGCCTGCTGGGGGACATTGATTAGGGGCAAATGGAAGTCAGCCCAGCCTACTTTGCCAGCTTCTCTCAGGACATGGGAAGCAGGAGAGTTCTTGGTCAGAAGAAAGTATGGTTCCTCTTCAAACCTAAGGCTGAAGATAGGTGAGTATAGCAGTAGATGGAAGGAATACATTGTCACAAGTCAGAGGAAGGAAGTACTTAAAACTAAAGCTTTGAGACCTGGTGAGGAGGGTCTGCAGATGAATGCAAGAATATGTGGAGCTGCAGTTAGGGTAAAGAAGATGACTGCATGGGATGACAGTCATGGTATCATTGTCATGATCACTTGGCAGGGTTGTTGTAGAAGAGATTACTGTTGAAGTAAGGGTTGGATCTGTAAAAATCAATACTAATATATGTATGAAGTGGTCAACCAAGTCCTTGAATTCCTGCCCACATTTCTTATCCCAATAAGCATTAAATGGTCCTTAAATTTCAGGCCAAACACCTAATTTTTGCTTTTCTCGTTCTTCTGAAACATGTCAATCAAGTAACCTTATTGAGAGGCTGATGATGTCATAGTTCTCTATCAACTTCTGATAGTAGTCACCAAATCCTAGAAAAGTAGTTAGTAGTGCTTGAAAATTCTTTAAATGTGGCTAGTAGCATTTCAGTCTTCCCAAGATCAGTACTTATGTCCTGTTGAGACACTTATGAGTTGCTCTGCTGAACTGTTAATTGTCACATGATAGCATTAGACCAGATTACTAGTAATCTTTGCTCTTTCAGTGTCTTTTCAACTATAATGAGATCAGCCACATCAACACCTCCAAGTGGTTCCTGTCACCAATCATTTTCCACCAGCCACTGAAAAGTGGCAGGGCCCCAAGGAATCTCTTGGCATAAGTTCAAGCACCGTGACCTCTGAGACACTTGTTTTCAGAAAGTATATAAGGTCAAAAGCAGATCCTCCTCTAGCCCCTACACTTAGAAACATCATTGCATTATTTCTGTGGCAAGTGCCACAACTCAGAAAATTCATGTGTGTGTGTGTGTGCATGTGTGCATGTGTGAAGGCCACTACTAATGTCACTGGGTCCTTGGGAAGGTGTGCGCTTGGGGGCACTGGCTGTTGAAGATGGTGTTTTCCCCTTTGGTGGGCCTTTTACATTGTTTTCCAGTTTATTTTTTCTCACCAGAAAGGATTTACATTTGGTCATGAGCTCCTGGTGGGGGTTTATTATAACTACTTTCCAAGTGACCCCTTCAACAGTTATTATTTTGGGAATATTTTACTGGCTTATAGTTTCAGATAGTTCATATAGTGCAGGGCTGTCCAACCTTGGGTTATCTTAGGGCCACTTTAAAATAAAATAATTATTCGAGGGCCACACCCAGGATAAAAAAATACAGTACACTAATAGAAAGTGGGGGAACGCTCATCAGTACGACAGGCAAAGGTGCAAAGCGTCAAAGCAAACACAAAAAACAAAACACAACAGCATAAAGGTGGGTGCATACTGACTAGTCTGCATCATACAGATGGAACGTATCCCATAGATCAACTGAAAATTCCATGCAATATATTCCATCCGTAACACTGCTTAAAAACACAAAAGAAAATTAACATCATGAGATTATTTATTAGTGATAGAATTTAAAAATCTAATATGCATTCCATGCAAATTATTATTTTATTCGCTTGTGAAAATCAAAATCCACAGGCAGGCTGCATAAAATCACATTTGTGTATTGCATGCGGCCTGCGGGCTGTATTTTGGACAGCTCTATTATAGTACATGTAGAAAACCACTGTTTTCTTTCCTGTATAATAGTATCTGACATTACCTCAAACAAGTCTACAACATGGTCTGGAGTCCTTACAATACCATCATGATCACAGTCATCAGAGAAGCCCCAAGATCAGTAATATTTGAGGTTTAAGTCTTGGCTAAAGTTCACTAATTTTTCGGTAGTTAAATAGCTTTATTGAACATACTCAAATGGATGATGCATAGTCATCCAAGTCATGTTTTGCTTCCCCCAAATACCTTCAGCAATAACTCAAATTAAAAAAAAAAGTAATGGCTCTCATACCTGTTATGCTTATTTGAATCGATGTTTCTGGAGTTTACAGTGGGGAGCTTGTGAAATTATATCTTAGATTTTAAAAAGGAGAAATCCTCAGTGAAGCCCACCAGCATATATAATGCCAATATAAATGACTTTATGGATGAGACTATTGGTTTATACAACTTAGACTTTGTAACACTGATTCCTACACATCCCTCTCCGAAAAAAAAAAAAAAGCTCTTAATGTTAAGGTAGGTAGCAATAGTTTGATCTAATTCTAAAAAACAAAACAATTTTAATCCATAAACATGCCAGGTATGTTTCCAGAAACACAGTTCTTGCCTTAACTACTTCTAGATTCAATATGGCTGGTTTTGGGAGATGATAATTATTTAATTCCCCAGTCCAAGCCTCTATCCAGTATATTACTCTTGCTAGCTATACCAGAGACAGAAGTACAAGAACAAAACAAAGCATAAAGCAACAAATAACACGGGGTAAAATGGAAAAATACTCTCTGTGCCCATTCACAAAGAGGAATTACAATCTAATTCTGTTTTAATCCCTCTAATTTTCCAACTTCGTTGGATGACACCACCATTTTGCAATTAACTGTCCAAGTAAGGGATATCATGTTCCCTGATTCTTGGATTCTTTCTTAGGAGTCGCTTGGAGTAGGATGGAGAATATCTGAAATCTCTTGCCTCGAATCTGTAGTCATAACCATGGTACAAACTGTATGGTAAGTTCAAACATGGTATTCCCATGTTTGTTGCCCCACATGATTACTCTGTCCTGATCTTAGCTCTGCATATTGCCACTCCCTTAAGCTTTTGCAATACTGCATTTCAAACATTTCACCTTGTAGAGCCTCTCCACCAAAATCCTTTTCTGGTGACATCACACAAAGTCCTCTGCATAATACCCTTGCCTCTAAGCACTATGGGAAGTGAAGTTCTTAGGTATTCTCCTTCTATTTCCCAGTTTAAAAAAAAAATTCAGCCCCTGCAAATCTTACCAAGTGTGTGAATACCTCTATAAGTACATATCGTAAGTATTAAATAATTGGTATATTGAGTGTCACAGGCAATTACCCCAGATTACATAGTGAATACATAAACATATGATACATAGCATATACATCAAAATTGCATGAGGTAGACCAGACACGTAGCTCACAATCAGAAACAGAATACAAAGCAAGTTAAAAATATTAGGTCAAATACATAGGTTACATGTAATACATAACAAATATTAAAGTTACATACAAAGTATACCTTACATATAATTAATCAATGTACATCTTCTGCCTTTATATGTAATCTTTCTCATTACCCCTGAAGCTTCATATCTCAGACTGATCACTGGTCAGATTTTTCTCAACCTTCTGTGATGCTCATTTTGTACCCTCATTATCCTCAGATTTACTGGCCTATTATCTCTGAAAATAGAACATCCCCCTATCTGATCATAACCTTTTCTCTCTCTTTTTAAAATTTTTTTTTGTTACATTTTAAATTCTGAACTGTCTCCCTCCTTCCTACTTCCCTCCCTCCACACCTCCTTACTTCACACTAGAGAAGGGCACCATTTGACGCAGGTTTATAAATGTATGTAAAACCATTCTGTGCTTCTATTTATCAGTTCTTTTTATGGAAGTGGATTGCACCTTCATAGGTCCTTTATAGTTAATTTGAGTATTTGTAGTTCTCAGAATAATTTGGTTGTTCAGTTATTCTCAGAATAATATTGCTGTTACAATGTTCTCTTGGTTCTGCTCACTTCACTTTTCATCACTTCGTCTAAGTCCTTCCACGTTTTCCTAAAATCAACCAGCTCAATCATTTCTTACAGCACAGTAGTATATCATCATAATCATATGCCACAACTTGTTTAGCTATTCCCTGACTGATGGGCATCCCCTCAATTTCCAGTTCTTTATCACCACAAAGAGAGCAGCTATAAGTATTTTAGAACTTATAGGTTCTTTTTCCTTTTTCCCTGATCACTTTGGGAAATAGACTTAGTATTGCTGGGTCAAAGGATATGCATAGTTTTGTAACTCATTGGGCAAAATTCCACATTACTCTCCAGGTGGTTGGATCAGTTCACAATTCCACCGTGTATTTAAATCCCAATTTTTTTTTCCACATTGCCTCCAACATTTGTCATTTCTCTGTTCTATCATTTTAGCCAATCTGATAGGTGTTAAGATATCTCAAAGTTGTTTTAATTTACATTTCTCTAATCGATAATGATTTAGAACATTTGGGGGGGGGTTCTCTTCTTCTAAATTGTCCTTCACTTCTGTGCATTTGCTTCCCAAGCTATATTTCTCTCTTTTGCTCTTTGGTCATTATTTGTATTTATGTTTGAACTTGTTTCCTAGATCTGGGAACTATATTTCTTTCTGCTGTTAATGTTAAGAGTTTTCTTCTTCCTGATTTCATGTTCCTTCCTCTCCACATTGTTCACTTTCTGACTCTAATTCCTGTTTGATGGCGATTTCCTTGGGGGCTGGAATCTCAAAGCATTTCAGTCTTCTTCCATGCTGGGTCATTTACATTACATCAAGCCTGCCAGTGATTTTTGGGTGGATAGAACTGTCCCCAGCTGGGTGCTGAAAATGTTCTCTCGGGCTTAGTGGAGTGTGGCACTGCCCTCCCCATACACACTGTGTCTTATGTCAGTGTCTTGTCCCACTACCTCTGTTCCTCAGTTCTCTATTCTCATGTGGCAATTCAGAGCAGTGTCATGCTGGTGCTGTGGGTTGATTTTTGTAGTTTAGGTCTCCAAGGTTCTGGGAGGAGGAGGTAGAGTGACGTGTGGTGTTGAGTTCTATTTCCAGCCCAGACACATGTCCCGTCTCATTCTCTGTGTTCCTGGCTCTCTTTCAGAGACCTTTTTGAGGCATAGAATGCTGCTTGCTATACTACTGGCTGTGTGTTCCCAGCAAGCTTCAGTGGTCCGGAGACCTGCCAAGGCAGGCTGGCCATATGTCCTGGAACAAGGAAGCTTCCTCAGTCTGGAGCCAGGATCACTAACTGCACTGGACAGAAGGAGGGGAATTTGGAGTCTACGGGGCATAGGCTTGTTATGAACCCGTGTAAGTTGGCTAATAACTGTAGAAGGGGATGTGAGGGAAGGGTGCTGAGTGAGCTCAGTGTAGTAGTCACTTTATGGGTTTGTTGTTGTTTTACCTTCTTTTGGATCCTGAGTGTCCCAAATCATGGAGACTGCTGAAGTTACTTTATCTTTGGTGCATAATTCCTCTTTTGGAGAGGTTTGAGAAGTCATGGAGATCAGAGAAAATGACTAGTTGTCCATCTATTTTCTCATGTGATGCAGAAGTCTCCTGCCTCTAATACTTTGTACATGACAATGGACAAGTGATTTAACTGTTCTAAGCCACAATTCTGTCATTTGTAAAATCAGGATTATGTATAGTCCCTGCCTCACAGGGTTGTTTTATAATAATTTGTTATTGTTTAGTCATTTCTGATTCTTTGTGACCTCATTTAGGGTTTTCTTGGCAAAGATATTAGAGTGGTTTGCCATTTTCTTCTCCAGGTCATTTTATAGATGAGGAACTGAGGCAAGCAGGGTTAAGTGACTTGTCCAGGGTCACACAGTTAATGTCTGAGGCAGGATTTAAACTCCAGTTTTCCTGACTCCAGACCCAGTGCTCTATCCACTGTGCCACCTGGCTGCTACTTTATAATATTAACTAATAAGATGTTTTAAGGTTTGCAAACTGCTTTACATATTTTATCTTATTTGATCTTCATTATGAGGTAGGTGCTATTAGCTTCATTTTATAGAAAAGGAAACTGAGCCTGACAGATATTAAGTGACTTGCTTAGGGTCAGATAGCTAATAAGTGAAATAAAGTCTTCAAATCTAGGGCTCTATCCTTACTACACCACTTAGCTGCTCCTTCCATGGTAGAAATGGGGCAGAGAAAATAATTTTTTTTGCAGTACCCTACACTGATATTTACAAAGCACTTTATGGTTTACAAATGCTTTACATACACTATTTCATCTGATTCTCTAACTCAGGTATTGTTTCCACTGAACAAACTGGAGTTTTTGATCTGAACTGAGAAATTGTGATCTGAACAAAATTATGCAGCTAGTAAATGATAGAGACATCATTCAAACCCTGGGCTTCTGAATTTAAGTCTATTGTTCTTTGCAATTTACTTTCTTTTTTATATTATTAAGTTTTTTTTATTCATTTTGAACTTCAATAGAAAAAGACAAAAATAGAGAACATTTCCATGTACACAGAACGGTATAAGAGGATTCAATAAAAACCATGAATTTCCATTTCACACTGTTTACTTTTACTGTTTTACTTTTAAAAACTATATAAGACACATTATTTTCAAAGCTAACCTGCTTTTCTGTGCTTCTGATGGAATCCTAGACACTGCTTCAGCCACTGCCCACTGACTCAATATAACCACTATTCCTAGCTAGCCCCAGCTTCCAGACTCAATACCCTAACTTCCTCACATGCCCCACTGAAAAGCAGACATTGCTTGACCACATCAGCCATTTAGCCTCAGACAGGACCATAACAGCCAGCCAACCAGAAAGCAGCACAACCAGGATGTTCACCAGGAGGTTTGACCACCAGACCATAGAAGGGGCTTTCCCTAAGATGGCACCTGCACAGTAATAGTTAAGAACTAAGCTAAAGTAAACTTATGATATAGAAAGGCTTATTATAATATTGTTATCATACATAAATGCCCCCCCATGGGTTTTTCTGTATGCATTATGGGAAATCACATGCACAGTTCCACTGAGGCTAGGACTCCTCCCCTAATGCCTAATCCCTTGACAAACCCTTTCCTGCCTTTTTAATATTCATATATTATTCATATTTTCTGTTGTGTAATCATATACTCTATAAAATTGCCCATCTTACCTTCCTGAAATTGCTAGCTCCTCTAAGGAACTTAGCCTGCATATCAGAGTGTAAAACCTTAAAACCACAACAAATGCCTTTACTTGGCTTGGAGACAGTTTGAGTATGTGAATTCTTTCAAGATGACGCTGCTACAACATAACCTGATTCTCGTCATTTCCTTCTAAATTTTCTTTTCTCTGCTGTGTACTTTCATTTTTTTCCTCCCTCCCTCTATGCCCTGTAATTCACTTTCTCTATTAATTCCCTATTCCTCCCCAATTCCCTCTCTTCCCCCCAAATTGAGCACATAGTGGGTACTCAGAAATGTGCTTAGTGACTAAATCTAATGCACTTAATCTTGTCATGGTATGAAGTCTATGGGCTATTCACATAGAGTAGTCTCAGTCCTTGTTGCCCAGGTGTTGAAACCCTGTTATATCCTTAGCATGCATTCCAAAATGGCTTATGTCACATTTTTTAATGGTATGAAGAAACTGTCAGTTTTAGAACCTCTAATCAGAAAATTAGATCAGAATTAATTTAATAAATCAAGTTGTTTCTGATAGACTTGTGCCGAAAAAAGAGTAGAGAGAATTATTTTTCACAGCTCTGTTTTCTAGCAAAATTGGACTACTAGATATTTGTTCCCTGATCTCATCTTGCACTCTTCTGCCTTTCTTTATGCACCACCCAGGACATTCTTTTTCTCTCATTTCTACTTTTTGAAATTCTCTTCTTTCAAGGCCCAGCTCAAATGCCATTCTTCCCTTTAAGACTTCCTTTATTCCCCCAGCTTAAAGTGAGCTCTTCCTCCTCAAATATCCATCTATGTATTGTACCTGCCTACTCTCTGGTTTTAGTTTACTTAATGCTGCTTATATCTCTACTAACGCCTTAGTGCAGCTACTCATTAACATCTACTTGGACTATTGCAATAGCCTGAAGGTCTCTCTGAAGAATTCTGGAATTGATTGGGAGACATGGGAGACACTGGCACAGTACTGCCCAGCATGGCATGCCTGCATCAAAGAAAGTGCTATACTCTATGAACAAAACGGAATTGCAGTAGCTCAAAAGAACCATGAGATACGTAAATTTAGAGATATTTCCATTCCCAATGTTCATATGGACTTTTTGTGCCTGCCCTGTGGTAGTCTTTCTAGCTTGTATTGGTCTGATTAGTAACAGTTGGATACAATGTACATTGACCCCCAACATAGTGATGTCATTTTGGTCCTCTTTGAGAATAAAGGACAACAACCAACCAACCAACGAAGAATAATCTTATGCATGACTTTCCATTCTTAAAAATCTTTAGTGGCCTACTGAGTAAAGTTTAACCTCCTTTTCCTGGCATTCAAGGACCTCCATAATCTTGGGCCACATTTTTCAGCCTTCACTCTTATTAAAGCCCCTTTCTGTACTTTGTATTTTGTCCAGCTTGAACTACTCTCTATCTCCTACTTCATCTTATATTTTCTTGCTTTGGTTCCTGTTCTCATTGTTTCCTATGCCTATAATATCCTTCATCATTTTTTTTTAAAATGTAATTTTCATTTTACTTTTTTTTTTCAATTGACATTTTTTCTCTACCTCCCCTCCCCACTTCTGAGGGGGAAAAAAGGAAAAAACCCTTACTTCACTATTGTTACCTTTTGATTCCTATGATCCTTTGCTAAATTCAAATAGCCACTCATCCAGAAAGCCTTCCTAGGTTCCTATTGTCTTTCATCTTATATAGTACTTTGCTCTCCTATAATTACCTTTTTCTTATCTTTATCACCTGTCTTACCAGACCATGATCTTCATGAGAACTTGTCTTACATAAACTTTTTATGTCCCCAAGAACAGACCTCTCTGCATATAGTAGTAGGCACTTACTGTTGAATTAAATGATGGAAAGGACTATAATTATCTTCCTAGTACTCTGCAGGTATGTTCTAGGTCCTAGGACATTTGTTGAAGTTGTTTGTGTTGATGTAAAACAGAAACAAAATTGTGATAGTTGCAGTATTTTAGTTCAAATAATTAGAAGTCAGGAGGCTGTGAATAAAGTGCCCAGTAACTGATATATACGGGGATATCTGGAAGTCTAAGAACAGAGATCTCTCACCTTGTCCATGTATTTATATTCCAATTTATCATTTGCATTCCTATCTTAAATCTCCTTTCTAGACTTAATTTCTTGAGGACAAGGAAGGCATCTTATTCATCTTTGCACAATATTTGTAGTCAATGCCTAATTTTGGTTGATTCAAATACATTATGCTAATGTGGGTGTTGTGTTGCCTTCATAAATTACAGCTGATAAAGTAAATAGGTCATTCACATGAGCACATGCCTGAGGGAGAGTAGAAAAATCTCCAAGAGCTTGCTGCATGCTTTCTGCTCAGATCAGTCATTTGCATTGTCACCCCTAAATAGAATGGAAGTATTAGTGGTCTCCCTTCATTATGTCCAAATCTCAGTTTACTTCAATGAAAAAAAATGAAGTGGGATTGTGGGTGAGATTTCTGGAGCTGGATCTGTATCTACAAAGGGGGAATAACCATTTGAATGCAGGCAACTTAAGGTCTAGGCTTGAATCATTTGCAGGTAAAACACTGGAGTCTCAAATCTTTTAAATAAATGAGCAATACATAATGCTTAGCCAAATTTAGTAGGTGCCCCCCTATTTAATTTTATAAATAATATTATATATAAATTGTATTATAAATTTAATAAGCACCCCCCCACACTACTAATTGTTGACAAAAATAAAAAAAAACCCTCTGTGCAAATGTTACCACCTATTTTGATATCCAGATACTAACCATTTTTGTTTCTGTTCAGATGCAACTGGACTTGTTTTCATAATTTTACTACTGTTTGCATTTTTGTATTTTTTCTTCCTGCAAATTCTCAATATTGTATGCTTTTGTGAGCTAACACCACAAATATGTCTTTGGTTTATTTTTCATTTGATTCTGGTGATTTGTTCCTTTAATGCAAAACTTGCAGTATGAGGTTAATTTCTACAACTTTATGGAAGTAGCCACAAAAGTATTTAAGTCCCAGGTTTCTTGTGTCAAAAGTAGGACATTTGGTAAATAGAGATATGTTTTTATTGTACAACCATCTGTTTGATAAAATAAATATTGTCCTTAATAACTGATCACTAAAACATTGAGTGACTATTTGCTTCTAAAAGAGACATGTGATACTTAGGGGCCTTGGGTTATTATAGGAAGGGCATATTTTCCAGCCTCTAAGATATTACTTACCAAAGGGTCATTCCTTCTTAGGCTCTGCAACAACTCTGTGCCAGTAACAGACTGGAGACATCCCTCCTAGGAAACAGTCACCTTATCCTGTTTGCAGACTCTTTTCCTGCTCCTCCCTTCAGTGTATTGCAAATGCTTTATAGAAGAAGTGTTTAAAATACATGACTTGCAGCACAAAGTCCTCAACATTCCTGAGTGCCTCTGGAACTAGATTAAAATGTAATTGGGGGGGGGGGCAGAACCAAGATGGTGGCCGGGAAGCAGTGACTGGCATGAGCTCCCCACCAAGTCCCTCTAAAAACCTATAAAAAATGGCTCTGAACCAATTCTAGAGCTGCAGAACCCACAAAGTGGCAGAGGGAGGCAGTGCTCCAGCCCAGGACAGCCTGGATGGACTCTGGGTAAGGTCCGTCCCGCGCGGAGCTCCCAGCCCCCAGCTGAGGAGAGTGGAGCTGAGCCCAGCGCGCACGGCGTGAACAGACCAGACGTGGACCTACCAGACCAGGAGAGGAGCGGAGAGTGCCCTAGCATTCTGAATTACTGAGCTGTGGCATCCACCAGACCTCTCAACCCACAAAGAGCAAAGACAACAGAGAAGGTTAGTGGGAAAAGCTGCAGGACTGAGTTTGCGGTTCAGCCACTGCCCCTGGTGCAGCGGAGGTGGGGCAGCTTTAGAACTACGGCTGCAGTTGCTTCTGGCCCCAGGCCCACCTGGTGGGAGGAATTAAGTGGCTGATCAGAGCAGGAGTGAAGAGCCTGCTGAAGATTTAAGCCCAGTCTAGGTAGGGGGTTCTTGGGGAAGGAGGAGTGCTGGTAAGGCAGCGCATCCGCCCAAGCGTGGAACATAGAACTCTTTAGT
>CM053622.1:72750571-72780800 GCA_028646595.1 Phalanger gymnotis | reverse complement strand
AAGGGTTATACATAATGATACACATGTGGCCCATGTTGAATTGCTTGACTTCTTAGGGAGGGTGGATGGGAAGGGAAGAGGGGAGAGAATTTGGAACTCAAGGTTTTAAAAAAAATAGATGTTCAAAAGTAAAAAAGTTTTTTTTTCATGCAACTAGAAAACAAGATGCACAGGCAGTGGGGCATATTTATCTTGCCCTACAAGAAAGGAAGGGAAAGGGGGATGGGAGGGGAATGGGGTGACGGAGGGGAGGGCAGACTGGGGAACAGGGCAACCAGAGTGTACGCCATCTTGCAGTGGGGGGTGGGGAGGAAATGGGGAGAAAATCTGTAATTCAAATGCCTGTGAAAATCAATGCTGAAAACCAAACATATTAAAAATAAATTAAAAAAAAATAATAAAGGAACTAGAATGGGCAATGAGAAAAAAATGTAATTGGGAAATATTTTAAAAAAATAAAAAATATAATAAAACATAGATGTTAATATGTAGTTTTCTAAGGCAGTATTTGGCCTGTAGCAATCCTTGTATACAATTTAGTGGCCTACATTTCTATTTGAGTTTGACACCTCTCCTTTACAAGACCCCTTCCTGAAGATGGGTAGGACCAAAGATGACATGTAATTGACTGGTTGGTTCATTGACTAAAAAGTGTACTCTCAGTGGCTGGTGTAAAAGCCAAGACCCATTATCAGCAAGAGGAAGATAAACAGATTTATGGAACTATGGCAATAGAAATGTATAATGAACAGGAAAGGACTTTAGATCATAGAAAACATCAGAATTGGGAGAGACCTTAGATCTTGTCCAACTCCTGATATACAGATGAGGAAATTGAGAACTACTAGTGTTTGCTAAGAAAGGAAAAAAAATTAACCATAACAGGACCACTACCTGGGGTTTTGTGAAAGGGCAAAAATCTACACATTTTATGTCTATCAGTGCCTGGCATATTGCTCCTCACACAGAAAGTAAATGTTTGAATGTTGTAGAAAATTATGGTCTGGTATTATATTTGCAGAAGGACCCTTAAGAGACAATGAGGAATTTGTCAGCTTTGAAGTAAGGCTCTATCTCCAGAGGAAATTGTGTTCTTAAAATAGTAACGTATTCTCTTCCTGGGCACTCCATCAAAATATTTAATGCAAGAGGAAATTGAAATTGACAGGGAGATAGAGTGAAGTAAATTATGTTAGTGATAAGAAAATAAATACTTGTTTTAAGCAGTTAAAAAGTCAAAGGGAACCAACAATAGGTTTTTCTGGAAGCTGAGAAGACTGACTCGGACTCAAGAATTACTAGTAATTTTTAGGGAAAAAAAGACATGCACTTAGAGGTGACACATATTTTACTTCTTTGAGAGGAAAATGATAAAAATTTAAGCTGACAAGAGTCTTTTCCAAGAAAGCAAGTTACAGGGTATCTCCTAGCCCTACGTCTCACACCATATTCAAGAAAATCTATACCCACACCATTCAAAATTATGCTCATAAAAATATACTCATTTAAAAAAAGGTTAAATTATGTTTTATATAGTTTGCCAAGGCAGTAAAATAGATTTAATAGTGTACTTTGAAAACATTTCCACTAAAAATAGTTAAAATATTAGCAATTATTTGGAACCTTCACTTATTCAGGATTTCTCATTTCCTGATCATGGGAGACAATTTTACTATAGATTGGACCATATCAGACTGATTCTTGACTCTTGGGATCATCTAGAGCACCGGTGGGGAACTTGCAGCCTTCAGTCTACACGTGGCCTCTAGGCTGCTGGTTCCTCACCCCTGGAGACCGATCTTCTCATTTTACAGATGAGGAACTGAGGCTCAGAGAATTTTGAATTACTTATTCAAGGACACAGCTAACTGAGTGGCAGAGGCAGGATTCAAATGTGTGTTCTCTCTTGATGCCCAAACCAATTTTCTTCACGTTGCACCATACTGTTTCCATAGCACTAAACTCATATTTGAGAGGTATGGTTTCTAATTTCAGTTCTACTCTGTTCAAATTGTATAATCAGGGACAGTTCTTTAACTGTAACTTTAACTTTTCAGACCTCAATTTCCTTATCTGTAAATTGAATTGGATTAGGTCATCTCTAATGTTTCTTCCTGCTCTGAGTCTATAGTTCTATTGATTGGGAGTCAGAAAACCCTGGATCTGAGAGCTTGCTTTGTCACTTGCTAGCTGTGGGACCTTTGGTAAATCACTTAACCTCTCTCGGCTTGTTTCTTCCTGTGTAATTTGAAATTTTGACTAGATCTTCAAGGTCCCTCCTGGCACTAAAATTTTATAATTCTTCCTATTATATGCAGAGCACAATCCTAACTTTGGTTGCATATCAAAAAATTGGAAAACACAGTCCTTATATTTATGTAGCTGAAAGTTCAGTTGAGAAAACAAAACAGATCATTACATGCCTTGAAAAAATTTAAAAAACAATATAAATGAAACACAGCTACAATTTGAAAACACACTGAGAAGACACAGTACATTATAAAAAATATGACTTGAATTTAATATAAGGCAGCTTTCTGAAAGAGCTCATATTTTGAAGGTGATGCATGTGAATGGATATTCCAAAAGGTTTGAATGGGCGAATAATCAAATCCTGCTTGTCCAGAGGAAACAAGACTGGTTTGGTTAGAATAGAGACAGGATGCTGGGAAATTGATGCAAAACTTTAGAACCTTGGTTAAATGGAAAATATGTGCAGTTATCTCATAGGAGATTTATTAAAAATACCTAGATTAAAAAAAATACCTAGATTGCCACAAATACTAGGTTCTGTATACTTCAAACTGATCACTACCCTACTGCCCTGAGATGCTATTTGGCTGTAAAGTGCTGAAGTGTTTTTCCTATCCTAGAGTGAATTCTCTGATGTCTTCTCAAATTTGAACTATTACTGAAACCTTTACCACACTCATTACATTCATAGAATTTCTCCCCAGTATGAATTAGCTGATGGTGAATGAGGGTTGAACTCCGACTGAAGGCTTTTCCACATTCATTACATTCATATGGTCTCTGTCCACTATGAACTCTCTGATGTTGAATAAGGCTTGAGTTGTGAGTAAAGGCTTTCCCACATTCGTGACATTCATGAGATTTCTCTCCAGTATGAATTTTATAGTTTTCAGCAAATCTTAACTTATCTAAGGCATTCCCACTATTATATTGATGGGATTTTTGCTCAATATGAGATCTTTGATGTTCAATAAGGTATGCACTTCTACTGAAAGCTTTACCACATTCATTACATTTGTAGGGTTTCACTCCAGTGTGAATAATCTGATGTTGAAAAAGTGTTGAACTCTGACTGAAAGCTTTGCCACATTCATTACATTTGTATGGTCTCACTCCAGTGTGAATTCTTTGGTGTCTAATAAGAAAAGAGCTCTGACTGAAGGCTTTTCCACATTCATGACATTCATAGGGCTTCTCTCCAGTATGAATTCTCTGGTGTAAAATAAGATGTGAACTCCAAGTAAAGGCTTTTCCACATTCATCACATTTGTATGGTTTCACTCCAGTATGAACACTTTGATGCTGATTAAGTAATGAGTTCTCACTGAAACCTTTACCACATTCACTGCATTTATGTATCTCTTCAGTGTAAATTATTTGATCTTCACTACGATTTGAACTAGTTAAAGTATTAGTATAATCAGTATATTGACGTGAATTTCCCCCGATATGAGATTTTTGATGTTCGATAAGGTATGCCCTCCTACTGAAGGCTTTCTCACACTCAAGACACTTATAGGGTTTTATTCCAGTATGAATTATCTGATGCTGCACAAGAGATGATCTCTGACTGAAGGCTTTCCTACATTCATGACATTCATAGGGCTTTTCTCCAGTGTGAATTCTCTGATGCCGAATAAGTAATGAACTTTGACCAAAACTTTTCCCACATTCATTACATCTATGGGGTTTATCCATAGTGTTAATTCTTTGGTGTTCAGTAAGGCTTGAAATATTTGAAGCATTCTCATGCTTGCTATATTGAGATTTCCCCCCAATATGATTTCTTTGGTGTTTCATAAAATATGTATACCAACTGAAGGTTTTTCCACATTCATTACATTTATAAGGTTTCTCTCCAGTATGAACTCTCTGGTGTTGAATAGGTAATGAGCCCTCGCTACGGTTTTTCCCACATTCATTAATTTTGGGGGACTTTTCGGTTGGAAATCTCTTATCAATAAGGTTTGAACTATCTAAGGTATTCCTATAGTCATCATCTTGATGAGATTTTTCTCTAGGATGAGTTTTTTGATGTTCAATAAGGTATGCACTTCGGCCAAAAGCTTTGCCACATGTATTACATTTATAGGGTTTTACTCCAGTATGAATTACCTGATGTTGAACGAGGGTTGAACTCTGGCGAAAGGCTTTCCCGCATTCATGGCATTCATAAGGTTTTTCTCCAGTGTGAATTCTCTTATGTCGAATAAGTAATGAAGTCTGACTAAAAGATTTCCCGCACTCATTACATTTGTGAGGTTTTTCTCCAGTATGAATTCTCTGATGTAGTTTAAGTTGTGAGCTCTGACTAAAAGTCTTCCCACATTCTTCACATGCATAAGGTTTCTCTCCTGTATGAATTCTCTGATGCTGAATAAGGTGTGAGCTTTGACTAAAAGCTCTTCCACATTCATCACATCCATAAGGTTTCTCTCCAGTATGAATTCTTTGATGTTGAATAAGCTGTGAGCTCTGAATGAAGCCTTTCCCACATTCATTACATTTAAATGGTTTCTCTCCAGTGTGAGTTCTCTGATGTAGACTAAGTCGTGAATTCAGACTAAAGGCTTTACCACACTCATCACACTTATAGGGTTTTTCTCTATTGTGAATTAACTGATGTCGAATAAGGTGGGAGCTACAACTAAAAGCTTTCAGACACTTGTTACACTTATAGGGTTTCTCTCCAGTATGAATTCTTTGATGTTCCCTAAGGTGTGAGCTCCGACTAAAATTTTTCCCACATTCACAGCATCTGTGGGGTTTTTCTCCAGTATGAATTCTCTGATGTAGATTAAGATCTGAATTATATTGGAAACTTTTGCCACATGTGTCACATTTATGGGTCCTCTCTCTTACAGTATGTCTTGGGTGAGAAACAGAGTTTGAATTCAAACTTAAATTTCTCCTATGTTTACTCAGCTCTTGGGCATTCCCTCCTATTGCATTTTTCTTTGAGATCACAGTCAATTTATTGAAACCTCTCTCTTGGTAACAGTACTTCTTCAAAATCACCACTGTGGAGTTTTCTTGATTTCTCTTTAAAATTCCCTCAGATTCATAAGCCTGTCCAAAACTAGATTCTTGAGTTACATTATCTAAGGGTATTGCCAGTGCTGCTCCATGTGATTTTATTTCTTTTGAAATGCCTTTTTCACATGACTGCTTGTTCTCACTCTGGCTCTCACAATCTGAAAAAATGAAAGGCAAATTCAAAGGTCATTTGTTCTACAAGCTGAGGAAAAAGGAAAATTATTTTAGTGATGAGGCTTCCCCCTATCTCCCCATAGCAATTTGATTGAAATACATAGTTTTGATAGTTCTCAAGATTGGCTTTCAATCTTGAGAGAATAGATGAAAGGCACAGGACTTCAGGTTAGATAAGGAAGGAGGAGAAGAGACAGTAGGAAGTGGCCCACTCAAAGGCTATCATGGGCATAAGCTAGGAAAGCTACTTTAGGTGCTGCTTTATAATTAGCTATTCTCTAGCTACAGCAAAACTAAGTTTCTTTTCTCTCCCTGTAAGAAAGCTAACTGTGGAGAGATTGATTTAAAAAGCTGGTCTCAAATAAAAAGGCCTGTCAAGCTGTTCAACATTGGAAAGGAGAGGGATTCACTTGCTCACTGATTCTGCCAGTTTTCTAACTTTCTAGAAAGTAGAGCTCATGTACCAGCCAGTGATTCCACCTACCAACAACAGTGTTGCTACACTGTGCTTTTCAGCAGCCAACTACAGGGAGGGTGGAGTTTGACCAGGGGAACAGGCTGAGCAGAGGAGGTGGAGATGAACTAGGAGCTGAGAGGATGACCTAGCAATAGTGGAAGACCAAACTGGGTTGAAAAGAGATGAACTAGCATGATGTGTGAGAAGTGGGGTCAGAAGGAGCTGAAAAGTTGACTGTTGAGGTAGGCTGTGTGGTAAACAGGAAAATGAACCTAAAGAGGTGAGAAAAAGAGACGTATCCTCTGCCTGGCTCTGTGGCACTCATCACCTAAAAGACATAATGGTGAAGTAGAAAGAACACTGGACTCGATGTTAGAACATTTGGGTTCAGATCCTGCCAAGGGGACTTACTATTGAGTGGGATGGTGAAGCCCTCATGGAATCTGGATCTCAGCCTTTCTGTGAGTTGAGTGGAAAGAATGGGGGTGGGGACCTTCCAGCATGGCTCAGGGCTTCTGACTGACAGCTAGGCCTAAGTTTCAAGTTACTAAAATCACCTGGACTGTGTCCTCGCCAAATAAGGATAAAAGTGTTCTTAAGAATTGTTATTGGCTCAATGAGCGTTTCCTTGTCCCTTGTACCTGGGTTAGATTTCTCGTGAAATTGTAAGCCTGGACTCCACCAATGAGAGTAAAAGGTCAGTGATGGGGTGGGGGTGTGTGGTTTGCGTTAGGGTACAAAGCTAAATTCTGCCCTCTGGGCGCCACCTCTCCCTACTGCCCTTTCTCAAGATAGTAATAAAGAAGTTTTCTGTTTCTACCTTGAGACCTCAGACTCTTTTAATTAATTGCTGGTGGGTGGTTTCACCCCATACACTAACTGTGTGATTAGTGTAATTGATAATTTAACCTCTGCCCTGGTTTACTCAGCTATAAAAGATTATATTACTTCCTGCTCAATGCAAGTCTTACATCTTGCACACCACCTGTCTCTAGTGATTTGTTCAACCACTGCCAACATGCTCTTTCTTCCTCTCTCCCTGCCAATCTTGAAAGTCCTAGATGATCGAGTCTTAGATGCAGATGTGTGAGGTAAATAAAATGTGAAGACTTCACAGGGAAGATATGTATAAGTATATATCTATATCTATACTAAGAAATGTTTAAAAATCAAGAAATAGGGAAGTGAAGAAAAAAATTCCAAGGCCGTGAGAGTCTGATGGCTCAGCCTCTGAGAAAGTTTACCCTGAAACTTTTTGTTCTTTCTTCTGGTTCTGGTTTAAAGATTTGCTCAGTAAGAATAGGGTCACTGTGACCTGCTTTCCTTTACTGTAAAAGTACTGTAAGAAAATGGAGAGGGTCTCCCCCTCCCCTTATCCTATTCTCCTTCTTTAGATTTATAGATGTCACTTCAGTTATAATCATTAACTAAGGGAATGGGAATTAGAGTTTCTGTGTCTTGATTTCCTGGTTCTTTGTCTAGTTTTCGTGCTCAGATTATAAGCCCACTTCCCAGCCAATGGTGAGAAGGGTCAGAGGTCGGTGGGAATTCTCTTGTGTTAAATACAATTATGGGTGCTTTGCCCTTTGTAAAGCACCTTCTTTGCTGGTTCTGCTCTGTGCTAGCAGAGGTCACCCAATTCTTGAGAATTGAGTAAAATTTATTTCTGTTCCCACCCTGAGATGGCTCCTTATTAACTTTTAATTGGTGAGGGTCTTTCATCCCACACACAGATATTATCTTAATATGAGTAAGAATGTCCTGACAATTAAAGTAGTCCAAAAAATGTCAGAGATGGCCTTGGGAAATCACAGAATGAACCAATGTGAGAAATGGAAGGGATTGCAGAGGCCATTCCTCCCTAACCATGCTCCTGACTTTCTTCCTCTACTTCAATACCATGTTCCCTCTACTGGTGGAACAACCTGGAACTTCCCTGCAGTGTTTGTGGCCTTTTCACCCAGTAATAGCCTACCACCCCTGAGACCTACTCACTCTGCTATATCCCTTTATGAAGACCATCCCCCTTCTTCCATTGGTGAATTTCTCTAAGAACCTCCATTTTGTGGAGGGACTGTGGCCAGTGAGCCTTCATTCCCCTTCTTGCTCTGTTCTTAACTTCCTCTAGACTTCAAAATCATCCCTCTATGGGTACCTCCCCTTCTCATCTTGCTTTTTAGTTCCCTTTCGTATGTGGTCTTCTCCCATTAGAATGTAAGCTCCTGGAGGACAGAGACTGTTTTCCTTTTAGCTTTTATTTGTATTCACGGTGCTTGGTAAATAGTAAGTACTTAATAAGTGTTTATTTCCTTCCTTACTTCAAGTCCCACCCTACCTGAACAGAAATGCTTTTTACAACATTCCTCAAAAAGTCATCTAGACTTTACTTGAAGACCTCTAAGGAAAGGCAACTCCATAGCTAGTTTATATCAGTTTAAGCTAGCCGTGTCAGGAAGTTTTTCCTTACATTTAGCTTAGAGCTACTTCCCTGTGTCTTCTACTCACTCCTTCTTCTGCCTTCTAGGACTAAGCTGAACAAACTAACCTCTTTTCTACATGTCAACCATTTAAATACTTGAAGCTGGTTCTTCTTTTCATGAAGATAGATAGTGAGTTATCTGGAGATATTCAAGCAGAGCCTAAGATCATCATTTAGGCATCTTAGAGAGAGGATAGGTGCCGGACTTTAACACCTAGGAATCTAGCTGAACTAGAGAGGGTCAGGGTTTATGATGTGACCTTTAAAATTCCTTTCAAGTTGAAGATCCTATGTTTCTATAAATCATCGTGTGGTAAAAATTCTTCCCCCAGGATATTCTGGATTTTTTCCATTGTTCCTTCGCACAGAATAACTTATATCTCTGCTGCCTTTCCTGCTTCTCAAATAAAATTCCATTCATAGTCCCCTTCTCCTTATGGAGCCTTCTTCAAATGGTGTATCCTATGCAGAAGAAAGTTTACATTAAAAAAAAACAATGCCCTCTCCCACCGCTTAGTACTCTCTTCCCTCACCTATGCTGAGGTATCTCAGGGTCTCCTCTCTTTTGCTGGCTTCCTGCAGATTCAGGACCCATGGCTCTTCCCCATGTTCCAGCTGAGAGATCACATCAGGTTTATGGACTGGAACTCCTACTTGTAGGAAAAGAAATAGAATGTGTAGCTTTGTGCCGAAGAAATTCAAAGCAGTCCCGGGGCTCAGACTAAACCAGTTTCTCTCCAAGATTTTGAAGATACAAAAACCATGGGTAATCATCAAACTCAAATGATGAATGAGAGCTATCTTAGGAGTTAGTGAGTCTCATGTCACCAAAGGTCTTTAAGCAGAAGCTGGATGACCATGATAAAGAATGTATGAGAGAAGATTCTTATTTGGTTGAGTGGTACATGACGTAGATAGAGAACTGGAAGCCAGATCTGTGTTCAAGCGTCGCCTCTGGTTGTGGGACCCTGGGCAAGTCACTTAATTTCTTGGTGATCTAGGCAACTCTCTAAGACTATAAGTTGCAGAGAAGGTACGGACTTGCTCTGTTAGAAGGAGTTTTCTCACCTTGGAGTTCCTCATACCAATGAAATCACAGGTCCAGTCTTTATCTCTCTTGTTCAGAGCTGGCTGGATTAGACAATCTGAGGTTCCTTCCAACTCTTAGAAATTGTGATAAGTTAATGCAAATATATGAAAGATATGGTCCTTGCCCTCAAGAAAATTATAGCTTAATTAGGAAAATGGGACATAGACACAAAAAGATAAAGAATAATTATCTGAAACTCTAATTTCTCCCGAGGCCTAGATCCCATCCTGTTCCTTTGTTTTCTTAGGACAGAACTTTGACTCATCTAGGAGCTGTAGTCCTAGATCTCTTCTTTTCCAAGGGTGCATTTAGAGTTAGGGTCTAGCCCCAGGATCCAATCCTGGCAAAGTCTTATCTGGCCACAAATCCAGAAGGGCCCCACCTTGGCTGGAACATTTTGGAAGCTGAGATAGGAAGCTGAGCTAGACTCCCAGCAGCTATGTGAGTCAAACTCTTCATTCTTATTCTTCATATATGCTCACATTTCATAGATAACTCTTCATTTGGTATGGGTGCCCCCTGCCATAATACTTATCTATTTATAATTAAAATATGTTACAGTGGACTGTGATTTATTACTATCCCCTGCCAAAAAAATGCCAACCTTCCCTTCTTCCTCCAACCCAAACCTGCCAAAAAAATGAGGCATGACTACCAGTGGTATACAGATTTAGGGGTAAAACAGCAAGGCCTTCCCCCTAAATATCAACCTCTTAAGTCTGAAATTCCTATTTCAGGAGACAGAGCCTTTCATTCAATAATGAAAAAGGTTTAACTATATTCAAGTATGCTCCAGAGAACCAACCCAACATATACATACTCTACTGTCAATAACTGGCAATACAGTATAGTAGTAAGAGTTCAAGATTTAGGAGCTGACTCCTGGCTCTGCTTTTAGTAGCTGTGTGACTTTGGGCAAATCACTTAACCTCTGGAGGCTATTTTTTTCATCTATAAAATGGACAAAATGATACCTGAAATATCTGTACCTCACTAGGTTGCTAGAAGGATTAAATAAAGTAATTCAGGTAAAATTCCATTTGTAAACCAAAGTACTATAAAAACATCAGCTGTTATTATAATTCGCTGAGGACAAAAAGAAGATATACTCAGAGGTTGCATGGGGCATATTAGTGGCGTCAAACCCAAATAGAACCAGATCTCTTGGCCAAATATTGACTTAGAAAACCACAAATTCACATAATCTATGTTGTATTATATTTTTATTCATTATGTTAAACATTTCCCAATTACATCTGAATTTGGTTGGGCCATACTCTGCAGTTTTGCAGCACAAAGTGGTAAGTTTCAGGCCTCTAGCTTAGAAGGAACAATGTCTCCAGCCTCTTTATTTATGGGAAATAAGGAAGAAGGTAGGAGAAGTCCCTTAGGTAAACATGTTCCCAGAGATTGGGGTAAGAATATGCTATTAGGAAAGGAGCAATCTAGGCATAGAAGAATAGTGAGTTTATTTGTTTTTCTCCTGCTTGAGGTTGGAAAGCTATGAGTCAAAGAAGGACCACAGTTATACTAATACAGGAAGAATCTATAAGGTCTAAGGCATAATGTCTAACAAGGAGTTTAACAACAGGAAAAGTGGTTGTATTGGGAAAAGCCCAAGAAAGCTATTTCTTCCTTTGTCTTTTAAAGACAAAAAACAAAAACAGGCTATCTCTGGGCCCAAAATGGATGAGGAAGGTCCTATTCTCAAGCCACAACCAAGCCAAACTTTCCAGAGGTCATAGAATTCAAAGCCAAGAGGCTTCTGGGCATGTGCTCTTAACCTTTTTTGTGCCATGAACCCCTCTGGCAGTCCAGTGGAGCCTATGAACCCATTCTCAGAATGTTTTAAAAGCATAAAATGCTAGCAAAGGTAACTAATTATATTTAATAGTTGTCAGAATATTTTTTCAAAAGTTCACAAATCCCAGGTTAAAAGTTCCTGCTCCAGAGGATTACGATTTATCATGATGGGGGCAACAAGTCTTACCCAGAGAGACCACATTCCCATAATTCTCCAGCATCACATCTCTATAGAGGTGCCTTTGATCAGGGGTCAGCTGCTTCCATTCCTTCTTCGTAAAATACACAGCTACATCCTCAAAGGTCATCAACTCCTGAAACAACATACACTTGCTGCCCAAGGGAGAAGCCCACAATTCTGCCCTGGATAAATAAATTCCATCTGTGCACATGTGATGGGGAGAGGAGGCAAGGAGGAGGTAAATGAGGGGAAGTGATTGCACAAGAGGGTTAGGGAGAGGGTGAGAATTGTCTAGGGACTTTATAGGCAACTACAAGGAAAATATAAAAGAAATACAGAATCACAGGAAGTGTGGTCTAGTATGAAGTCTGAGTGGTGCTTTGGAAATAAGCTCCTTTCAGGGATGAATTTTCATTTGGTCTTTGTATCACAACACTTGGCACAGTGTCTTGTACGCAATAGTTACTTAATGAATACTTAGTGGATTAGATTGTTGGATTTGGAACCAGGAGGTCTGTGTTCAAATCTCACCTCTGCTCCTAACTACCAGGCATGACCTTAGGTGAGTCATCTCACTGTTCTAGGCCTCCTCATTATAAAGAGTTGAACTAAGGGTCCCTTGTATCTCTAGATTCTGTAATCTAATAATCTGGTCATTTAAAGCTCCTTAGTCTAATTCCTTCATTTTATAGATGAAAGTCCAGGGATGGTTATTGGCTTAAAGTTACCGAGCAGTTAAGTCAGTAGCAAGACCAGAGAAGGAAAAATGGAATTTTCCACTTAGCGAAGATTCTCAGGGTGAGGAGGTGCATTATATACATTCAATCTCACTACACAGATGAAATAGTGTTATAAGGAGGCAGTGTTTTGGTTTAGTCAGAGGCTGTACCACCTTTGGGAGAAGGCAGAACATATCCAGGAAATATGGTCTCCACCTATACCAAAAAGTTACCAGCCTGCTTTCTTACACAAAATATGGATAAGGCAGTTGATAAGTGTGGAGATTAATAAACAATGGGAAAAACCCTATTGTTTAGTGCTGAACTTGAGGCTCAGTATTGGAAAGGTCTACAAGAAAGTCCATTGCATTCTTAAGCTAAATGGAAAGGATGAGAGGGGTAGTCCATCAAACTGGATATCAAATCCATAGGGCCAAGCCAGAAAACAGAAACATACAGTAGCAGCCTATACTAATTCTAGGACCTGCCATGATAGACCAGGTGAAACAGTACACTTGGCAGTAGGCAAGAGTCTTTGTGTAGCTGGCATGTAGAAGACTTGGTGGCAGAAAGATGATCTTTGACTCACAGTGACCCCAGACTACAAAGTCTAACAGAGGAAGCAAGCTAGGGAATCAGAGGGATCTTGGGATGACTTAGAGGCAAAGGGGACAGTAGGGTGATTTTCCATTCCTAAACTGTCCCCAAAATCAGGTGGGTAGGATGCACTAAATCAAATGGTGCTCAAAACTTAAAACATTCTCAGTCAAGATGACAAAATAAATAGAGAAATTTCCAGAGCTTTGTGGCATATCTTACTAAGTTGTCTTGGCCAAAATGTAAACCATGTAATTATAAAGAGTTACTGTGTCAGAGTACAAAATCCCAAGTAGGTCCATGGAAAGAGAGGGTGGTGAGAGGGCAAAAGAGCACAGTCAACCTTAGGAATGGGGTATGCTTTGCCTGGAGAACAGAAGACTTAAGAAGGACAATGCTGTTTATCTCTAAGTATCTGAAGGGCTATTATATAGAAGAGGGTTTAGATTCATCTGGGCCCAGAAAGCAGAACCAGGAAAGATGAATAAAACTATAGAGGTAGATTTTGGTTTAACATAAGGAAAAACCTTTTTATCAATTACAGTCATCCAAAAATGGAATGAGCTATCTGAAAAGAAAAAGATTTCATCATCACTGGAGATGTTCAAGGGAAGTCTAGGTGGTTGTCAGATGTCAGAGATGTTATAGAAGGCATTCCTGTTCAGAGGTTCGACTAGATCCCCTTCCAGCTCTGAGATTCTATACATTGGCAGGTACATTTCAAATGTGGAAAGAACACTGGACCTGGAGGCAGGATTCGAAGACTTGTGTGTGTCAGCTTCATCTGTCTGGGTCTCAATTTCCTTCCTTGCAAAATAAGAAAGTTGGACAAAATGATCTCTATAGTTCTTCCAGCTCTGTCCTATGATTCTAAATGGAAGTACTCTAAAATATCACCCATTCATAAGAAAGTCTCAAAGAAATTTGGAGAATTGAGATTGGTCTCATGTCCAGACAATGAAAGCTGACCTAGTCTATAAAAAAGGGAAGATCATTGAGTATTTCAAAATAAAGTATTAGGGAAATAACAGTGTAGTATCTATAAGGAGGAAATTGTGTCCATTTTTTGGAGAACTTTTAAGAGGGCAAATACCTATGTTGCTAAAAGGAAATCAGTATATGTTAGATAAAGTTTTCGAAAAGCTTTTGGGAAGCGTCCATATCTAAGGAATAGTAAAGAAATCAAATCACCATAGGATTGGGTTGGGGTGGGGAAAGGAAGATGTTACGTGGTTTACAGACAGGAAAGAGAGGTAAAAATCTTACAAGATTGTGCAAGCATGCTGAAAGACAGCAGAGATTTTTAACATGGGCAAGTGCAAGACAATATATTTCTAAAAAATAATCAAAATTTGTGTGTATGTGTATATATATGTGTATGTGTGTATGTGTATATACATACACACACACACAAAATTAGAGGCTAATCTGAAGTACTGACTATGATTCAGAAAAGGGAGTCTAAAAATTACTGTAAATTGCTCCTTAATGATGTTAACCCAACTTGTCAATCGTCAAGAACGTTATTATAAAGATAGAAATCCTTATCCTTTCCTTAGGGAAGGGCAAATCAAATAATGAGGAATGGGAAAAGATAGGAAATGTTGCCTCCTTGGGAGATAAAAAGAAATGGGTCAGAGTCCAGAGAGCAGCTAAAGTCAAAAGACTACATGAATGACAATTATCAAAGCATGGGGAGGGATCAGAGATTGTCAGAGCTAGAAGGGGGTCTTAGAGATCATTTGGTCCACCCCCTCATTCCAGATTTGAGCAAACTGAGCCTCAGAGAGATTGTTGCTTGACCAAGGCCACCTAGAACACAAGGAGCTTGAAGGGAAGACTTATTCACCAAATTTATTCTTAAAAATGAGGACTTATTCACCAAATCCCAGGCCAAGGCATCACTCCCCACCCGCAGCCCCTCCAAGCTATCCAAGTAAAAGTTCAG
Source organism: Phalanger gymnotis (assembly GCA_028646595.1). Classification (NCBI taxonomy): domain Eukaryota; kingdom Metazoa; phylum Chordata; class Mammalia; order Diprotodontia; family Phalangeridae; genus Phalanger; species Phalanger gymnotis. Next base: position 72,766,063 of record CM053622.1, on the reverse strand, counting down.
GGGAAATAAAAGGAAACTAAACGTTGCCCAGGAATGATAAGCTTGCAGAAACTGTGACTCCAAAAGGTGACAGTGTCAGGAAATATAAGTAGATTCAAAAATAAGTTGGACAGATTAAAGAATGACAGGACTAGTGGCTACTAAGAGAAGGTGGGATTCCCTGAACAAACATATAGGAAGTTCTTGCTATGGCTGAGTCACTGCTAAAGATAAAGATACCATTTCTGTCCTCACAGTACAGTACAGGTGAGGATGGGCACACTGATTTTTAACAAATCAAATTATTACAACATGCTGAGATCTAATGAGAAAGAGGTCAGTTCTAGCCAAAGGGAATCAGGGAATGTTTTGTAGAATAGTCAAGGTCAGATTGAAGGAAGTTCAAATGACCTGCATAATGGAGGAATAGTAGGCTGTCAAAAGACGAAGGATGGGGAAACAGATACTAGGTCTAGTGAACACTGCAAGCAAAGGTGTGGAGGCAGAATGTGTTCAGGGCAGGCACTAAGTAGTCCAGTTTAGCATAAGCATGGAGTTCTTCAGGGGGTGTGGTATGAAAAATGGTTGGAAAGGCAGGTTGGGGCCAGACTAAGAAGTGTGGACTTTACTTGGGAGAGAAGGAAAAGAAGATGGGTAAAGACATGGAAGATTTGAAGTGAGGAGGGTGAGGAGTGGAGTTGAATCAGTCAACTACCATTTATTAAGAGCCTACTATGTGCCAGGCACTATGTGAAAGGCTGTGGATAGAAAGAAAGACCAAAGACAGTACCTACTCACAAGGAACTTACAGTCTAATGGGGGAGACAACATGCAAACAACTGTGTACAAATGAGCTATATACAGGATAAAGTGAAAATTATCACCAGAGAGAAGGCATTAGAACTAAGAGGGATCAGGAAAAGCTTCTTGTAGAAGGTGGAATTTTAGCTTGGACCTGAAGGAAGCCAGAGTAGCCAGGAGGTGATGATGAGGGAGAGCATTTCAGGCATGGGGGACAAGGGAAAATTCTGGGCATCAGGAGATGGAATATATTGTTTGAGGAACAGCAGACGCCAGCATCACAAAGTATGTGAAACAGGGTAAGGTATGAGAAGAGGTAGGAAAGGGACAGGTCATGAAGGGCTTTAAAAACCAAACAGAGGATTTTATATTTTATCCTGATGATAACAGAATAGAATTTACTGAATTAGGGGAGGGTGACATAGTCAGACTGGTGCTTTAGGAAGTTCACTTTGACAGCTGAGTGGAGGATGGACCACAGTAGGGAGAGATTTGAGGCAGGGAGACCCACCAACAGGCTAGTGTAATGGTTCAGATGTGAGGTGAGGAGGGCCTGCACCACAGTGGTGGCAGTGTCAGAAGAGTAAAGGAGGTATATGTGGAGGATGTTATGAAAGTAGAAACAATAAGATTTGACAACTGATTGGATGGGGAGGAGATGAGTGATAATAAGGAGTTGAGGGTGATACTTAGGTTGAGAGCCTGGGTGACTGTGAGGATGGCAGACTTTTGACAGTAATAGAAAAATGAGGAAGAGGGGAGGATTTTGAGGCAAAGATAATGAGTTCAGTTTTGGATGTGCTGAGTTTAAGATGTCTATGAGGAATCCAATTTGAGATGTCTACTAGGTAGCTGGAGATGTGAGACTGGAGTTGAAAAAACTCTAGATGATGGCCTCAGTTTTTTTTCAGAAATTAGGAGGAATGTCACCTGCTGTGTGCGTGTGTATGTGTGTGTGTGTGTGTGTGTGTGTGTGTGTGCGTGTGTGTGTGTGTGCGTGAGAGAGAGAGAGAGAGAGAGAGAAGGGGATGTTTGAATTTGAGAGAAGAGAAGATTTAGAAGAACTGGGGTAGGAAATGAGATAGGGAAGTGTTACAAGTTATAAAAAAGGGAGGCAGGGTTTGAAGCAGCAGGAAGAAGCCAGGTGCTATTATGTAGCTGAGGAAGAGAAAACAGTCCAGGCATAAGGGACAGCTAAGAAAATACTCTGAGTCAAGAGGAGTATCTTGTTCATGCAAAAGTCAGGAGGCCAGACAAAAGCAGTTACCCAATTCTTAAGGCTTAGGGAGAACACTTAAGCCCTGTTATCAACACTGGGGTTAATGTTGACTATACAATATTGAGGCTGACCACGGATCTGTCCCAGAGTGACAAATACTGTACACTTTTTTATCCTGTGGATGATCTGGGAACAAATGGGTTTTGCTGCTTGGAAAAGCTCCAAGCTGCGGGAGGAAACAAAGCCCCATTTGGGCAGCAGAGACAAGATCTTAGGAAGGACAGCTCACCTGGGACCCAGCTGTAATTCGAAGCACAGTCGTCATCACCTGGTCTCCGTCAAGGTAACACCTAGGGTGTTAGCAGAGCTAAAGGAAGACAAAGGAACAATAAGTGAGACCAGCCCACTTGTTCCCCCAGGACTTCCTCTCTCTTTTAGGAACTGAGGGGACCCAAGGTATAACCCTTCCTTTCCCTAGACCCTAACAGCTTCTAATTCTCTATTAACCACCATTTTCTTAAGGTGTATGAGGTGCTGCCATGCAATCATGTCAAGAGGAATCAAACATTAAAACATTAAAAAACTCAGATTCTTAGGAGAGTAAGGCAGATGGAAACACTAATAATCACACATACATACACACACACACCTGTCTATACATACACAGCGTGTATACACAGACATATACCTTGTCTGATATTCCCCAAAGGGCACTCCTTGAAAAGCTTGTTTTCATGCTGTCAGTGGGCTTCTTCCTTTTATTACTCTATGCATTCCTATGTTAGTTAGTCAACAAAGAGTTATTAAGCACCTACTATCTGCCAAGCACAGTGCTAGGCACTGGGGATACAAAAGAAGCAAAAGATAGTTCCTGCCTTCAAAGAGCTTACAATCTAATGGGGGAGACAACACAATCTCTACAAAACAAGCTATATGCAGGATGAATAGGAAATAATTAATAGAGAGAAGGCACTAGAATTAAGAGGAATTGGGGAAAAAATCTTATGGAAGTGAATGTTGAAAACTAAAAATAAATAAATTTTTAAAAAAGAGGAGTTGGGAAAAGTTTCCTGTAGAAGATAGGTTTCTGGCTGGAACTTTAGAGGTAGCTAGGGAGATCAGAAGTTGGAGCTCAGGAGGGTGAGTATTCTAGGCATAGGGGATAGCTAGAGAAAATACCCATCTTATTCATGCAAAAGCCAAGAGGGCAGTGTCACTGGATCAGAGAATGTGAATGTATGTGTCAGGTAATAAAGTGTAAGAAGCCTACGAAAGTAAGATGGGGGCTAAGCTATGAAGGGCTTTGAATGCCAAGCAAAACATCTGTATTTGATCCTGGAGGCAATAGGGATTCACTGGAGTTTATTGACTGGACCTGTACTTAGGAAAATCAGTTTAGTGGCTGAATGGAGGATGGACTAGAGTGGAGAGAGACTGGAAGTGGCAGGTCCACCAGTGGGCTATTGCAATAATTCAGGTGTACGGTGATAAGGGCCTGCACCATAGTGGTGGTACTGCCCAAAGAAAGAAGGGGGTCTAGTCAAGAGATGCTGTAAGGTGAAATCGACAGGCTTTAGCAACAGCTTGGGTATGGAGGATGGGAGGTAGGGAGGAATCCAGGATGAGTCCTAGGTGCTGGGAGCCTGAGGAGCTGGGAGGATGGTGATGTCCTCTATGGTAGTGGGGAAGGTAGAAGGTAGAAGCTAATCAGCTTTGTTATCATTTCAGCTTCCCCTTGAGGACCTAGGTTCACATTTTGGTTCTGCGCTTGATACCTGAGTGTGACCTTGGGTCACTCATTTCCTTAAGTCACTTATTCTCCTTAAGCCTCAGTTCCATATCTATAAAATGAGAATACTTGTATTACCTACCTCATAGGATTTTAAATATAAAATATAACAAGAATACAAATATTTTGTAACCAGAAAGCATGATAGAAGTGTCAACTATTTACTCTTTCTGGTAGCAAAGAATTGGAAACAAAATATATGTCCGTTAATTGGGGAATAGATAAAGATATTGTGGTATGTGAATGTAATGGAATATCATTACAATGAATGAAACAGTGAATATCAGAACTAGTTTTAATATGAATTGATGCTGAGTAAAGTAAGCATAGTTAAGAAAACAATATACATAACGACAACAACGTAAATGAAAAGATAAAAAAACACAACTGAATATTATGTAAATATCATGGCCAGGCTTGGCTCTAAGAGAAGAAATGAGAAAATGTAGCTTCCTTCTTTTCAGAGGTAGGGGGCTGTGGGTGTGAAAATGAAGACAGCGTCGCTCATTTTGTTGAACTGCTTCTCTCTCCCCCTCCCCTTTTTATCTATTTTATGTTAAAGATCATGGCTTTCTAGGTAGGAGAGGAAGAGGAATATATTTGGAAATGACCGTAATATAAAAACAAAGGAGGTCAATAAAACTTAAAAACAGAAAAAAAGGAAATTCCAGTAGTTATATTAGGCCTATGAGATCTTAAAAGATTATCTCACCTAACACCTTCATTTTACAAAGAAAGAAAGTGAATACCAAGAGAAGGTTAAGTGATTTATCCAAGGTCATAGAGCTAGTTAGAATAGAGCTGGGACTAGAACCAGGTCACTGAACCCCCCAGCATGGTAGGTACTCTTTCCAACATGCTGCTTCCAATATGTTCCAAAGAACGGTTAAGAAATCTAGGCAAAAACATTAGTTTCTGAATTTTAAGGTCCTCTCAATTGGCCTACCCGCCTCTAACCCAGCCTTTACATGCCAACTGATAGATCAATCCTCTTAATACACGGATCTGACCACATCACTAACTTGAAAAAAAACCTAGGTTGCTCCCCAGTGACTACAGGATAAACTCTAGATTCCAAAGCCTGCTATTCAAATCCCTCCATGGTTCAGTTCCAACGTATCTTCCCAGCCTTATGTCATATTACTTCCGTTTGCCCAATTATCTAGCTAACCAGAACAGCTTGTTTCTTGAACATGGCCTACAGTTTCAGAAGATTATAGGTTTCTGAACTAGAAGGGGGCCTTAGAAATCATCTGGTTGAGGCCTCATTTTATAGAAGAGCAAACTGAAGTCTGGGCAAGTTGAGCCTGTCCAAGATGCCACAGCCTCCTGATTCTCGGGCTATTGTTTTTTACATCACACTATTTCCCTTGCATCATTTCCCTAATCGTAAATCTGGAAAATCTCCCTACGACTTGAGTCATGCAGTTTAAATTCCCCTGCCTGGCTTCTAAGACCATCTATATCTGATCCTGCCCTGAAGGGGTCAGTGGTAGTATCCGTTTGGATGTGATCTCCTCCAATGATGTAGACCACAAATAATACATCCCACCCTATCTATCCAACCTTGTTTTCCATTACTATCCAATAAATACCATCTGATCTGCTCCAGGTAGCCAGAAAGCTTAGTTTGAGTTAATAGGGGACTAGGTTCAGTTCATTGAAACTTAGGCATGAAGATATGGAAGAAATGTCACATAATCAATAGAGCTTTATGACCAACTGGATATGAACCAGATGTAAGACTGATATGATTAAATAGTGTAACATGATTGTTAAAAAAGGTTAGTGCCATTCTCGGCTGCTTTCCTGCCATTTCTCATACCATTCCTTCTCCCTTTCCCTCCCACAATAGCTGTATCTGTACCATTTTTTTCCCCCATTCTTCAAGGCTCAGATCAAATGTATTCTTTTCAAGAAAGGCTTCTCATCTCTCCAGTTAGTTCTTTCTCCCTCCCATCCTCTCATAGTCCTCTGTCCATACCTCACATGCACTTATTATTAATACTAATTACTGTCAGTTATAAAATGCTGTATGACAGTGTTATTATTTTACATTAAGGTATATGTGTCAAATCCCCCTTCCTAGACTGCAAACTCCAGAGGCCGAGGACCAGGTTTTATTCTTGTCTGCATCCCCGCCACCCCCAGAGACCCCATCTCTTCCTGCTTCTCCCCTCCCCACTCAGAGACCCCATCTCTTCCAAATTCCCCCCACCAGTCCCCATCTCTTCTAGCTTCTCCCCTCCCCACTCAGAGACCCCATCTCTTCCAAGTTCTCCAACGCCATCTCGTCTACGTGCTCGCCCCCTCCCTCCCCACCTCCCCGCATCCCGAGACGCCCACCTTCCCTCCATGTAGCCCCTTCCCCCCAGATTCCGCCACAGAACGTCTCTTCTTCCATCCCATCCCCGACCTCAGCCCAGTGCTTTTAAATCCCCGTCTCTTCTCACCTCCACCTTACCCAGCGTCTCCGGTTCAAGGCAGATTAAACAGACCCCAAGAACTGTTAGGGAGGGGTTGGACAAGACCGTGCCAGGGAGCGGAAGTGGATTGTGGCAGGAGGAGCAGCCCTGGAGCCCTTCCTCCTCCTCCTCTCTAGGCAGGCGGGCGGAGTGTCAGTCTTGCTGGTCCAAGCGCAAGCAAATTCAAACCCAGCGTGCCCCGGGGAAAGCAATTCAAGGCCAAAGAGATTTCACCTCCATCCCCCCTGTCCCCCACTCTTTCTCAAGTTTCGCCTCTTCCTCGTTGCCTTTCTCTCTTCCTCCCATCCCTAAGCAACTTTCCCCTGAAGTTGGTTGTTGTCCTTTGTTCTTGAAGAAGACCAAAATGATGTCACTATGAAGGGGGTCAAGGAACAGTGTACCCAACTGTGATTGATCAGACCAATCTGAGTTCGGAAGGCTCCACCACAGGTGTGGAGATGTTTCTAAATTTGCACATCTCAGGGTTCTTTTGAGCTACTGCAATTGTGCTTTGCTTATAGACACCTTATTTGATGTGAGCATGCTATGCTGGTGGCATGGCATCATTGTCATCCAAGTCTGGTATTCTACCCACCCTACCATCTAGTTGCCCACATTTCAGAAGGATAGAATTATGTGTTATTATGCTTAATTATAAAAAGTGCCATAGCATATCAGTATGCATGACTAGGAAACTAGGTGTGTTGTTCATGTAATCAGAATAAGGGAAAACAGTTGGATAGTTCACATGTTGCCCTGGTAGCCACGAAATATGACAAGATCTGTGGAGAAGCTTCAGGCTCATTGGATGGATTAATGAGAGGACACAGAGAAGAACCACTGGGCATAAAAAGGTGCAGATAGGTTGTGATTTGCAGCAATTGAGGGAATAGCTAACCTCAAGGAGGTCCTGGGTGTGTAGAAGTGTTCTTTTTGCCATTGGTGTTATTAACATTCTGTTGGGATTACAGTATGCCAGGAAGACTTGGAACAAGTCACTCAAGAATGCAGAATGAGTATCTCAAAGAGGGCAGCTGAAGGGTGGGTGTGAGCAGGCTGTAATAGTAATCAGGGAGGAGCTCTGATGAGGAACAGGAGTGAAAGAGGTAATCATCAAAGGGGAAAGCAGGTGGGCTGGTCATGTGGTGAGAGATGAAAGGTGGACAGCCCAGGATCACACACCCTGCAAGTATCTGCACCTGGGTTTGAACTTAGTTCTTCCTAATTCCAGGTCAAGAGATCTATCCATTGCGCCACCTAACTGCCTCTAAAAAGAAAAAGAGAAGGAGATGAATGAGAAGGAGGTGGAAGGAGAGGACAAGGAGGAAGAAAAGGAAAAAAAAGGAGATGAAAGAGGAGAGAGAGAATGGAAAAGGGAGAAGGAAGGCAAGGGAAGAGGAGAAAGTTTCCTTTTCTTGGTTTCAAGGCTTACTCTCAACCCAATATTGAACTAAGTAAGGTTTGCTCCTGGTTGGTCTATTGCTTCTCCCTTCCCTGATTTCTTGTCCTATCTTGGTCCTCAGACCTTTAGTCTTTTAAAACTCCCATCGTCATTGTTGTTCCTGAGGTCTGGTCTTTTCCTAAATGACAGCAAAGTAAAAACTATCATTTCAGCACAGCCACCATAAGTCAGAGCCTAGGAGAGTTTAGAAGTCTAGTAGAGCTAATTTGTAATGAATAAAGTTGACATTTGTCTATATTTCCGATTGACAAAGTGCTTTCTTTAAGTTATCTTTGCCTCTGCCTCAAGACCCCTAATCTTGTTCTTCATCTTCATCAGGGCCTCTGATCCCTTGAACCCTCAGTTGTTTCCCAGTCCATTACCCTGCTCTGGCCATATTCTCAATCCTTTCCCCATCTTGATCTCTTGGTGACCCAATTCAACTCTTTATTGTCCTCTTCTTCTGAGTACCTAGCTCTTTTATTTCATCAAAGAAGTTGTCCTGACAAGCCCCATCCTTGGATTATTCCTACTATACATTACTTCTAGTTATGTGTTGCTGAATAAAGTTGAGGAAAAATGTGAAACCACGTTGACTAGATCTGCTACAAATTTGTTCCGTAATCTCAGCTGGGCTCAATCCTTTATATACCTCCCTAATTGACTTACTATCCTCCTCACTCCAGTGGTTTTTCTAAACCTCTGCCCATCTTAAGCCTCCCCTGGCTCCCCTTCTTCCTTAACCCTCTTCACTGAGAACTGTGTTTCCCTTTGTCTCTGCAATCTACTCTTGATTCTCCAGATTTCTTTCTCTACTAAGCTCCAACCTCCTTCTCACGTGGAAGATTCCCTCCATCCATATGGCTTTCTTACCCTAGAACATCCCCCTGCCCCAGTGACTCCTTTCTCTGATTGGCTGGTTCCTCTCATTTTAAGGAAAGGGCCCCTAGTCATCCATGTTTATTTCTTGATTACTCTCCAGCCTCCTCTCCTGACTCTCTAGACTTCTTTACCTATCATTCCTCTCCTTCCTCCCACCTGCCTTTCTGGTTTTGCAGCTCGTTTTTATGGGTTCTCTTCCCCCATTAGAATATAAAGCTCCTTGAGGAAAAGTACCGTCTATTTGCCTGACACATTGTGAGAACTTAATAAATACTGCTTCTTGTTTCTGTTGTCTCATATTTCATGGAAAAATTTGAGGCCATTGGCCAAGAGCTCCCTGTTCTCCCCTCTTCTCATTCAACGCCACTCATTCTTTCCTCTTTCACCTCTGTATTATGTGAACAAATGACTCTTCTTGCCAAGACAAATGCCTCTACATGCACAAGTGATCCCATTCCATTCCATCTTCTCTAGAAGACTGTCTTTTCCTTCATTCCTATTCTGCCACTTCTCTTCAATCTCTCCTCCCTTTGTATTAGCTATTTCCCTATTGCCTATCAAAATGCGATGCCTTCACCATTCTGAGAAAACCCTCGTTTGCTCTGCCTATCCCTGCTAGCTACAGCTACGACTCTACATCTCTCCTCCTTTCATGGCTAAACTCCTTGAGGAGGATGTCTCTACTGGATACCTTCACTTGCTTTCTTGTCATTCTCTTAGCTCTGTGCAGTTTGGCTTCCAACTTGATCATAAAACTAAACTGTTTTCTCCAGAAATATCAATAATCTCTTAATTGCCAAATCAAATGGCCTTTTCTCAATCCATAGGCTTCCTTGGCAGCCTTTTCTCCTTGATATCACCTTCTTCCCTCTGATAGTCTCTTTTCTCTCTAGGGTTTTCATGGCATTGCTTTCCTCTGGTTCTCCTCCTACCTGTCTGACTGATCCTTCTCAGTATCCTTTGCTAGATCTTCATCAAGGCCAGGTCCATTTACCATGAGGGTCCCCCAACACTCTGTCCTGGTGTAGTAGGAAGGCTGAATTTATGATCTCAAATATAATCATGTATATGTTTGAATGGTTTGAAATCGCAAGGTATGAGGGATTCTCTAAGTAGAAAGCAACAAAACATTTATTTAGGCCCCACAGCAGCAGATCTGCGAACCAGCCTCCCAATTCTGACATCTTGACCAAAAGCTTCCAGGCCCAATAAGTCTGCCTCACAAGAGTAACCAAGAGGCCACAGAAAAACTAGATGGTATTTAACCAAATCACATTTACTGGCCTCAAGTCCTTGCTCGCACTCCTGGGTCTACACACGGGTTGGCTCTGCTTCTGCAGCTCCTGCTTAGGCTTCGGCTTTTTTCAGCTTCAGCTGTAGCTGTCTCTTGGCTTGCCTTTCCTCACAGCCAAGCCTCTGGCATCCTCAAGCCCTGCCTGAATGACCAGAGGCCATTCACTCCGAGTTGGCCCCTCTTAAGTCATGAATCTACACCCACACAGGTTTCACACCTGATAGGGCTTTGGGCCTGGGGCTTAGCACATAACAGCTGAAAGTACTTTCACTCAAAGTAAACAAAAGCCAAACTCCTCAAGTGCTAAGGAGCCCATTTTGCCTTGCCGACACACCTGGACTCTCTTTTCTTGTCCCTCTATACTATTTCATTTGGTGATCTCATACACTCCCATGGAACACATTATTATCTCTCTGCAAATGATTCACAGTTCTATTTGTCTAGCTCGAACCTCTTTTCTGACCATCTGTCTTGTCACCAACTGTCGACTGGAAATTTTGAAATGGTTGTCCCCCAGATATCTCAAGTCAAATCAATGATCCTTTCCCACCAAACCCTCTTCTCTTTCTAACTTTCCTATGATTGTTGTGGGTACCACCATTCTCTCAGTTACCCAGTCTCACAACCTAGGTGTCATCTTCCATGTTTCCCTCTCTCTCACTCCCTGCCCTATGTCCAGTATGGCACCACATCCTGTTGATGATTGCTCCATAATTTTTCTTGAATCCGTTCCCTCCGTTCCTCTGACACTGCCATAACCCTAGTATAGGCCCTCATCACCTCAAGCCTGAACTATTGCAAGAGCCTGTTGACTGGTCTTCCTGTTTCAAGTCTCTCCCTTCTCCTTAGCTATTACATTGATCTTGCTAAAATGCATGCCACTTCTCGACTTAGTAAATTCCAGGGACCCTCCATCACACATCCTCTGCCTGGCATTCAAAGCCCTTCACTACATGGCCCCTTCTAACCTTTCCAGTCTTCTTACTCCTTATTCATCCTCACATGCTTTTGAACCTGTAACACTGGAGTCCTTAGGGTTCCTCCAACAGGACATTCCATCTGCTAATTCCATGTCTTTTCACTAGTCACCCCCCACACCTGGGATGATCTCTTTCTCTTCTTTGCCTCTTAGTTTTCTGGGCTTCCTTCAAGTATCAGCTAAAATCTCACCTTCTACAAGAACTCTTTCCTGGTCCTGCTACCTGCTAGTGTCCCTTCTCCCCAAGATGACCTCCAAATTATCCTGTATGTATTTTGTTTACACTGAGCTCTTTGTATGTTGTCCCCTATTTAGACTGTGAGCACCTCGACTATTTTTGCTTTTCTTTGTTTCTTATCTCAGGATATACTGTGAGAACATAGAGGCAAAAACAATCCCTGCCCTCTAGGGCATAGAGTGGCTAGTAGTCAGTAGATACTTAATAAATCCTTGTTTACTTGATTTGACTATCTCACTGGATCCTTGAAAGAAGTCCCTGAAGAAGATCCTATAGGCATTATCACTCACATTTTGCTGATGAGGAAACTAAGGGTGAGAAAGGTTAGCTGCCCATTGTCATGTTGGAGTTGGAGCTGAAGGGCAGATCTCATCTAACTCCCAAACCCTGAGCTCTTTCTCCTGGACTCCAGAAAGTTCTGGTTGGCTGAGAGATGGAGAGAAAGGCAGCATGGTGTAGGAGGAGGAGAAAAGGGGGCTAGATTTTAAGTTCCAAGGACCCGAGTTTGAATCTTAGCTCTTCCACTTATTAATTATGTGACCCCTGGGCAAGTCACTTAACCTCTGTGGGTCATGTATTCCTCACCTGTAAAAATGAAGGACCAGATGACCTTAGAGGGCCCCTTTAGCTCCATATCTCTGATCCTTCATGTAGGAAGAGGGCTGGACTGGAATCAAATGTCCTTCTGACTGCCGTGTGGGATGTTGGGTTGGGCCCCAGTTTCCTGTTCTGTCAAATGAGGAAGCTGGGCTAAATGGCCTCTTCTGTCTCTAGAGGTGTGATTATATATCCCCTGAGACCCCTTCCAGCCCAGGATCTAGGGATAAAAGGTATCTTTCAGGGCACCTAGTCCAATTGTTTTACCTTAGAGAGAAGAAAACCAAGGCCCAGACAGATGAAATGACTTACCCCAAATCACACAGTGGGTGACAGATGGGGATTTGAACTTGGATCCTCTAGCTCCAAATCGGTTACTTTCCCAAGTGTGCCATATTACCTCCTTATTCCTTATTTTTTTTTAAAGTGGATTTGTCTTATAGTACTGAAAATTTTCATGATTGGCAAAACCAAGGCTATCTCTTCTTTGTCTCCTTTCTCAGGAGTTGCTGCACACACAGGAGTCACAGCCCTGCTGAATATGAGGGGAGGAACGTCAGGGCCTATCCCAGAAGTCCTGGATTCTAACCATGTGCACATGTTGGGATCCACAGCCAAGGGACAGCCGCCTGCTCTGCCCACTGAGCTAGAGGGCCCCCTCCCTCTGAGCAGGGTCCAGGGCCCATTCAGAAAAGCAAGGGCCAGACTCCTACAGGCAGACCCCCAGATTCTCCTCAGAAGAAAGCAGCACTTCCTTCGTGGTGCTGCCGTGGAGACTAACTCCTTTTCTGATGTTGAGCCAGGGACCCCCTCCTTTGGTGATGCTGGGACAAAGAATACCTCTGTTAGCAACACCAGGAAAGAAAAGCCCTTCTTTGTCAATTCAAAGGTAGAAGACTGGTCCTTGGATGATGCCACGAGGCAACCAGGAAGCATGAGGCCAGCATCCCTGCCCTGGACTTTGGTGCAGCCAGGTCTGGTGGGTCATTGAATACCAGCCCACAGGGCCTAGGTTCCAGATCTCAGGGCCAGGACCATAGCCCTATGGGATCCCAGGAACATGAAGGGCCTCTGACAATCCCCCACATCTGCAGCTCAGCAGGGGACAGAGCGTTTGGATATTTGGAAAAGGTTGCTTTTGCATTGTTTAATGTGGGATAATGGAAAAGAAGCCTGGACCGGAGGTCAGAAGAACCCTGTTTGAATGTTATTACTGCTGGTAACTAGCTGTAAGCTGTGGCTAAGTCACTTTACTTCTCTGAGACTCAGTTTCCCCATCTGAGTAAAGGAGATTTGTATTGTTGGCTTTCTAGGCTATTGCGATAAATAATGGTTTGTCAACCTGAAAGTGCCATAGGAATGGGGGCTATTTCAGTTTGGAGAATAAACACTGACCATGTGTCCCTCTAGCCTCTAATCAGCTGCTCCTTCCCAAGCATTAGACTCTTCCACCTGAATATTTTCTGCATATGGTCTGTCTTAGTTTTCGCCAGTGTCTTTGCTTTTGATACTGCTTCTTTCATGTACTCTGGGTCTATCTTGCATGGGCCTGTTTACATATTATCTCCCCCATTAAAATGTGAGCTCCAGGAGGGCAGAAACTGTGCTTTGGGCTTTCTATTCACAATACTTGCCATTGTGCCTGGCACAGAGCAAGCAGCTAACAAATGCTTGTTGACTGACTGGTGAACCAGCCGCCTTTCATGGCAAGTGTTCTAGGTTTTCCACTCTGCCTCCCTCCATCTAATTGGAGCTGGGGAGGGGGTGGGGTTCCCTGGCCTCAAAGTCATAGTGAGTTGGGTACCCTAGCTTCAATTCTGTCGGTATCTCTCTTAGGCCTGGGACAAACCCAGGGAGACTGAAACACATGGTCATTTCTTTGAGAGTCTGAGAGCATGGAAAAGCATGGCTGGGGAAAGGAGGGATGTGAAGAGTTCAGATTTAGAGTTGGGAGGGATTTCAAAGATTACTCAGTCCAACTCCCTCATTCTGAAGATGAGGAAACTGAATGTCGGAGACGTGACATGGCTGGCAGACAGCAGACCCAGGATTCGAACCCAGATCGTCTATCTTTGAGTCTAGCACTCAAGTGTGTTTCATCATCAGCTCTCTGGAACCAACATGTTTTTGCATTATTTTGAATTCTGATTTTTGCAATCTTTGGATTTCCATGACTGTGAGTCAAATCAATTCGTTTGATTTATACATTGGTAGTCATCTGGTTCTATCTGTTTCACTTTGTATCAGTTCAAGCAATCCTCAGGTTTCTCTGAACTCTACCCATATGTCATCAACAAACAGATGTCATTAATAGGTATGCCCCCAAAGCTCTCTAGTTCTGTAATCCCAGGGCTTTTTTGGATCAGGTTGGCTTAGAGGGATCCCTTCCTGTTTCCTCAGAGACCCCAATCTTTTTTTTCAGAATTAACAGGTTTAATAGTGTGAGAAACTTGCTCACTCTAAACAAAGAACAACACTCATTGTGAAGCCAGGAAAGTTCTCATTTTTATTTTAGCCAATTATTCTACATTCCTAGTGAATGGACACCTCCCTTTTGGAGAGTTCAGCTTGTTCAGACAAATGCCAGCCTTTTATGCTGTTCCCAATTCGAATTTCCCCCCTTGCTCTCCATTGGCCTAGCAACCTCCTGAACTGCCCATGTCATAGCCCCCTCAAACAGCTCCTTAAGCAGGCCTATAAGCTTCTAACCTTTTACCTAACCAGAAGCTTGTTTCTGCTAGGTCACAGTTCTGATTAGAACCAGCCACCTCTGATTTACATTCTGCTATCACTCAAAGCTGGGAGGAGTACTTTTAACTCTATGGAAACAGAATTTCTCCTACTGTTTCCCACAATAGGTTTCAGTAACCTCACTAGTAACTACAGTTAATAGTAAGTTGAAAGGCTAATATTTAAATATCAGAACATAAAGCAATTTTTCAAAAAATCCATATCTTGGCCTTGCACTGTTCATCCACTCTTGGCATTCCATTGCTGGTAGCATGAGCCAGTCTTCTTGTTGGTGGCCATGCTGTCTAATGCAGAAGCTAGGACCCTTCAGACCTAAAATTCACAAGGCCTCAAATTCACATTGCTAGAACTAGACAGATGCACTACAGGATACTTGTTTGCCTAAAACTAGATAAGAACAAACACAAAAGACAGGGGCAGCCACATTCTGATAGCTGCATGGAGGCCAGGTGGGAGATAGGAAATTGTCCCTTCTCCTACCCAACACTGGGGACCCAGCTGGAACCAGTTTATTACATGGTTCACAGCTGGAGAGGAAGAAAGCCTTTTTATCTGTCTGAGTTCACTGAGCTCTTTTGGCTCAGGAGACAGGAGTCTTTAAAAAATCAACAAGAATTGATTAAGTACTTACTCACTATGTGCCAAGCACTCTGCTAAGGACTAGGGATATAAGAAATTTAAAAAAAAAAAAGTCATTGTGGGAGATACATATTATGTGGATGGTAGCCATCTATAGTACAAACCCTCATTGATGAGTCACATATGGCCAGAATCAGGCCCTAAAGTCCCCACATGGTTGAATAAGAAGCAGGTAAAGTGTATCTCCCTGGGCTCTGTACAATGCACTTTATACATAATTACAAAGTACAGAATCACAGAATCTCCCAGCTCAAAGAAACCCCAAGGATATTCAGTCCAGTCCCCTACACTCTAGACAAAAGAGTTCCATCTACACCTTACCCAATAAATGGTAAATCAGCCTTTGGTGGAAGTCCTGAAAGGAGGGGGGGAACCTATCAACTTCTCAGACAATCTATTCCATTTTGGAACTGTTCTA
>CM053622.1:72690883-72750071 GCA_028646595.1 Phalanger gymnotis | reverse complement strand
GATGCAATTTCCTCAAGGAAGGGAAGAGAATTGAACCCAGACATCTGGGTTGGGTCAGAAGTAGGAGGCAGCAAGTTTAGAAGTAAATTTACTTATGTCACTACAAATTTCCTAATAATTAGAACAGTTCCAAAATGGAATAGATTGTCTGAGAAGTTGATAGGTTCCCCCCCTCCTTTCAGGACTTCCACCAAAGGCTAATTTACCATTTATTGGGTAGGGTTTAGATGGAACTCTTTTGTCTAGAGTGTAGGGGACTGGACTGAATATCCTTGGGGTTTCTTTGAGCTGGGAGATTCTGTGATTCTGTACTTTGTAATTATGTATAAAGTGCATTGTACAGAGCCCAGGGAGATACACTTTACCTGCTTCTTATTCAACCATGTGGGGACTTTAGGGCCTGATTCTGGCCATATGTGACTCATCAATGAGGGTTTGTACTATAGATGGCTACCATCCACATAATATGTATCTCCCACAATGACTTTTTTTTTTGATTTCTTATATCACTAGCCTTTAGCAGAGTGCTTGGCACATAGTGCGTAAATACTTAATCAATTCTTGTTGATTTTTTAAAGACTCCTGTCTCCTGAGCCAAAAGAGCTCAGTGAACTCAGACAGATAAAAAGGCTTTCTTCCTCTCCAGCTGTGAACCATGTAATAAACTGGTTCCAGCTGGGTCCCCAGTGTTGGGTAGGAGAAGGGACAATTTCCTATCTCCCACCTGGCCTCCATGCAGCTATCAGAATGTGGCTGCCCCTGTCTTTTGTGTTTGTTCTTATCTAGTTTTAGGCAAACAAGTATCCTGTAGTGCATCTGTCTAATTCTAACAATGTGAATTTGAGGCCTTGTGAATTTTAGGTCTGAAGGGTCCTAGCTTCTGCATTGGATAGCATAGCCACCAACAAGAAGACTGGCTCATGCTACCACCAAAGGAATGCCAAGAGTGGATGAACAGTGCAAGGCCAAGATATTTTTTTTTGAAAAATTGCTGTATGTTCTGATATTTAAATATTAGCCTTTGAACTTACTATTAACTGTAGTTACTAGTGAGGTTACTGAAACCTATTGTGGAAAACAATAGGAGGAATTTTGTTTCCACAGGGTTAAAAGTACTCCTCCCTGCTTTGAGTGATAGCAGAATGTAAATCAGAGGTGGCTGGTTCTAATCAGAACTGTGACCTAGCAGAAACAAGCTTCTGGTTAGGTAAAAGGTTAGAAGCTTATAGGCCTGCTTAAGGAGCTGTTTGAGGGGGCTATGACATGGGCAGTTCAGGAGGTTGCTTGGCCAATGGAGAGCAAGGGGGGAAATTCGAATTGGGAACAGCATAAAAGGCTGGCATTTGTCCGAACAAGCTGAACTTTCCAAAAGGGAGGTGTCCATTCACTAGGAATGTAGAATAATTGGCTAAAATAAAAATGAGAACTTTCCTGGCTTCACAATGAGTGTTGTTCTTTGTTTAGAGTGAGCAAGTTTCTCACACTATTAAACCTGTTAATTCTGAAAATATATATATACACATGTGTATATATATATGTACATATATATATACATATACATATACATACATATATATCCTGAATAGGTTCACCCAGAGAATGAGAGAATCGTTAATATCTTAGATGGTGAAAATCAGTGATGAAGGGGCAGCAGCAGTGCCTATGGATTCTGTGGATTGTATGAGATTCATAAGTATTAGTCAGAACTCTTTTGTACAGCAAGCTTTTAGGGATTATCATTTGCAAAGAACTAATCAAGCAACCAATTTGTTGGCTTTGGCTGTGACAGGCTGTCAAGAGGAATATCCTGCTTATACCATGTGGCCATCTCCGAACAGACCCTGGTATTCAGTTAGAGACTGTACAAGAAAGTTAAAGAAGGAGGTGATGAAGACTGCTATTATGTTGGGGAACACTGAGGTTTATTATGAAACTTCCTTGGGAGTCTCTCATAGGGATTTGATAGTTAAGACAGCACCCCACACTTATAAACATGTGATTCTGATTCTGCTTGATTGCACAACCAGTTATCAAGGAGAAATTATTGTGACACTCCAGAATTTAGGTAAAGAACCTATACAGTTGTGTAAAAATGATTGAATAGTTCAATTGATTATTATTCCTTTCACAATATCTCTTGTGAAAACTGACCCTCCTTCCAAAATAACTATCAGAGGAAAGGAAGGATTTGGTTCTACTGATAGAATAAAATTGGGAGCTAAAGGATGGGTGAAGCAGGAGCTGGACAATGTTCCAAAATCTGCAGACATTACAGCACTTGGAAAAGATAGTACCGAAGCAGTAGTCTACCCAGGAGAAAATGGTTATGAAATCGTACCCTTGGCTCCCGTATTTTATCATGAATGAGGCTATGATAATCTATTTCTTTTTGGGCTTTTGTCTCTTAAATTCGTTTGTGAGATTTGTTCCCTGCAGGGTTAGTACCATTCACCTGCAGATGCCTGATCACTTAAGCCAGATGTCACCCTCTGATGTGTTTGGATGTCATCTCTGGACCTGTCCATGACTGTGATGTGTCGTCCCTGGACCTGGGCATCAACTGAGTTCCAGATGCCAGCTTGCTAAAGAACTGACCTCTCGAATAGGATTCTTTATCTCTTGAGGCAGGGACAGCTCTACGTCCGTTTTCAGCAGGAAGAAGCTTTGAAGGATGAGACCTATGCCCCTTACCCCAAGATTTTGAGCCCCATTTATTCGAGGGGGGAATGATGACATTGTTTGATATTCTTTTCCTGTGTTATCCCTCTTATATTGTTGTTTAAAAGTTCTGTTGACACCAGTTATTCCAGAATTCCCATTGCCCTATGTAATGGATTAAGAAAGATCTTGGGGCCATATGTAGTAGCGATTTTGATTTGAAGATCTTTCCCACCCATTAATAGGCCATGTGACATGCTTATGTCACAGGAAGCATAAGTTACATGGTGGGAAGAGCTCCCTGATGGGAAAAGGAAGTTATGTCACAGAAAATGCTGAGAGAGAAAGAGAGAGGGAGAGAAGGAGAGAAAGAGAGAGAGAGAGAGAGAGAGAGAGAGAGAGAGAGAGAGAGAGATTATAGCTGTTGGTGGCTACTATTGGCTGCCCTCATGATGGTTAGAACTGAAGAGGCTGACTTAGCTGTACTGTGAGTTTGTTTTGGGGAAGATTACCCTTCAGGGGGTCAGAGAGGTTTTGGGATGGTGAGTTTCCAGACTGTAATATGGTGTTTTAAGTTCCTTTCTGTTATGATAAAGTGGGCTGACTGGCTGCGGGAGCTGAACATTTGGTTATGGGATATGATTTTCTGGTGTCTGAATAAATGTTATACTTCTTTTACCTTCTTTATGGAGATACAGAACTACATAGGCATATTCACGATTATCACTGATGTTATGTTTATTGCCTTACTGTTTCAGCAAGTCACTTAACCTCTTTTTCTACTTCACTTTCCTTATCTGTAAAATGGCAAAAATAATAGCACCTGAGATCTCCTAGGGTTGTTGTAAAATTTAAATTAGATGACTATTGTCAAGTGCTTAGCAAAGTATCTAGGCATATATTAGGAGATATGTGTGTTAGCTATTATTATTAGCTATTATTGATCTGCCCAATGGTGGTGTAAATGGATTGACAAGAGCTCTGGCCCTGGACATGTCCTCAGTTCTATCAACAAGTTGCCTGGAGTTATTTTCACAACTTCCAAATAGATGTGTACTCAGAATCCCAAACAAAGTCTTACCCCTCCCCTGCCTCCACCATCCTCCCAACCTCCATCTTTATTGATCTGGCCTTCCTGATCAACCTCCCTGGATATGTAGAAAGTAGCAGAACTAGGATTTGAACCCAGGTCCTTGAACTCCAAATGCAATGCTCTTACTACTACTGCTTCTGTACTGTTTTGCTACTGTAATCCTTCAGGAGTCATTAGGGGATAGTGGCCAAGCTTGGCCTCCTCTCTGAACCTGAGACCACAGCTGTGATGAGTGTTTCCTCCCTATATTTCCCTAGAATACAACCCCAAGTTCCAGGGGGGAAGATAATGAATAAAAAACTGCTCTTACCAGTGTCAGGAGTCACGTCCATGGTGCTCATGGTGGACATCTTAGCAGTGGTATTGAGAGGGGCAGCTGAGCTGGTTGGCAACTCACTTGCGGACAGAACCACAGTCTTAGCTCCCCTGATCATGTCCACTGTGGCTGTGGACTCAAGCAGGGCAGGCTCTTTTCTTGCAATCACCAAGGATGTGGTCTCTGAGGCCGATGAGCCCAGAGAGGCAATTGAGCTTGTCTCTTTTATACTGATGCTAGGAAGAGTTGTGTCCAAAGACCTTGAGGAGGAGGTGAAAGCTGTGGTTGATGCTGTTGGTGCTGAAGGCAGCAGTGGATGATGAAGGGATTTACTGTTAAACTGAGATAGCCTCCAAGGATGAAGTTTGTTTTGCTTGTGACTTTCCTCCCCAATTACACCCTCCCTGCCTTTTACTCCTTTGAAACCCATCTCTCCTCTTTGTCTATCTCCAACCTGTTTCCCTGTTGAGTTTAATGCACTTCCACATCTAACTGTGTGTAGGGAGTGCAGGATTGGGGTATGTATATTTAATCCTCCTTTTTCTGGCTCAAAGAAAAGAGAGGTTCATATGGTGTACACTCCTTCTACTCCTTCCATATTTGTATGTTCCTTTTTAGAACACTCCACTTAAGAGAAATAAGAAGTCCCCCCCCCACTTCTTCCTTATTTCACCACAAACACATTCCTTTTCCCCTCCTTTTCTCTTGCAACAGGCAGTTGAAAGGGGCTAAACAATTGTAAAGTGGTTACATTCTCATGGGACAGAAAAGAACCTTTTAGAATCCTAATTTCCTCAGAGGAGGAGTTAAATGCAAATTATATGCAAAATAAATACGAGGTAAGCATTCCAGGTCCTATCCAATCCAATCCAAGTTAATGAGCATTTGTTAATATCTACTCTATGTGCTCAAGACATTGTGCTAAATCCCAGAAAGCCTGAATCTTAGCTAATATGATTCTCTTATACTCTCTGCCAGCTGAAATTCTCTTCAAACTCTCATGCCTATCCAGGAGTTTCCTGCCTCTGGCTTTTTGTTCACACTATTTCCTAAGTATGGAATGTCTTCTTTCTATCTCCATCCCCACATTATAAGGCAGTATGATTAAAATGAGCTTGTCAAAGCTCAGTTTTCATGCCACCTCCTCTGTGATGCCATTACTGATTTTTTCCCAACAATTTCTTAATTAAGCCATGTGAATTGTCCTTAAACATACCCGATACATGACCTACTGCTTTCATCGCTGAGTGTCCCCAAGAATTCTTCTTCAAAACCTCTTTAGTCTCAGACCTACTACTTTCAGCACTGAACATGCCCTATAATACTTCCACCAATCTTCTTCAGTCTCGGAACTACTTTTCAGTGGTGAAAGTCCCCAATAATTATTCCTCGAAGCCTCCTCAAGTCTCAACACTGAGTTCCAAAGAGCAGGAAACAAGGTCTCAGGAATGTGAGCAAAAGGTAAAGAAATTAGTCTTCTACTTACGTGTGGGGCTAGCATTGGACACAGGGACCAGAGAGTCACTTGTCAGTGTTCTAGTACACTCTGGTACTCCACCATCCAGGACATAAGTAATGGGAATCATACCATCTCTACCTACAGGAAATGATGAAAAGGGCCTAAGGCTCAGACATACCCCAGTCACTGGGGTACCCAAAGGATGTCCAGAGGTCCCCATAGGATATCCCCACATGTACTTCACTGCAAAGCCCAAAATGGGTGCATACCCTCATACTGGCTCCAGGAAAATCCCCCTCCAAAGTCCTTCCTCACCACTGGACAATATACCATAGAGGTGAAATCCAATAGTGATATGTGAGTAGTATACCAAAAAGAATATTGACTGCAGTACAAAGGCCATTAGGCACATAGATGGAAGGAGGAGTCAAAAGCAACTCTACAGGTTTAAAGAATGTGCTCGTGAACTCTGAGAAGGAAAGGTCAGAGGAAGGACATTCTTGCCTTTCTGCCCAAAGTTCTCAACTTCCTGAGCAGACACTGCCCCCCATATCTTCCAGGGCCACACCAATATCCCCTAAATGGGGAGTATTACCTAAGAGTCTGCTTCTTTGAGAAAAGGATGGAGCAGGCACAGGGGTAGAAATAGAGGCTGTCCCTGACCTGGCACTGCTGCCCTCTGAGGCTCTGTACACTGGGATGGGAGAGATGGGAAATGCTGGCATCCAGACTTCCTGTGTTCTGGCTGGAGGCACGTTGACAGCTAAAGTTGGTGGTGGGGTGGATACAGAGGTGGTCCCTGCCCTGGCACTGTTGCCCTCTGAGGCTCTGCACACTGGGATGGGAGAGATGGGAAATGCTGGTATCTAGACTGCCTGTGTTCTGGTTGGAGGCATGTTGATGGCTAACACTGGTGGTGGGATGGAAACAGAGGCTGTCTCTGCCCTGGCACTGCTGCCCTCTGAGGCTTGGTACACTGGGATGAAAGAGATGGGAAATGCTGGTGTCCAGACTGCCTGCGTTCTGGCTAAAGTTGGTGTTTCCACAGAAATCCTCTCAGGTTTCTTATTTGACCTTAAGCTGGTTGTCCTAAGGGCAGCCCCCCAAGGAGGAATAGTCCTGGAGGGAATTATGCTTTTCCAGGTTGTTGGAATGTTGAAGACAATAGAGTGAGATAAACTTGGGCTTGCAGACTCAATGGTTCGACTTTGCCTCCATATTCTTTTCAAGAGTTTCTGGAAGGGTTGCCCCAAGGTGATGTCAACCAGACTGGGAGAGCTTGTTTCTCCCTGTGATGAGGGACTGGCTGTTTCTGCTACAGTTGGGTCTGTAGGGAATGTAGAAAAAGTTTTCCCAACTGAGTCAGTCTTTAATGGAACACTGCAGTCTAACCTGACTGTGGATTCTGCTGGAGTCAGGAAGCAGTGCCCATGATGACTTCAGAAGATATCTCAGGTGGAGCTAAGGCTTCTGTGGGGGATGGCATGGTTCTCCTGTGTGTCTCAAGCCTGAGGCCATCTGTTACGGTGGCCACAGTGAGAAATGAGAGATGAAGGATAGCTATACCTGGAGTCATCTCCATGGTGACTGTCTCTATAAAAGTGCCTGAAATGGAACCTCTTACAGTGGAGCCAGTCATGGGGATGCTGGTGGACTCTGGTGATTCTCTCATGATGTTAGATGTAACCATGGTCCTTCCTGCCACTGTGCTCCTGGTGGAGAATCCTGTGACCAGAGCACTCTGTTGGGACATGTCTAAGAGTTGACGGGGAGGGCTGGAGTTATTTTGACAGAGATTCCCACTCTTCTCAAGCAGCCTCCTTCTGTACTAGGCATATCACCTGACCTCACCATTCACATTCATCACCAATAGTCAATATGAGCATCCAACCTCTGACAAGCACTTCCACCCTCTGAGCAACTAGGATCTACTACTGCTTTAAGGAGAGTGGGCACCTTGAAAATTACTCATAATAGGAATAAGAACATTGCTTAAATGAACCTGGCCTGACACCCAAATTCAAAATAGGTTGGGAATCTGGGCTTAGACAGACTGCCTGATAGATACTAGTCCCAGTACCAAATCAGCAGTTCTTGCTGATATAGACAATGGGCTTTTTAAAATTCATTGCCTCCATCTAGCTCTAGTTTTATTGGGGCCCAGGATGTTTCTGACCAGATATTGATTGATATAATCCAATAACGCAAACCTTCAGCCGGTAGGTGTTGGGAAAAGATGTCAACCAGAGCAAGGTTTTTTCTTGCCTTGGGTTGGGAGTGGAGTGGCTGCCCCCTGAGGAATAGTATTCCTGTATTTCCACTTTGTTGGGATGTTGAAGACATGAGAGTGAGATGGGCTTTGGCTTGGAGACTCAGGGGCTCGCCTGTGGGTCCATATTTGTCTCCATAGTTTCAGGAAGGGTTGCCCCAAGGTGATGTGAAGCAGACTGGTTTTTATTCTTGCCCCAGGTTGGGAGTGGAGTACTTCAGCTTTGTTTCATAGGAAATTTTCACCTTATGTTTTCTTTCACACACCAATACCCCCTAGCAGTTTCTCCACAGCCTCCATGTAGCTTGAGAGAAAACGGTGGGGGCAGCCCTATGCAGCTTGATGACAAACTTCCTTCTGAGGTCTGACTTTCTCAAACTATGGAGTTAATTCCATCTATCCTCTACAAAGAGGAGGAAACAAGGGCCTAAGAATGATGAACCCCCAGAAGAGAAGGCAGAAATGAGGCTTCTACTTACTTGCGGGACTACCAGAAGACACAGTCCCCAGAGTACCACTTGTTACTGCTGCATTGCTTTTGCAGGCAACTTGGCTTGCCATATGTGTGGTAGCCACGACACCTGTAAGAATGAATGGGGGATTCTTTTGGGGAATGGCTGAACGAGTTGTCCTATAGCATTGGTGGTGCGGTACTGGACTTGGAATCAGAAAGGTTTATCTGAATGAGTTCAAATCTGGCCTCGGCCTCAGACACAACTGTGTGACCCAGGGCAATTCAATTAACCCTGCTTGCTTCAGTTTCTCATCTGTAAAATGAGCTGGAGAAGGAAATAGCAAACCACTCTTAAATGGGGTCATGAAGAATTAGACATCACCGAAAATGACTCAATAGCAACATCATCATGCAATAAGAAATGATGAGCAGAATGAAATATCTGGGAAGACTTATAAAAACTGATGCAAAGTGAAGTGAATAAAACCAGGAGAATACTGTATACAGGAACAGCAATATTGAAATGATGATTAATTGTGAAAGACTTAACTACTCTAATCAATAAAATAATCCAAGATAATTGCAAAGCACTCATAATGAAAAATGCTATCTCCCTCCAAAGAGAGAACTGATGAACAACTCTGAGTGCGGACTGAGACACATTTTATTTTTCTTGCTTTATTACAATATGGCTAATGCAGACGTGTGCTTTGCATGACTTCACATGTATAATAGGTATCATATTACTTGTCCTCTCAATGGGTGCGGGACATGCTGAAAGGAGGGAGAGGATTTGGAACTCAAAATTTTAAAATGGATGTTAAAAGAAAGATAGTTGGATCCACAGATCAGTAAGGTGAGACTTGTGAGACATTATGAAATATGTTGCCCCTATATGTACTTTTTTGTAAAGCCTCAAATTGTACTTTTCTGTTCTCCTGCCAATCCTGACATTTCTTAGAATCACTGGAAATGTCAGCATTTCACCCAAAAAAAACAAAAAAGAGGGAAATGAACTTTGCACAAGGACCACTAGATTTTACTACAAGGGAGTGAATAGAGTGTCTGACCACTCAAGTCCAAAAATGGCCCAAAATAGAGGTCCAAAGAGAGAAATGCCAACAAAAGGAAATTCTTGTGGCAAAGTGGAGAGAGTAGTAGGTCAGGAATCAGGAAGATCTGAGTTCAAATGTAGCCTCACATACTTACTAGATTGGGTCAACTCTGGGAGGGTCATTTAATCTAGGTCTGCTCCAGTTTCCTCATCTACAAAATGAGGATAAGATTAAACTTCCCTGTGAAGCTAAAATGAGCTAATTTTGATAAAGAATACTGTAAACGCTAAAATACTATGACAACCCTAAAATATTATCATAATCATCATCATCTTCAACCCAGACACAATTCTCATTCCCCTGATCCAAACCTATTTCCCAAAGTCACATCAATACTCCTTAATGTGAGGCTTAATTAGAAGTCTACTTACTTATGAAAAAAGAACTCAGGTTCGTGGGCTGTTCTATGGGATCGGACAGATGAGGGAGGTAGGGAAGTTGTGAGTTCAGGGAAAGTCCAAAGTGGTAATGCAACCTGGCTGGTAGAGCTTATTTATTTCATCCCACACATGCTCTCCAGATCTGAAACTAAGATCAAATACTCTCTGCCATTCTTCTCCAATGTAATGTGTCCATATACTCCTCTAGGTCCCCACTCACCATCCCTTCACCATGAATAACTAAATTGCCCCTCACTGGCTAGCACTCCTTTATATGTGTTGTCTCCCCCATTAGAATGCAAATTCCTTGAAGGCTGGCTGCCCAAGGAGCTCAATTTGATCAAGTTTCCATATCCATGCTGATAGAAGCTGTGACCTTTGACAGTGGAGAGATAAAGGTCCCAGGCAGACCAGCACCTACTGCTAGGGCAGTTTTAGCCTCCAGGGTAGATATGCTTTGACTTTCAAATCCTTGGCTACTTGTCTGTGGTGCTGAAGCAGTGACTTCAGAAAGCAGTTTGGAAACAAAAGTAGCTGAACTTGGTGCTTGTTTCTGGTAATTTCTCAGTTGGCCGAGGGGACAGCACTTGGTCAGCATGTGTTCCCCTCTCAGGACTAGCGTCATGTGCCATGGGACTTTCTGAAGGAGCAAACAAGGTGGGATAGGACCTGCTGGCCTCTGTCCCTGAGATGGCATCTCTGCAAGCCTGGCTCTCCTCTATTCCTCAAATCAGAGTGGAATCTGTTATGGTCATTGTTTGGCTTTTGTGTTTATATCTCAGCACATAGCACAGCACCTGGCCAAGACTGAACTTGTACTAAATAGTTTTTTATTCATTCACTGCTTCTCTCTAGGATAGTGTATTGTTAATGTATTTTTTGCTTGATGGGAAGATCTTTCCCATCCATTAATATGCCCATGTGACCTGCTTAAATCAAATGGAAGCCTAAGTCACATGAGCCTGAGTCAGGAGAGTTGTGATACCTTCTGACGCTGAAGAAGGGTGTACATACTCAGAGGTTGGCATTTTGCTTTTGGACTCACTCATGAGAAGAGTGTTCATGGGATGTAGGCAGATGAAACTATGGGTAGTCTTTATGGAGCCCCCATCCCAGCTTTGAAAACCCAGATGTTGGTGCTTCTCTCTGTCTCTCATAACTGTATTGTAAATGTATTACTATTGACAGACAAAAGTCTTGTCTGCTGATTTGTGTTATTTGCTCTGTTTATATAATTTCTGTTTGTAATTTGTTTGTATTTGCTCTGAAGGTCAAAGTATTGACTTTTCCCCTGAACTAAATGAATGGTGTGTGTGTGTGTGTACATATATATATGTATATACACATATATACGTATATGCGTGTATGTATATATATATATATATGTATATATATCCTCGGCATTTAAAGTTGCTTTCCTTTAGAGAAGCAGAACCTGTGCTAGCAGTCCTCCTCTGTGCTGGTGTTATTGGTCTTACACCCCACAGCAGCTACAAGCAACATTATTGTTACAAAATGGCATAGTTGGCAAGATATGATTTATATTCTTAAGAAGACTTTTGGTTGGATAGAAAAGAGATAAGAAAAGTATCTTCTGGAATATGTAGGAGAATCCTGAAGAATCATTTTTGGATGGATATTACCTAAATCAAGATTAGCAGCTCGAGGAATACATGTATTAGCTGGAGTGATAGATTCTAATTATCAAGAAGAAATTATTGTGACATTCCATGATTTGGGTAAAGAACCTATACAGTTTTGTAAAAATGATAGAGTAGTTCAATTGATGATTATTCCTTGTGAACCAATACCCCTTGTGAAAACTGACCCTCCTTTCAAAACACCTAACAGAGAAATTGAAGGGTTTGGTTCTATGGATAGAAGAAAATTGGGAGCTAAAGTATGGGTGAAATGGAAGCCAGAATATGTTCCAAAGGCTGCAAAAATTATAGCACATGGGAAAGATAATACTGTAACTGTTATTTACCCAGGAGAAAATGATTATCAAATCATATCCTTGACTCATGTATTCCATTGTGAATGAGGCTGTGATCGTTTCCTTGTTTCTTTCTTGGCTTTTGTCTGTTAAATTTATTTGTAAGACTTATTTCCTGTAGGCTTAGTATCATCCACCTACAGACGCCTGTTCCCTTAAGCCAGATGTCATCGTCTGATGTGTTCAGATGTCACCTCTGGACCTGTCCACGACTGTGATGTGTCACCCCTGGACCTGATGTCAACCAAGCTATGGATGCCAGCTAAAGAACTGACCTCTCCAATGGGACTCTTGACCTCTTGGGGCAAGGACAGTTCTAAGTCCAATTTCAGTAGGAAGAAGCTATGGACAATGAGACTTTCGGCCATTACCCCAAGATTTTGAGCCCCATCTGTTTGAGAGGGGAATTATGGCATTGGTTCTGCCCTTCATTACTTTCTTTCAATGAAGCTTTAACTGGACTTATTTTGGGGTAATCATCTTCCCCAGGATTTACTTCCTGTTAATATATGCCTTAGAGATCTAATACCAAGATATTTCCTCAGTAATCAGAATTTTCCTTGGTTTGTTCATCTCATCTACAAGAGCTAGGTTATGGAATCTATGTTTTAGTCAAGCTCCACAACCAAATGGCATGGTCAGGTCCTGCCTAGTTCCAAGTGCAGTGGACTAGTCTAGGTTCCTCCTTCAAGGGGCTCCAGGGCTATCCTAGAGCTGGGCCCTTTGACCCTACTTATAGCTCAGAAATCACTCTTGAGTTTGCCCCTTCCATGGGCTTCATAAACTATTGTGGCTGCCAAGGGTAGCAATCATGATTTCAGACAAAGCAAAGGCAAAAACAGATCTAATTAAAAGAGATAAGAAGGAAACTACATCCTGCTAAAGGGTACCACAGACAGTGAAGTAATCTCAATATTAAACATATGCACCAAAATGATAAAGCATCCAAATTCTTAAAGAAAAGTTAAATGAGTTACAAGAGGAAATAGGCAATAAAACTGTACTTGTGGGGGACCTCAACTTTCCCCTCTAAGAACAAGATAAATCTAAACAAACATAAACAAGTAAGAAGTTAAAGAGATGAATAGAATTTTAGAAAAGTTAGCTATGATAGATCACTGGAGAAAACTGAAAGGGAATAGAGAAGAATATAGCTTTTTCTCAGTGGTACATGGTACCTATAAAAAATTGGGCATGACTGTTTCACAATCAAATGTAGAAAAGTATGAATATTCAATGCATACTTTTCAGATCATAATGCAATATAAATCACATTCAATAAAGGGCCATGGGAACATAATTTGAAAATTAACTGGAAACTAAATAATCTAATACTAAAGAGTGAGCAAGTCAAAGAACAAATCATGAAGATAATCAATAATTTCCTTAAAGAGAGTGACAACAATGAGACATGCCAACATTTATGAGATGCAGGAAAAGCAGTATTTAGGGGAGAATTTATAACTCTAAATGCTTATATCAATAAAAGAAAGAAAAGATCAATGAATTGGACTAGGAAGAGAACAAATTGGAAATCCCCAATTCAACACCAAATTGGAAATCCTGAAACCCAAAGGAGGGATTAACAGAATTGAAAGTAAGAAAAACTCTGAACTAATAAGTGAAGCTAGAAGCTGGTTTTATGTAAAAAAAAAATAATAATAAAATAGATAAACCATTGGTTAATTTGATAAAAAAGAAAACAAATTACTAGTATTAAAAACAAAAAGGTGAATTTACCACCAATGAAAAGGAAATTAAAGCAATTACTAGGAGCTATTTTGTCCAATTATGTGCGAATAAATCTGACAATCTAAGTGAAATGGATGAATATTTACAAAAATATAAGTTGCCCAGATTGACAGAAAAGGACATAGAATACTTAAATAACCACATCTTAGAAAAAAGTTGAACAAACCATCAATGAACTCCCTAAGAAAAAAAATCCCCAGGACTAGATGGATTCACAAGTGAATTCTACCATTCAAAGAATTAATTAATACCAATGCTATATAAATTATTTGGAAAAATAAAGAGTAAGCCTACCAAATTCCTTTTATGACACAAATAAGGTGCTGATACCTAAACCAAAAAAAAAAAAACCAAAAACAGAGAAAGAAAATTTTAGACCAATTTTTCTAATGCATATTGATGCAAAAACTGTAAATAAAATAATAACAAAGAGATTAAAGCAATATATCACAAAGATCATATGAAACGAGCAGGTGGTATTTATACCAAGAATGCAGAGCTGGTTTGATATTAGAGAAAGTATTAGCATAACTGACCATATTAATAACAAAACCAACAAAAATAATATGATTATATCAATAGATGCAGAAAAGGCTTCTGACAAAATACAACACTCATTTTTATTAAAAACTCTAGAAAGCATAGGAAAACACTTGAGGACCTAGAGGGCCGCATGTGGCCTCGAGGCCACAGGTTCCCCACCCCCGGTCTAAGTTCTAGGAACTGACGAGCATGATGAATATAGAAAAGTGGGGCAGCTAGGTGGTACAGTGAGTAGAGCACCGGCCTTGGAGTCAGGAGGACCTGAGCTCAAATCCAGCCTCAGATGCTTGACACACTTTACTAGCTGTGTGACCTCGGGCAAGTCACTTAACCCCAACTGCCCCACCTTCCCCCTGCAAAAA
Source organism: Phalanger gymnotis (assembly GCA_028646595.1). Classification (NCBI taxonomy): domain Eukaryota; kingdom Metazoa; phylum Chordata; class Mammalia; order Diprotodontia; family Phalangeridae; genus Phalanger; species Phalanger gymnotis. Next base: position 72,735,674 of record CM053622.1, on the reverse strand, counting down.
AGAAAAAAAAAGAAAAAATGAATATAGAAAAGCATGGAAATACTTACAAATTGCTACAAAGTAAAATAAGTAGAGCCAAAATAAACCTACTACCACAAAATAAATAGAAACCTTACTACCACAAAACAATTGAAAATGAAGGTTACAAAATTACAAAGAATTAACATTGCCCCAAGAAGATATATGAAAAGCAATTCCACCCCCACTCCAATAATTTGCAGACTTGGTGGGGTTCACAAGTGCAGAACACTGGATATAGTATCAGGCTTGTCACATGTGTGGATAGATATACAGATAGACAGATAGACAGATAGATAGATAGATAGATAGATAGATAGATAGATAGATAGATAGACAGACAGACAGACAGATGGCAAGTTTTTTTCATAAAAAATTCTTTGTTATGTGACATGATTTTTGGAAGGGGAGAGCTAGAGAGGAAAACTAGGCGATGTAAAAACAAAAGACGTCAAAAATCTTTAAAAAAAAAGAAGAGATAATTGGTAATATTGTAGAAACAAATTTCATTGAATAATGAAGTTGGACGCCAGATTGCAGAGTGTTATGAAGAGAGTAAGAGGAAGGACATAAAGAAACAAAAGCTTTGTCAAAGAGTAGAGTCAATGTGGGGAGGGCAGGGAGGAGGGGGTTAGCAGGGGAAGACAGGGATTGTCATATCCCGCTGCTTATGATCTCTTCACTGTTCATCTATGGACTTGCTGGGAGTATGTTTCCAGTTATACTCTCTACACATGTGCAACTTCCTACATTATCCCTCCTACAAAAGGAGAGGCTTATTCAGTTATAAAAGGGAAGTCTATTCCAAATGTAAGTTATATAACCTTAACAGCAAGGCAATAATTTTTGCACCACCCTAATCAATTTTGTATTCCATTAACCACACCATCTAATCTAACCTTTTCATTCCTCCTCAAACCTCCCAGCCCATCCCTTGCCCCCATCCTCTTATATAATACACACAAAAAAATTCGAGGCTATTTACTGAGAGTTTTGTCTTCTTACATTCCTCAGACACCTTCCTCCTTACCTAGAGGAACAAAGGGTCAAGAATCTCAAGGGAAGAATGTTAAAAACTCTTTACATGTAATTGAAAAAATAAAATACTATTTTTAAACAAAAAGAATCTCTAAGGAAATGGTAGGGGAAAAAGTGGAAAGGGTTGCAAAGTATATTACAGAACAATTATCATCAAAATAATTTGCAAAATTTTCTATTTGTTATTAAAATTAAAAATTAACAGGCCCTGGAATTTCAAATGTTTCTTCTTCTGATAACAATCTGTGAATTCAGTGTATCAGTGCTTTGTTGTCATTATTCAAAAGTTTTGAAAATTTGAAAGTGATCTATGGATTCTTTTGATCGGTCCTTTGTTTTCTGTTTTCAGAAATTGTGCACAATTTTCTTGCATTATTTCTTACATTGTGGTATTCACGTTTTTTGACATGTTCTTCTGGGAAACCTGCAATCCTTAAGCTGTTTCTATGCATCCTTCTTCAAGCTCAATATGTTTTGTAGCTTTTTGTTTCTCTTCTTCCAGACTGTCCTTCACATATGTATTTGCATTCCCAATGAGTTATCTTTTCTTTTGTTTCTTCAGTTAGACTTGCCACAGTGAATTCAATTTTTCCTATTCTGCCAATTATTTCTTCTGTGTAGGCCATAAATTCTTCCTCCAGAATTCTTCCTCTTCTTTTAAACTGTTACGGAACAGCTTGTTGTGGCTCCAAGCTCTCTTCAGAATCCAGTGTTCTCTGCCTTATCAGGTGTTGGTTCATTTTCCTTTGTTTCTCAGTATTTCTCCACAGCTACTTTAACTTTTACCTAATCTGGAGGCCCTTCTGTTATTAATATCTTCCCTGTTTAGTTATCTGCTTCTGCTCAAGGTCTTTGAGTTTTCTTCCTCTTAAGATATTTGATAATTTCAATCTTGTTTCATTTTCCCCTACTGCTCACTTTCCAGTCCACTCCCCACCATCTGCCTTCTTCTGGATTTCTCCACTAGGCCTCAAATCTCTGCATCTTGGAAGATTATTCCAGCCCTGGAGCTCTCACTTTAGAAGTGTCCTCTCTTTCACTGAATGTCAGTGGGTGTAGTGGAAAGTAGCCAAGAGAGTCATACTTATATACAAATTAAGCTTAGTAGTTAAGAGACTTTGATCCAATCATTTAAATCAATCAGTCAATAAACATTTATTAATGTGTGAGACAAAAGGTCACTACTCAATTAATCGAGACAAAGGCTTGAATACCTTGAAAGCAGAAAGTAGTTTATTCTTTCAAGCCAGAAAGGGTACAGCCACTTGTTGCTCAGGGTAGCGCCAGGGAGTACGACTTTTGGGAGCTGTGCCCCTGCCTTATATTCCTAACACAACTTTTTGCTAACCCCCTGTCTCCTCGTCCCATTGGCTTGGCCTGGAGCTCACAGTGTGTTCGAGAGAATCTAACAAAGGCAGTGGAAAATTACAGGGTCTCACCCAGAGACAAAGAACAAAGAAGGTTTTCTGCCAAGTGTCCGAAAACAGGGTCTTGTGCTGCTGCAAAGCATGTTTTTGCCAGGTCAGTTAGGGGCAGGTGCTGCTTTGTAAAGGAGTATGTTCAACAAGCCCAGGGCCCATTTTCCCAAGGCCATTGAAGGGCTTCACAAGTTTTATTCCCATGCATTAAGCTTCTGCATTTTGCCAGGAACTATGCTAAGCACTAGAGATACAAAAAGAGGCAAAACGCAGTTCCTGGCCTCAAGGAGCTTACAGTCTAATGGGGGAGACAACATGTAAACAAACATATACAAAATAATATATGTGCTGGGTTATGAGAGGCTTTAAATGCCAAGCAGAGCATTTTGTATTTTGCTTCTGGAGGAAAAAGGGAGCTGCTGCTGGAGTGGGGTTTGGGGTGTTTGTGATAAGATAGGACCTGTGCTTTAGAGTTAGTGGCTGAATGGAGGAATGATTGAAGTCAGGATAGTCTTGAGGCAGGCTGACCCTCCAGGAGACTCTTGTATTAATCAAGGTAAAAAGTGATGAGGGTCTACATTGCCGTGTTGTCAGTATCAGAGAAAAGAAAGGGTGTGTTTGAGATATTGCAAAGTGAAATGGACAGACCTTGGTAATGGATTAGATATAATAACTAAGAGTAATAACTTTAGTAACTTTGGAGAAAGTAGTTTTGGAGACCATTTCTCACTGAGCTTCACTGTCTTCATCTGTAAAGTGGGATTAGGCCTCACACTCTTTAACTCACAGAAGGGTCATGAGGAAGTTGTTTGCAAACTTTAAAGTGCTATGGTAATAGTAGCTCTAACTCATTCAGCAACCCCCATAGTTAATGATAGCTGGGGATTGAAAGTGATTTACAGTCTCCTCTACCACACACCAGAGGATGGAATGCAGCAGAAAGAACAAGAGGTTAGGCAGGAAGGAAGATCTGGATTTCAGGGTTATTTCTGACACTGACTTGCCTAATAAGGATTGGTTTTGAGCTTGGCTGACTGTCCAGAAGTTGTTCAGTCAAAAGGGGTGAAAGGTTGGTGTCTTGAAGTTAGGGCAGAAATAGAGATTTGGGAGGGAAATTAAACAATGAAGTGATGAAAAGTCTTGACTCAAGGGACAGTGGAAACCCATTTTATATCCTATTCTTTCTTCCCTCAGCTTCTTCCCACAATTCACTGTTTTGGGAGTAGACTTTTCTCAGCCTGATACTGGCTCTGAATTATCAAAAAAAGCTACCCTATGTGCAAAGGGACAGTGAGGCAATCAATAGATGAGTCAGTCAGTCAGTAAGCATTTATTAAGGCTTACTATGTCAAGCATTGTGATAAGCACTGAGAGAGTACAAAGAAAGGCAAAAGAGTCCTTGCCCTCAAAGAACTCATAGTCTAATGGGGGTGGAGAAGCACATAAAAGGAAATTAAAAGAAGGGGAGGAAAGGAGAAAGAGTATCTGGAATTGGGGCATGATGAAGTCCAGAGGAACGAAGTAGGATGGGAAATGAAAGATAAGTGACAAAACTGATGAGCAGAGCTCATCAAGTATCCTTATAAGGTAATTCTGTAGTTTCTGTACTTGTATTGGGTAAAAACTTATTCCTGGTTAGATTATGAGGCCACTCGTCTCCACGAATGGGGATAGGGGTCCAGCCTCTGGGGTGGGATTTCTTAGAATTGTTTGTACAAGGGTATATATCTCCTTGCTTGCCTTCTCTTCCTTGCCTCTCTTCACTGCTATCTCTGCCCTGGTAGTGAGAGATGCCCAATTCTTGTGACACTCGATCAAATAAAGCTTCTGGTTTTTTTTCTGCCTTGACAAACCGAGACATCTGTTTTTTTTACTTGAGTCAGTGGTCTTTTGACCCACACAAAACTTATTTCAGTTCCTACATAGCTATCAATTTCATGTCTGGATGCAGCAAGCCTGCTGGATGAATGATAGGTATAACTTAAATAGTACCTACATGCTTTAGAACTATCCCATTTGATCCATACAACTTGTGAAGAAGGTGCTATGATTATCCCCATTTTACAGTGGAGGAAACTGAGGCAAAAGTTTAGCGACTTACCCAAGGTCACACAGATATTAAATATCACACTGGATCTGAACCCAGATCTTACTGATTCCAGGTCCTATACTCTATCCACTGCACCAACTAGCTGCTGTTCAGTGAATTCTCTTGTCTTGACCTATATGTACAAAAATAGTTATAGCATCTCTTTTTGTAGCGACAAAGAACTGGGAATTAAAGAGATGACCATTAATTGGGAAGTGGCTGAGCAAGTGATGTTACATGAAATAATGCTATGTAATACTATTCTGCTGAAAGAAATTATGAAACGGACAGTTTCAGAAAAAACTGGGGAGACTAAATACAATGTCATACAAGGGGGTAAGGTATTTTGGCTGCCATGGTGGAACACGCATGGAAATGTCCTTGACATCTGTTAATCTGAAAGTTTGGTTAAAGGGGGCAAACAAGATAGGTGATAGAAAAAAATTCATATTGCTTGCTTATTTATTCATTCCCTTTAAACTTAGTGGATACACGCATGCACAGAGTCAGACCTGAATCTGACTGCCTGAACAAAGGAATGAGAAAACTTATATATTATTTTTAGCAGGCTCAGAAGTCTGTGTTTCCTCACTTTTATGATCCCCATGTATGCTTAACCATGATACAAGAAGAGGATTTTCCTTAATGGAAGAGATTTGTAAATACAATAAGTTAAGAGTCTTGACAAGGGTCAGTTGAAACTACAACCTAGTGTTTCATTAACATTCCATAACATAGTATATGCCCTTAAATATTAAGTGAGGTAGTCTCTCGGGATTAGGGTCTGTCTCATCCCTTAATGGTTAACAGGGGAAAGATGTTCTTAGGTCAGTCCTATCTGGCCTTATATACAGAGAAAAGGTATCCTCTGAGCAAACTTCAGAGAACAAAGAAGCCCAGGTCCAGGATCCTCCTCCAGCTGATCATTAATTCAGGCTCTGGGTCTTATCGAAATTACAAAAATGATACAAAGCGGTATAAAATGTTCCACACATCCAAGAATTTCAAAGCTTGAGTCCTTTTAACTCAAACCCTATTGATGGATGCTTTGCTAAAGTCTGAGCACCCTCCCCACTCCCCAACCTGCCCCCCAGTTCCCTAGTCTGATCACTGATCAAAGAATGCCCAGGGAGGGGGTGATGAAAGACTAGGGCCACTGAAAGAAGAGCTCTGGCTACCTGCTTTTCCCCCACCCCATGGCGGGAGGGGAAGGGATCCTGGAATAAAGTCAGAGAAGATGAGTGGACCGTCCTAAGGCCAGCCTTCTCACACTAGTCCCTCCTCAAAGGGCCTTCCCCTCACAAAGGCTTTCCTCCAGCACCTCCCTCCATCGTACTGCCTCTCCCTCTCCTTTTTCCCAGGCACCGCCCTTCAGGCGGGTTTTCCGCCTGGCGCTCCTCCTCAATCGCGCCCCACCAGAGCCCAGCCTGCCACTCCTCCACCTGGCCCCGCCCCCACGACAGCATCCCGCCGAGGCAGCCACGCCCCTTTCCCTTCCTCTCCTACCAACACTTTCTCTTTTTCATAGCTCAAAGTCTCCCCCAACCTCAGGCACGAGGTGTCGGGATGGAGGAGCCAACCAGAGAAGGAGCGTGTGTGGTAGTGAGCGGGGTGGACCGCAGAGCTGCCGTTTAAGGAGATTCTTGAGGGCCTGAGCTGAATGAAACCGGAAGTTTGATCCTCTTCACCTCCCCCAAAGATCTCAGCCAACCGGAGGCAAGCTCCCGCATTAGACACTTCTGGAGCCACTCTAGGAAGTCGGGAGGACCCGACATCTCTGTTGCCAGTCCTCCAAGAAACCTAGAACTTCTGAGCCAGGATACCTCGCGCAGGGAAGAATATCTTTGGAGCAAATGCCATTCCAGTATTGCAGTTGTTTTTTTGGCTAAAAAGAATGATTCTCGCTACCAAAACCAGCCCATCTACATGTACCTTTGATCCCACCTCCTACATTTCAAATTGTTTGCATCTCTGCTGCCTACAAACTTGTTTATCTCCCGTATTGTAAAACCTCCACTAAACCTTACCTTTTCCTCAAGCTGTTACACCAAAGCTCCTCTAAACCCATTGCCTCCCCTTCCTCTCTTCTCATTCACCTTTCAACTCTGTGAAATCTGGTTTTCCACGACATTGGTCAACTGAAACTACTCTCCCCAAATTCACCGACGATCTCTTAATTTCCAAATTAATTTCCAATGAGTTTTTCCCTCAATCTTGATCCTTCTTGTACTCTGCAGCATTTGACTTTTTGCCACTCTATTCCTGGATATTTTCTCTTCTCTAGGTTTTCGTTACATTATTTGAAACAGTAAGGCAATACTAACAATGTAGATAACTGTCAAAATGCTTATTTGGAACATTTTATACCATTTTATATCATTTTTATAATTTCAGTAAAACTCAGAGCCTGAACTAATTAACCAGAAGAAAAGTCTGGACCTAACAGCTTCTTTGAGTAAGCTCAGAGATACTTCTTCTTAGATCAACACACTCAGATAGAGCATTCCTTCCTGTGTCCATGACCGTTAAGGGTGAGAACCTTGACCCCATACACTATCTTGAATTATGTGACTTTTTCTTATGTTAATATTTTATGGACATGTAATATGTTATGGAATGTTAATAGCAAATTAAACACAGAGATCCTGGGTTGTAATTTCAATTGACACTTTGTCAACTATTCTGACTTACTGTATTTACAATCTATTCCATTAAGGAAAATCCTTGCTTTATATCATCTTAAACATACATGGGGATCATAAAAGTGATGTAATGCAGGCTGCTGGGACCAAAAAATGTATTTAAGTTTCCTCATTTCTTTGTTTGGGGAGTCATACTTAGTCTGGCCCCCATGCATGCATGTATCTGCTAAGTTTAAAGGGAATAAATAAATGTGTAAATAATATAAATTTTTCTATCACCTAGCCTGTTCTTTCCTTCAACCAACTTTCAGGTTCAACTACTTATGTAGTTCTGTATCACAAAGTATACAAGACTCTCCACAAAGAAGGTAGAAGTAAACCATTTATTCAAACACCAGAGAATCATATCCCATAACCAAATGTTCAGCCAGTCAGGCCAGTTTATCACAACAGAAAGGAACTTAAAACACTTTATCACAGCCTGGAAACTCACCATCCCAAAACCTCTCTGACCCCCTGCTGAGGTCTTCCCCAAAACAAACTCACAGTACAGCTAAGTCAGCCTGTTCAGTTCTAACAATCGTGAGGGCAGCCAATAGTAACCACCAACAGCCATAACATCTTTCTCTTCCAGCATTTTCTGTAACATAACTTCCTTTTCCTGTCAGGAACCTCCTCCCACCATGTAACTTAGGCTTCCAATGACATAAGCAGGTCAAATGGCCTATTAATGAGTAGGAAAGATTTTCAAATCAAAATTGCTAATACATTCAGCCCCAAGATCTTTCTTATTCATTACATAGGGCAGTGGGAATTCTGGGATAACTAGTGTCAACAGAACTTTACACAACAATATAATAGGGATGACATATATGTATATAAAACAATGTCATCATTCCCCCCTTGAACAAATGGGGCTCAAAATCTTGGGGTAAGGGGTGAAGGTCTCATCCTCCCAAGTTTCTTCCTGCTGAAACTGGACATAGAGCTGTCCCTGCCCCAAAAGATTGAGTCCTATTCGAGAGGTCAGTTCTTTAGCAAGCTAGCATCTGGAACTCCGCTGACGCCAAGTCCAAGGATAACACAGTGATCACAGTCATGGACATGTCCAGAGATGACATGTCACAGTCACGGACAGGTCCAGGGGTGATATTTGAAAACATCGGAGGTTGACATCCGGCTTATGCAGTCAAGCATCTGCAGGTAGATGGCACTAAGCCTTCAGGAAACAAATCTCACAAATTTAGCAGACAAAAGCAAAAAAGAAACAAAGAGACTATCATAGCCTCATTAACGATAAAATACATAAGTCAAAGATACAGTTTCATAACCATTTTCCCCTGGGAAGACTACAGCTTCAGTATTGTCTTTTCTATGTGCTATAATTTCTGTGGATTTTGAAACATTGTCCAGCTTCTGCTTCACCCATCCTTTAGCTCCCAATTTTATTCTATCAGTAGAACCAAATCCTTCCTTTCCTCTGATAGTTATTTTGGAAGGAGGGTCAGTTTTCACAAGAGGTATTGTGAAAGGAATAATAATCAACTGAACTATTCAATCATTTTTAAACAACTGTATAGGTTCTTTACCTAAATTATGGAGTGTCACAATAATTTCTCCTTGATAACTACAATCTATCACTCCAGCCAATACATGTATTCCTTGAGCTGCTAATCCTGGTTTAGGTAATATCCACCCAAAAGGATTCTTAGGGGTTCTCATACATATCCCAGTAGAGATTTTTCTTATCTCTTTTCTATCCAACCAAAAGTTCACCAAACAATGCAAATCATATCCTGTCGAACCAGGCAATTCTGGATACGGTGGTGGGACATCTTCTCTCACAGTCCAATACTCAATATTCTGATCTTATGTGTTTGCTGTTTTCTAATTTGCAGATTTAGGGTCATCATTCTGGCCAGAGGTGTACTTCCTCCTAATGGTCTATTATTCAAATTATGTAAAGCAGTGAACAAATTATCCTTCCAATGTTTATATGATTAGAACTTAACATTCTTAACTGTTCTTTCAACAATCCATTCATTCTTTCTATCAATCCAGATGCTTGTGGATAATATGGAATATGATATATCCACTCTATATTGTTCAGTACACAATATCTCTTCATCTCATTACCTTTGAAATGTGACCCATTGTCACTTTGAATCTGCATTGGAGTTCCATAATATAGATTTATAATATCTAGAGTTTTACAGGTGTTTTTCTGGGTTGCATTCTTATAAGGACAAGCCACTAGGACACCTGAATAGGTGTCAACACAAGTACATATAAATTTACATCCTTTATCTTGGGGTAGTGGTCCAATACAATCTATCAGCCAAATCCAGGCTGCAATTTTTCCCCTTGCTATTTCTCCCGTTACTAGCTGAGGAACAGTTCGTTCCTTCTAATTGACATATATGACATTCCTGTTACTTGCTTTAACAACGAATAAGAGATACTAATACCTTGATCTTGTGCCTACCAATGTGTGGCCTGGACCCCTAAATGACTGCCCATTTGGTGGACCCATTTTGCTAGTACTGGATCATCAGTTGGTGTCGAGGTAGGGACAACATGTTCAGTAGCAATCTTTGCTTGTCGATCAACATGTGTATCATACTCATGTTCTAGCGTAGTGAGGGGCACATGAGCGTCTACATGAAAAACTGACAAATAACCAAAGACGTGTCCCATATATCTTCCCATAGTTCTTTGCCCCAAACTTGTTTACCATGAATTTCCCAATTTTGATTTTTCCACATTGGCATCCATGTAGCTAACCCATTAGCTACTGCCCATGAATCAGTGAATATATGATACTGTCCTCCTTTCTCTGTTTTAATAGCTTGATGTACTGCCATAAGTTCAGCATATTCACTACTTCCACTTATCCCAGTACTTTCCAAAGTTCTCTTAGTACATGGGTTATAGGCTACTGCTTTCAAATGTCTTTTATGTCCCAATATTTTGCTGTCCCATCAGTAAACCATGCATGTTTCTTCTGTTCTTCAGTTAGTCTATCATATCTGTCATTCCATTTTACCAAGAATTGTACCAACTGTTGCCTTGGTTCAGAGCATTTGTCGTTTCCATCAATGTCGCTGCTTGCAATAGATTCATGTAGAGCAGAAACTCCACTTTTGCCTGTTTTTGATCTATTCTGAATATACCATTTCTATTTAATGATGCTAGCCTCTTGTGCATGTCCAATTTTGTGAGATGCTGCGGTACTCATTACCCAAGTCATAATCTGGATTCCAGGCCTTAATATCACTTCATGGCCCAGAGTCAGCTGTTCAGTCTCTACCAAAGCCCAATAGCAGCTAACGACCGTTTTTTCAAAAGGCATATATTGTAATCCAGATGAAGGTAGTTTCCTTGACCAAAATCCTAAGGGTACATTTTAGCTTTGTTGTTTCTGCCATAAACTCCAATTCACATAGTCATCTTGTACAGTCACTTGTAATTTCACTGGTCCACTTTGCATAAGCCATAAATCCAGAGCCAATTGTATAGCAGCTTTAGCTTCTTCAAAAGCTTTATTCTGTTCATGTTCCCAATCAAATTCACATTTTTTCCTGGTAACTTTATATAAGGGTTTCAAAATTTGTCCAAGATGTGGAATGTGGTGTCACCAATATCCAAACAGTCACATAAACTTTTGTCTTATTAGTGGGGATTGGAAAATCTTGAACCTTCTGTCGGCTTGTGGGAGAATTTCTTGCAGTCTTTTATTCCACTGTATACCCCAAAATTTTAGTTTGAGCTGGTCCTTGAATCTTTGCAGGGTTAATTTCCCATCCTTTGCTTTTCATTTGCTCAATTAAAAGCATCAAACTCTTCTCCACTTCCTTTTACAATTTTTCCCTGTATCAAAATATCATCCATGTAGTAAGTAAGCTATACACTAGGTAACTTCAATTCATCCAAATGTACAGCCATGATCCTATGACAAATAGCTGGGCTGTGCAAATATCCTTGTGGCAATCATGTAAAGGTATATTGTCGGCCCTGCCATGTGAAAGGAAACTGGTTCCATTGTTTGGAGTCTATTGGGATCATAAAGCAAGCATTGGCCAAATCAATAACTGTGCACCAAGTCCCATCATATTTCCGTGTTTGTAACTGTATCTGGTACAGAAACACTCACTTCATTCAATTGTCTATAATCCACTGTCATTCTCTACTTTCCATCTGACTTTCTTACTGGCCATACAGGATTATTCCATTGAGTGGTTGTAGGTACTAACACCCCTGCTTCAACATATTCCTTTATGGTATTGGCAATTTCTTCTTGCCCACCTGGCACACGATACTGCTTCAAAGTAATTACTTTAGAAAGTTCAGCTAAAGTGATTGGGCCCATCTTTACTTTTCCCACCAAAACTGTATTAATTCCTATCTTCCTTACTTCAAATTGATATCACCCCTCAGGCAAATTCAGAGTCATGCCTTTCAACATATCCATTCCCATTTTATATTCAGGAATGGGTACAACGACCACGGTATATACTTTCTTAGGCAATTGTCCAATTTTCATCATCAATTTCACTTGTTTGGCTGATATTTCAGTTCCTCCTAGTCTTGTGATGGTAATAGGAGTTTCATGCTTAAATATGTCAAGGTTTCCATAAATCAAGCTGGCCTCAGCCCCACTGTCAATCAATGCCCTAGTTACAGTATTTTATCCATTCTTCCAATACCTAGTCAGATTAATATGGGGTCTGTAATCCTGTCTGTGTGTTTCTTTAATCTGAGCTGGGGCTCAGCCTATTCCCTAGTCTCCTTGAAGGTGTGACTCACTTGGATACAAGGGTTCAAGATCTGTAGGATTTGTCGGGGCAGCTCTTACTTCTCTATTCTGTTTGCTATTAAGCCCCTTATCTTCGTGCATTTTGCATAGCTCATTAGTTGGAATTCCATCTATTCTTCTAAAATCTGCCCCTGCTTTCAACAGAGCAGCAAACATTTCTCTCCTTGTTATTCTATTTGCTGGACGTTGACTCTGTTGGCTGTGTACCCTTCTTTTCCAAGGAAACTTATCTCTTCCCCAGTCTCCTAAGTCACTTAACTGTGGAGGGTTCCCTGGTTGTGCAATCAAGCAGAGTCAGAATCATATGTTTATAGGTGGGGGGTGCTGTCTTAACTATCAAATTCCTATGAGAAACTCCCAAGGAAGTTTCATGATAAAGTTCAGTGTTCCCCAACATAATAACAATCTTCATCACCTCCTCCTTTAACTTTCTTGAACAGTCAATGCCAGGGTCTGTTTGGAGAAGGCCACACAGTATCAGCAGGATATTCCTCTTGACAGCCTGTCACAGCCAAAGCCAACAAATTGGTTGCTTGATTAGTTTTTTGTGAATGATAATCCCTAAAAGCTTGCGGTATAAAAGAGTTCTAATACTTGTGAATGTCATACAATCCACAGAATCTATAGAAACTCCTGCAGCCCCTTCATCACTGATTCTCACCATCCAAGATATTAACGATTCTCCCATTCTCTGGGTGAACCTACTCAAGATAACTGTAATTTCCTGCTGTGTAAAATCCTCTAAAACCATCCTGAACTGAGTAGCATCACCTTCTGTTTCCTGGCTCCTCTGCTCTGTGGGGTGCACTTCTCTTTGAGAAGTCTGGTGTGATACTATCTTGCTGCAACAAAGTTTCACTTCATGCCAGAGTATTGACATTGTACCACCCCCCCACCCCGCCATCTAGATTCTCTGCCTGTTACCATGGTAACCAGACTGCCTGCTAGGCTGACCGGACTGAATTGAGGTGCACTCTTGACCTCCTTGGCTCCCTCTGCCTTATAGCTGAATTTACAAGGCTGTTAGCTTCCTGCTGTTCTGCCACCTGAGTTTCTCTATCTTGCTGTGGTATAGGCTGAGTATTTTCAGACGTTTCAGCAACTGAGTTTGAGCTCTATCGCTTAATAGTCTGTGTCTCTGTTTACATACAATACAATGGGCTATGAGTAAAGTGCAGCCATGTCTAGAGATAGCTCTTGGCATCCCCAACAGTAACCTCTCTGCAGCATCACTCCATGTCTCTGGGTCCTCCACTCTATAGCTTCTGCTTCCGGTCCTCACAGAGACCAGTGCCCTTAGAACATTCCTTTGCAAGGGTTACATCCACCCCTCCTGGGACAACCATTTCTTCTTCTAAAGCCCTTCTACCTCTTAACAGAGATATTATACCTTGCAATCCCATCCTCCTAGTTGCCAAATGAAACAGTAAGGCAATAATAACAATGTAGATGATAATTGTCAAAATGCCTACGTAGTTCTGTATCGCAAATGTATCTCCACATAGAAGATAGAAGAAATAAACCATTTATTCAGACACCAGAGAATCATATCCTATAAACAAATGTTCAGCTCCCACAGCCAGTCAGGCCAGTTTATCACAACAGAAAGGAACTTAAAACACAGCCTGGAAACTTGCCACCCCAAAATCTCTCTGACCCCCTGCTGGGGTCTTCCCCAAAACAAAGTCACAGTACAGCTAAGTCATTCTGTTCAATTCTAATAATCACAAGGACAGCCGATAGCAGCCACCAGCAGCTATAACATCTTTCTCTCTCTCTCTCTCAGCATTTTCTGTAACATAACTTCCTTTTCCTGTCAGGAAGCTCTCCCACCATGTAACTTAGGCTTCCTGTGACATAAACAGGTCATATGGCCTATTAATGGGTAGGAAGGATCTTTAAATCAAAATTGCTAATACAGTATTCTCTCCTGTTTTCTCTTGCAGGACTCTTCCTATTTCTTTTCCTATATATTTATTCTCAATTTCCCAACTCTCTGTTTCCTGACTCTTTCAGTCTTCTTTGCTGACTTTTCTGAATTAATCCATGAGGGTGAACTCTCAAAGTTCTTTCCTGGTCTCTCTTCTTGGAGCCCCACACCACCAAACCTCCCACAAAAAAGGATCAGTAAGTCAACTATTGTTCATTAACTGTGCCAAGCTCTGTGTGTACAGAGAAAGGCAAAAAAAAACCAACAAAAAACAAAAAACAGTCCCTGTTCTCAATTAGCTCACAATCTAATGGGAGAGAAAGCATGCAAATAATTTTGCACAAACAAGATAAACTGGAGATAATCTCAAAGAAAACACTAAGATTAAGGACAATGGGGAAAGGCTTCTTACAGAAGGTGCATATTTTAGCAGAAACTTGAAGCCAGGCAAGCCAGGAGGCATAGATGAGAAGAAAGAGCATTCCAAGCACAAGAAACAATCAGCAAAAACAGTCAGGAAATGAGATGTCATGTGAGAACAGCAAGGAGGCTAACGTGACTGGATTGTAAAGTTTGTGAAGGGAAGTGATGTGTAAAAATACTAGAAAAATAGAAGGGGGCCAGGTTAGGGAACCAAACAGAAGATTTTGTATTTAATCCTGGGGGTAATAGGGAGCCAATGGAATTTCTTGAATATGAAGATGTAATGGTTAAACCTGGGTTTGGGGAAGATTGCTTTGACAGTTGAGGGCTTTCTGAACAATCTCTACAGCTCTCCTGTAAAACATACTTGCAAAATTTAGAATGTGGAGCTTGGGAGATATCAACCTGGAAATCATGTTGGTGGGATCCGAGTGATTCGCTCCTTAAAGTCCAAATGGGATTGTTAAAGCCAGTCCTTTGCAGGATTCAGTGGTTTTCAATAAACGTGCTCCAGGCGTTACCTCCTACACTGAAAATGCTTCAGCCCTCAAGAGGCCTCAGGTCAAAATGAATACACAATTTTGATACCAAAAAGCGCTGTCCAAGAGTCTCAGATTAAAAGAATGGAAGAGTTCTACTGAGCCCTAAGAATGTACTTGAAAAACATCTGGAAGTTCCTAGATATAAACAGACAAATTGACTGCTTAGTTAAAAGGCCTAAGAAATTCTTGCATGGATGTGTAATATGACCTCAATAAGCAAATCAAAAGAATTCAAAAGATTCTCAAGATAGCTAGAGTTTCACATATGTAAGGTAGATTAACTCTATGACGCCTCTTTAGTCAAAGATGTCTCCAATGTGGGGCTAGCAAAGTGAAGCAAATATTTGTTACTCATATTAGCCAGTAAAGCTACTTAGAGCTTGTCTGAAATCAACCATAGCCATAAGCATAATTTCCCAAAGTGGGTGATACCACCTCCTGGGGTGCGCTGGAATGATCCAGGGGCGTGGTAGTAGCAATTGGTGGGGCGTTGAATAAAAATAAGGGTTAACCTAACCCCCAGGGGGGTGTTGAGTAATTTTTTTTTGAAAAGGGGGCGGTAGTCCAAATAAGTTTGGGAACCTCTACTACAAAGTACATTACTGAAAATGCACACCATTGAAACAGTAGGAGTGTCTTTAGGAGTTTTCCAAGATGAAAGGTCTGGTTAGCTTTGTTTGGCTCTATCCTAGAGATCAAAATGAAATGTTAATGAAGTATGGCCAGAAGCAGTGAAAACTAAAAAGTAAAATAGAAATGAATACCAAACAAGTGAGATGGAGAAATAGTTTTCCTGACATAATTTCCTTAAAGGTAACAGAACTTAAAGGGCTTGCAACTCATGTTAGTGATGTGTCACCTGTAAGACTTTGTCGTAGCCCAGCTTCAGGTGGTAGCTGTTAACCTCAATGATCTTGGCACCATCAAATTAAACTTGAAAATTATTAGGTATTCATGTAATGTGGAGAATATGTCCCTTATCCAAAGGTAATTGGAATAAGGTTTCAGCTCTCCAGAGAAGGAAAATCATGTACAGCCAAGGCACTCCAGAAACCCTCACCTTCAAAGAACATTCCTCTTTTCCTAATCTGATATCTTTGAAAATGGAATGGCAGTTGAAGAGACGAGGCCACTATCAGTTTTAGTGTCTTGACCAATGGAGGCTATGCCTCATCTTCTAAACCAGTTAGATCTTCTATTAACGTTGGTCTCTAATACAAAAATTATTGTCACTTCAGCCGAGCATAAACTTAGCATCCTGGCTTTCTAGACCCCACCTATGGAGGATACCAGTATTAAGTACAAAGCCACAGCTGAAGCTCAGGATCTCAAGCCACAGAGCACACAGAGACCCAGAAAGCCCCCACAGCTGCTTCTGAAATGTGCTAACACATACAATACCTGGGTGGAGATAGTGTGTTCCTGAAGAATAAAATTGCATTACTTAGGCATGCCTCAAATGAGGCATCTGAGCTTAAATCTGTGGAACTGGACACCTTGGAAGGCAGTATCACTAAGCATGCTGTCAAAGGAATCACTTCAGTAGGGGTGTCAGTGTTCTCAGAGAGTCTCCAGAATCAGAAGGCTGTACGGATGGTCCCAGGGGGAACCTTAGCAGAAGCTTTTCATGGGCTTCGCCTAGCACTACAACCTCACAAAGAGCAATCTAAAGAGTCCCAGCACTTTCAAACAAAAGATGCTGCCCAGTCTGTGGGTCACAAAATAAATGATGCTGCCTCTTAGATGGAGATCATTGTGTGGCTGAGGATGAAAGACATTTCAGTGCTTTGGACTTTGTGCCACCATTGGTGTCAGAGGCAGATCTCAGCAAGAACCTTCCTGCCTTGGGTTAAGATATCTGCAAACAACGTTACTGAACTGGAAGGAACTTTTAGGACCACTCCCCACATTACCCTCCCCTTTGAATATTTGGAAGTGATTTGCAGTCATTTATTTTTAAAATCTGTTTAGAACCTCCCCTTTATTTCTAATAACTGGCATAAACTAATTTTCATTTCTTTCATTTATACCCAGCAGTACAGCAACTGCTCATAATTATAAATTACGCATTTTGTATAAGGTTTTGCTCTCATGATACTAGGGCTCAGCAAAGAGTGACAGGACTTGGTTCTACTGAGTGACAGATATCTAAAGTGGGCAGTGTTAATGTTCAGTTCCTTTTCACTGGAGGTGACCCACATAAAAGCTAGTTGTAATAGCATGAATGTGAAATTTAGTTATGGCTTCTGAAATATGGAGGAAATATCCAATAGGGAGCATGACATCAAAGAAGACAAGAAAATATTGTTTCTGGAATTTATTTTAGCGGCTGCCATGGAATGTGCCTTAAATACCCAGATCTCATCTTGGGTCCATGATGGCATGGTCACCTGAGATTAGGTTACCGGTTTGTATTCTTTATGCTCCACAGCATACGGCCTCTTTGATTCAGCACTTACCTTTTAAATGTTGTTCCTCAGTTGTATTTTACTTAGTGGTTCTGTTCCTGAAGACATCCCAATTGTACTTTTTGGTGAATGTGAAGATTTAAAGAGCACTGTCCAGTTGTTCAGTCATGTCCAACTCTTCTTGACCCTGCAGACCACAGTATCACAATGTGGCCCCACAGGGTTTCTTGGCAAAGTTACTGGAGTGGTTTGCCATTTCCTTCTCCAGTGGATTAAGGTAAAAAAGAGGTGTCTAATGCCAAATTTGAACTCAGGTCTTCCTGACTCTAGGCCCAGTGCTTTATCCACTGGTCCATCTGGCTGCCTCTTTAAAATGTATATACAATGCCAATAAAAATAAGAGTTAAGAATAGGGATTAAAAAATTAACAGCCAAATAGAGGATGTATTGGAATGGGAAGAGACATCCCCTATGTGCCCCCACATCATCAGGTATTACTGTAGGCATCAAGACTGGGAATGCATGAGAAGTGATCACCAGGAGAAAATCTGCTTTCATTAATGGAGCTTTTCCAAACCACTATTATATTAGACTTATTCCCAAGTCAGAAAACTCTCAGTCTCTCCATACCTTTGATAATAAATCCCAGATTACTGAAGAAAAATACCCTCTTGGGATAGAACTTGCAATTTCTCATAATTTAGTTATATAAAAAGAATATACAAACATGAAAAAAGGGATAGGTGGAGTGGGCATCAGATGAACCTTACTGTCATCTGTAATGGATAAAGGAACCTTAAACACAAACTATATGATGTAGAAATACATCAAATTCAACTGAGAAACAAGTAGGCATAGAGAGAGGGGAGGTTAGAAGAGAGGTTAATCCTGGGAGGGAATAGTAACAAGCCAAGGGAAAAAACCCTTTCTGATCCTTAATGGAATGCTAAAAGTGGAGAAAGACTAAAATCTAAGGGTGTACCTTAGATTACCTCTTAGACAATGTAGGAAGGGCTGAAAAAATTGTGTTAATGGAATGCTGCTATAGTAAGTCACTGCTTTCGAGCCTTCAGAGAAGCCTAGATAATATGAACTGAACAGAGTAAAATTAGCAAAACCAAAACAATTTATACCAAAAAAAAAAATATAGTGGGGGGACAGAGCCAATTGTAGAGGCACATTTCCCTCCAAAGAATTTTGAAATAATGCCTCAAATCGAATTTTGGAGCCCAGAACCAATAAAAGGTCATGTTGAGACATTGTTTCCAGCCTAAGACAACTTAGGAAGTCATCAGAAGTCTGTGACATAGGAGCAGGATACACTACAGTAGTACCAGCACTGAGCCTTGAAGGTAGTCACAGCAGCAGCTTCAGGAGCTCTCAGCACAGATATGGCAAGGGGGTAGGTCAACTGGTCAAAAAGATATTACAGGGAACCTTTGCTGGCACAGGGTGCAGGGCCTAGCACTCTTTGGCAACCCTATTGCCTATACACAATTCTGGGTGGCAGTTCTAAGTCAGAGAGGAGTGCTTGTGGTCAGTCACAAGGGAGCAAGGCCCTGGTCACAGTTCCAAGGCAGAGAGGAACACCAATGCTTACAGCTGCAGGAGAGCAGGGGACCTGAACACAGTCCCAGGACTGAGAGGAGCAGTAGTGCTTGTGGCTGCAGAGGAGCAAAGGACTTTCCTGGATAAAGACCAGAGCACAGACCAAGAGAGCAGAGACCACACATTTCCTTGGAAAATACCACCTAGGAAGCACCAAAAATACAGCTTCCCAGAAATAGCTCTGAAAAGAGTAGCATGAAAAAGCCTGAAGCTTGGGATAGTGCCTCTCCATTCTCAGGTGAGCAGAGCCCAACTTTAACATAAAGTCCAAAGTCAAAAAATAGAATAAAAAAATTAGCAAATAAACAAAAAATATCCATAAGAATCTAATATAGAGGCAGGGAAGACCAAGAAACAAACTCAGAAAAATATGAACAATGTGAAAACAGCTACAAGCAATGCCTCAAAGGGAAAAAAAATGCTAACTAATCGGAAGCCCAACAAGAATTCCTAGAAGGGCTAAAGAAAGAGATAAGAGTAGTAGAGGGTTAAAAAACAGGAAAAGAAATGACAGTAATGCAAGAAAAATAAGAAAGGATAATTAGCCTGGTTAAAAAAAAAGCACAAAAAATTCTGAAGAGAACACCTTAAAAAAGAGAAATGGCTAAAAGGTAAAAAGGCACAAAAATTCACAAGAAAAAACTCCTTAAAAAGGAGAGTAAGCCAAATGGAAAAGGAGGTACAAAATCTTACTGAAGAAAATAATCCCTTAAAAATTAGAATTAGGCAAGTGAAAGCTAATGACTCCATGAGATATAAAGAAATGTCACAAAAATGAAAAAAAAAACAGAAGAAAATGTGAAAAAACAGAAAAACAATTGATCTGGAAATTAGACTAAGTAGAGATGAAACAATTTTTGGACTACTTGAAAGACACTATCAAAAAAGGAGACTAGGCATCATATTTCAAGAAGTTTTAAAGGAAAACCGAAATCTTGATCCAAAGTATAAAATAGAAATTGAATCCACAAATCACCTCCTGAAAGACCCCAAAATAAAAACCCCAGAGATATTATAGCCAAGTTCTAGAGCTCTCAGGTCAAGGAGAAAATATTGCAAGCAGCCAGAAAGAAAAACTTCAAATATTATGGAGCCACAGTCAGGATCGCACAAGATTTAGCGGCTTCCACGTTAAAGGAATAGAGGGTTTAGAATACGATAATCTGGAAAGCAAAGGAGCCAGAATTACAACCAAGAATAACCTATTCAGCAAAACTGAGTATAATCCTTGGTGCGGTGAGGGGCGGGGAGGAGACGGATATTTAATGAAATAGAAGACTTTCAAGAATTCCTGATAAAAAAGACCAGAGATGAAGATAAAATACGATGTTCAAACACAAGAATCAAGGAGATAAAAAGGTAAACATAAAAGAGAAATCTTAAGAGACTCATTAAGGTTAAAATGTTCACATTCTTATATGGGAAGATGATACAGACAGTTCTTGCTTATGTAAGTAGAACATGTCACGGTCTTCTCATAAAATGATTTTTACATGATGTGAATTTGCCTGCAGAGAGCAGGAATATGCTGGGGCTGGGGCCAGACATGTGGGGAACTGGCTGGAACTGAGAAAAAGAACATGGCGGGGGGGGGGGCAGATACATGGAAGACAGACACAGACAGGACAGGTAATGGGGGCCAGGAACAGACATTTGGTACCTGAGTGCAAACAAATAGAAGACAGACACACAGAGGCCAAACATGAAGGTGGGTAGGCAGAGTGGGGCAAGGTCTCCTTGCTTAGCACTGGAGGTTTCAAGCAAAACCCACAATCCAGCAATACCAGTCTCTCCACTCATCAGTTCTTTTGCTTTCACTTGGAGGGTTTTTTCTTTTAGGTTGTTGTTGTTGGTGCTGGTATTGGTATAGGGTGTTGGGGGAGGAAGAAACTATGGAATATAGAGTTGAGGGGCAGGAGCAGAGAGAGCACAGTACTATAAAGTGAACATAGGTTTTTGGGAATGTGGGTTGCTTTCAGAATTCTTTATGTAAAGTAAAATTTGCCTAATACGAATTTACATAAAGCAAGAACTGGCTGTACATGTAACTCCTAGGAACCTTTATCATTAGGTCAGTTAGAAAGAATCTACATGGACAGAGGGCACAGGTATAAGTCAATTATGTTGGGATTATCTAAAAAAAAGGGTGAGAAAGAGGGATACACTGGGAGGAGAGAAGAAGAATGGGGAAAATTATCTCACATAAAATAGATGGGCAAGGAAGAGCTTTTACAATGGAAGGGAAAATGGGGAAGGCAGATAACACTTAAACGTTACCCTCAACAAAATGGGTTCAAAGAGGGAAGAATATACAGACATTCAGCTGAGTACAGAAATCTATCTTACCTAGCAGGGAAGTAGGAGAGGAAGGGGATAAGAGAAGAAGGAAAGGTAATTAAAGGGAAGTCAGATTAAGGGAGGCAGTGACCAGAAGTAAAAGAGACTTTTGAGGAGGGACAGAGTAAAGACAGAGGATAAACAGAAGAAAATAGGACAGAAGGAAATACACAATAATCATAATTGTGAATGTGAATGGGATTAACTCACCCATAAAAGTGGACTGGAAACCATAACCCAACAATGTTGTTTACATGAGACATACTTGAAACAGAAAGATGTGCAGAGTTAAAATAGGGGCCCAGTAATGTAAAAAGATAAAGTAACAATAGACCTAATTAAAAGAATAAGCAAAGAAATTACATTTTAGGGGAAAAGACACCAAAAAAAGGACAATGAATATCAAAAAATTTTATAGCAAGTTTCCCTGATAAAGGTCTCATTTCTCAATTATGAATGGAAGTGAGTCAAATTTATAAAAATGAGAGCCATTCCCCATCTGACGAATGGTCAAAGGATATGAACAGGCAGTTTTCAGGAAAAAAAAAAATCAAAGCTATCTATAGTCATGTAAAAATTATCTAAATCATCACCGACCAGAGAAATTCAAATTAAAACAAGTCTGAGATACCACCTTACACCTATCAGAAATGACAAGTGCTGGAGGCGATGTGGGAAAACAACTGCCCTAATGAACTGTTGAATTTGTGAATTAGTCTAACCATTCTGGAGAACAATTTGGAACTATGCCAAAAGGGCTATAAAACTGCATAGTCCTTGACTCGGCAAGAACAATTCTATCCCAAAGAGATCAAAAGAAACAGGCCTGTGTACACAAAAATATTTATAGCAGCTCTTTTTGTGGTGGCAAAGAATTGGAAATTGAGGGGATGCCCATCAATTGGGGAATGGATGAACAAACCTCAGAAGACTTATGTGAACTGATACAAAGTGAGTAGAACCAAGACGTCATTGTACACAGTAAATATTGTAATTATTGTAATGATGATTAACAGAGAAAGATTTAGCTACTCTGGTCAATACAATGATCCAAGACAATTCAGGACTCATGATGAAAAATGATATCTACCGACAGGGAAACAATTGATGAATTCTGCTTGTAAATTGAAGTACAATTTTCTCACTTCATTTTTCTTGCTTTTTTGCAACATGGCTAATACAGAAATATGTTTTGCATAATTTTACATTCACCAGTTCACAAATTGGTATCCTATTGCTCGCCTTCTCATGGTGGGGGTGGGGTGGGGAGAGATGGGCTTGAAGTAGGGACAATTTTAGAACTCAGAATTTTTTTTAAAAGATTGCTAATTTTTTTTATTTTAAAGAGAAAAAGAATATATTTTAAAGAAAAAGATACTTTGGGCCTCCCAGTCAAGATGGCAGAGTAGAAGCAGGGACCTGATTGAGCTCTCCCCCCAAACCCCTTGAAATACCTGTAAAAAAATTACTCTAAACAAATTCTAGAGCAGCAGAAGCCACAAAATAACAGAGTGAAGCAGATTTCCAGCCCCGGACAAGCTGGAAGGCTGACATGAAGGCTCTATCACACTGTGCTCAGAGCAGAGCACAGCTCAGCCTGGTCCTTGACAGGACTGGAGCAGGCCTCGGGGCACTGAAAAAACGGCAGCTGCGACAGTTTACAGACTTCTCAACCCAAATGCCAAAGACAACTTCAAAGGTCTGTGGGAAAGCTCTCATCTGGTTGAAAGAGGAATGTGGTCCAGTCCCAGCCCCAGGGTGGCAGCAGCCACTGCCACAGAGGTGGCTGCTTCTAGAGCTCTCTGCCTACAGATGGTGGGAGAATGAAGCAGCTGGTTTGGGTCACAGTCCTGGGTGGCAGTCCTGGGGTGAGGAGGGGCACTGGTGTGGTGGAGCTGGTGGCCGCTGTGGAAAGGGAACGCTCCTTGCTTGTGGTTGCTCACAGACCAGAGTACAGGCCAGGAGAGGAGTACACATCTCTCTTTTGATCATACCACTTTAGAGGAACTGAGAATTCACAAGTTCCTAGAGATATTTCTGAAAATGGCTGCACAAAAACCCTGAAAATTGGGGCTGTACACCCTCTGCTTGAGAAAAAGCTCAAAAGTCAAATAACTGGCTGGAAAAATAAGCAAATGGGGGGAAAAGAATAAGATTATAGGTTACTTTCTTGGTGAAAAGATGTTTTCTTACACACTTACTGATCAAGTAAGATCAAGACATGCAGCCAGAGGAAGACAGCAAAGTCAAGGCTCCTACATTCAAAGCCTCCAAGAAAAATATGAAATGGTCTCAGGCCACAGAAGAGCTCAAAAAAGATTTTGAAAATCAAGTAAGAAAAAAAAAATCAAGTAAGAGAGGTGGAGGAAAAATTGGGAAGAGAAATGAGGGTGATGCAAGAAAATCATGAAAAACGAGTCAATGACTTGCTAAAGGAGGCCCCAAAATGCTGAAGATAACAACACCTTTAAAAATAGATTAACTCAAATGCCAAAAGAGGTCCAAAAAGCCAATGAGGAGAAGAATGCCTGGAAAAGCAGAATTGGCCAAATGGAAAAGGAGGTCCAAAAGCTCACTGATGAAAATAGTTCCTTAAAAATTAGAATGGAGCAAATGGAAGCTAATGACTTTATGAGAAATCGAGAAATTATAAAACAAAACCAAAAGAATGAAAAATATAGAAGATAATGTAACGTATCTCATTGGAAAAACAACTGACCTGGAAAATAAATCCAGGAGAGATAATTTAAAAATTATTAGACTACCTGAAAGCCATGAATGAAAAAAGAGTCTAGGTATCATCTTTCAAGAAATTAGCAAGGAAAACTGCCCTGATATTCTAGAACCAGAAGGTAAAATAAAAATGGAAAGGATAGAGATCACCTCCTGAGATCCCAAAAGGAAAACTCCTAGGAATACTGTAGCCAAATTCCAGAGTTCCCAGGTCAAGGAGAAAATATTACAAGAGGCCAGAAAGAAACAACTTAAGTATTGTGGAAACACAATCAGGATAACACAAGATTTAGCAGCTTCTACACTAAAGGATCAGAGGGCTTAGAATATGATATTCCAGAGATCAAAGGAGATAGGATTAAAACCAAGAATCACCTACCTAGCAAAACTGAGTATAATACTTCAGGGGAAAGAGTGGAATTTCAATGAAACAGAGGACTTCCAAGCATTCTTGTTGAACAGACCAGAGCTGAATAGAAAATTTGACTTTCAAAGACATGAATCAAGAGAAACATGAAAAGGTAAACAAGAAAGAGAAGCTATAAGGGACTGATTAAAGTTGAACTGTTTGCATTCCTACATGGAAAGATGACATTTATAACTCAAGACCTTTCTCAGTATTAGGGTAGTTAGAGGGAATATATGTGTGTGTGTGTATGTATATATGTGTACATATGTGTGTGTATAACATGTGTGTGTTTATATGTAGACAGAGGGCACAGGGTGAGCGGAATATGAAGGGATACCTAAAAAATAAAATTAAATGCATTTACTCTTGTACCAAAAAAAAATCATCTTCATAAGTACAAGATTGAGAATGCATGGTTAGACAACAGTTCTGAAAAAGATCTCAACACAATAGTGTTGAGAGGAATGTACTGGGAGAAAGAGAAAGTGAGAGATAAAATGTAGTAAATCATCTCACATAAAAGAGGCAAGAAAGAGCTTTTACAATGGAAGTATGGAAATCTATCCTACAGGAAAGCAGGGGAGAAGGGGATAAGAGAGGGGAGATAACAGAAAGGATGGCAGTTTGGGGGAGGGGGCAATCAGAAGCAAACACTTTTGTGGAGAGACAGGTCAAAGGAGAGAATAGAATAAATGGAGGGTGGAATAGGATAGAGGGTAATATAGTTACTCTTTCACAACATGACTGTTATGGAAGTATTTTGCATGACTACACATGTATAACCTATATCGAATTGCTTGCTTTCTCAATGAGGGTGGGTGGGTGGGGAGGGAGGGAGAGAATGTGGAACTCAAGGTTTTAAAATTAATGTTAAAAATTATTTTAACATGCAACTGGGAAATAAGATACACAGGCAATGAGGTATAGAAATCTATCTTCTCCTACAGGAAAACAGAAGGGAAGAGGATAAGAAAAGAGGTTGGGGGGTAATAGAAGGGAGTGCAGATTGGAGGAAAGGATAATCAAAATGCACGCTGTATTGGGGTGGGGGACATAGGGTGCGGTGTGGTGGGGAGGGGCAAGATGGGGAGAAAATTTGGAATTCAGTATCTTGTGGAAGTGAATGTTGAAAACTAAAAATAAATATTAAGAAAAAAAGATACTTTTAAGCCTCTTCTCATCCTTCTTGACCCATGTACTTCATTTAACATCATTAACTACCCTCTCCTCCCAAATATTCTATCCTCCTTGGGGCATATAGCCCACTCTTGGTTCTCCTAATAAAATCGAGTCAAGATAGGAAACCACACAGATTGTCCTCCTCTGGACAGTCTCCAGCATATCAATATCCTCCTAAACCATGGCACCTAGAACAGTATGACAAAAGAAAGGGGTAATGGCACCAGCACCTCCATATTTTATATGGCATGCTTCCTTTAATGCAGCCCAAGATTGCACTGGCTTTTTTGGGTTAACACATTAGTGCTTACTCAAATCCTACTCTGACATCTCATTGTTAGAGACGACCCTGGGTGTGTTAGAGCACTTGGTAGACCAAGCTGGAGAGACCGTATATAGTTAAATGTGGAAGAAGTCATCAACAATGGGCTGGCCAATAGATGAATTCTTTGCCATGGCAATCCATAAAACAAAGAAAAACACACAAACACAAAAACACAAAAAAACACCTGTCTTAGGTGCCCCTTTTCCACTTCTGCAGCAATGACAGTGAAATATCAGAAAAGGCAGTAAGTGATGCAACTTTGGACTATCTATAAACATTAAATGGTGGTATTCTAAATGCATGATCTCTGTCCGACAACTGATAAACTGTATACTTAGGAATTGAAACACATCAGTATTTAAAGCAGCATGTTCTAGTGAATGGAGTTGTGGACTTGGACTCAGAAAGGTCTAGTTTTCTAGCCTGGCTATGGCATTTATTGACTATATGATCATGACAAGTCTGATTCTCAATCTCAGCTGTAAAAGAGGAATATTTGTCATACCCACCTCATGGGACTATTATGAAGTGCAAACAAGATGATATATAAACCCCTTTGCAAAATTTGAAGCACCATATAAATTGTTATTGAACTTGTGGCTCACTAACACCCTGAGATCTTTTTCAGAACTGTTGTCTAACCATGCATTCTCAATCTTGTACTTATGAAGATGATTTTTTTTTGGTACAAGAGTAAATTTTACATTTATCCCCATTGAACTTCCTCTTATTAGATTTGGCCCAATACTCTTGCCTGCCAAGATCCTGTGTCCAGATCCCTGTGTAATCTTCAAACCTGAGGAGCATGCCATTTATGCTTTTAACAAGTCACTGATAAAAACGTTAAGCACAGAGGAAAACACAGATCCCTAGGGAAATCTACTAGAGGCACCGAACCATTAGACAAGTATCCCCCACCTCCCAAGTCTGGGTAAGCAAATGGTATTAAATCCACCTAACTATATTCTCATCTATTCTGTACTTGCCACCTTCTCTGTAAGAATAGCATATTGCTCAGTATACATTCATTCATGTGTACACACACACCCCTACTTAACAAGGAGGTCTTTATCCCCTTAAGATCTCTGGATATGGGAGTTTTTTCTCCTCCCCATTATGAATTCTGAGTCAGCATATTATGTGTAGAATCCCAAGGTGGGGGGGAAACAACCCCAAATTCCTCTGTCAACTTCGATCCCTCACTTAAGAGACTAACTTAAGGCCATTACCTGGTACTTACCAAGTTATCATAGGTAACTTCTAATTGTTATCTTGTGCTTTTTGCTTTCTCCACTAAAAGTAGCAAAGATTTTCTCATCTTTTCTTAATAACTCAACAGAGTATCTGTGTCCAGATTATCCCATGGTGGCTGCAATCACAGATTATCTAACCTTTTATGTGTCAAATGGTTGTCGTTGCTGTTGTTCGGTTGTTCAATTATGGCCAATCCCTACCCTTCTATCTCCCAGAGTCTATCCAAGCTCATGTTTATTGCTTCCATGACACTCCTGTCATCCCCTTTTCCTTTTGCCTTCAATCTTTCCCAGGATCAGTCTTTTCCAATAAGTTCTGTCTTCTCATTATGTGGCCAAAGTATTTAAGCTTCAGCATTTGACCTTCCAGTGAATAATCTGAATTAATTTAAGTATTGACTTCTTTGATCTTGCTCCCATGGGTCTCTCAAGTCTTTTCCAGCACCACAATTTAAAAGCATTGATTCTGTGGCCCTCAGCTGTCCTTATAGTTCAACTCTCACAGCAATATATTGCTACTGGAAAAACCATAGCTTTGACTATATGGCCTAATGATGACAGGGTGATGCTTCTGCTTTTTAGGAAGCTATCCAGATTTGTCATAGCTTTCCTTCCATAATCTCATTTGGGGTTTCCTTGGCAAAGATACTAGAGTGGTTCGCCATTTCCTTCTCCAGCTCATTTTTCAGATGAGGAAGCTGAGATATAAAGAGCTAAGTGACTTGGCCAGGGTCACACAGCTAATGTCTGAAACCAGATTTGAACTCATGAAGATGAGTCTTCCTGACTCTAGGCCCAGCTCTTTATCCACTGTGTCATCTAAATGCCCCGTATTCCTTGAACAAATCAGAGAATCTTCCACTTTCACATCCTCATTCCCCTTCAACCAGTTACTGCACTCAAAGATTCCAAAGCTTGGACCTGGGAGAGGAAGTAGCAGATGACACCTTGTCCCACTAATGATCACTCAGGAATCCCATTTCATCCACAAAGGAGGGAGCACTTCTAACACATCAGAGATGAAACTTTTTCTTATACAAACAGGGAAAATTGGGAAGTTATTTTTGGAATTGCCATATTATTGTCCCAATTTGGACACACATTTGGAGGCTGAGTACCCCCCTACACACCTATAAAGAATATTCTTTAATTAATCTCCTTGGGACACTTAAGTCATGTGTATAGGTTTTCTTTCCCCCTATCTAATAAAGAGACAGGGTCCATTTAGAGAGGTATTTGTTGCCAAATGAAGGAAATGAAACGTGCAGGAGAAACTGATATCATTTTTTACATGCCTCAAATTCAAGGAACCTCATTTCTAAATGCTACAGAGAGATGCCTGAATTCAATGTGATAGATGGTCCATTGGGGCAAACAAAATGTATTAAATTTGGGTGGGACCACATCGGAAAAGATCTCCTAGAGCTGCCATTTAAAATGGGCTTTAAAGGATGGGTTAAAGCATAAGGAAAAGTATGGGGGGCAGGGGAAGACGTGGAAGCAAGAAAGCAGTAAATAGTGTCCAAGGCATCATTTGGCTGGGGAAAAAAGTGAGTAAAAATGAACCATCACTAGAAAGGTAAAGTGGCACCTCATTGTGCAAGATATTGAATGCTATGAGTCTAAATTTTTGTCAAGATGCTACAGGGAGTTGCTGAAGATTTTTGATTAGGGAAGTGACATAACCAGATCTTTACTTAAAAGGGATTTTGGCAACGACATCGAGGTTGCATTGCAGAGGGTAAGTCATGTTAGGAAACTACTGCATAAGTCCAGATGGGTGATAGTAAAGATCTATACAAGGATAGCAAAAGAGAAGAGGGGAGGTATGTTGCATAAGCAGTAGTATTTAAAAATGATGTAACAGTCAAAAAGCACTTATTAAGCACTTACTATGTGCCAAGCACCATACTAAGTGCTAGGGATCAAAGGCAAAAGACATTTCCTACTAAAGGAGCTCATAGTCTAGTGGGGTAGACAACACACAATTACATAGAAACAAGACACATACAGGATAAATTAGATAATCAACAGAGGAAAAGCACCAACATTAAATGGACTTAGGAAAGACTTCTTGTAGAGAGTAAAATTTTAGCTGGCAAGGAAGTCTAGAGGCAGAGACAAGAATGGAAAGAATTCCAGGTTTGACATACAGCCAGTGAAAATGGCTCTAGTCAGGAAACGGAGTATCTTATACAAAGAATAAGAAGAGAGAGTGTCGCTATTAGAGTACACTGGGATAAGGAGTAAAAAGACTGGAAAGATAGGAAGGCACTAGGTTATGAAGAGCTTTTAACATCAGATTTTATATTTCATCGTGGAGGCGACAAGGAGCTCCTGGAGTTTATTTAATGGAGAGTGATATGGTCAGCCTTATGCTTTAGGAAGCTTACTGGCAGCTGAGTAGAGGACGGACTGGAGTGAGGGCAGACTTCATGCAGGGAGTTCAACCCACAAACCATTGCAATAACTGAAGCATGAGGTGATCAGGGTCTTTACTGAGGTAATGGCAGTGCCAGAGGAAAAAAAGGAGCATGAGATGTTACAAAGGTAAAATCAACAAAATTTGTCAATTAGTTCCTTCCCACATATCTCACTATTCTATACCTCTAACAGCCCATGCACAGCATCCCGCTCCTCATCAACAAACTCTGCCCAGACCAAGTAAATGTGTGAAAATGTGTGCGAGCAGAACAGTGAGGGCTGTCAGACCATGTATGTGAAGACCTCTTAAACTCCCTCCCTGCTATTTACGGACAGCCATTATTGGCTCTGAAGCAAAGACAGTGAAACATTCTGTTTCTCTCCCAATAAGAGTCCAGAATGCGACTGACAAAATAGAACAAAGTTAAAATTCCATTTGAGCTCACCATTGCAAGAATGCTGCTTAGAGAATAAAAACCATTCCTCAAATGATAAATGCTCAAAGGATACGAACAAGGAGTTTTCAGAGGAAGACATTCAAGCTATCAATAGCCACATTAAAAAAAAAATGTTTAAATGACTACCAGAGAAATGCAAATTAAAACATCTCTGAGGTTCCACATGATACCTACCAGATTTACAAAGCTAACAACAAAAAAAGACAAATGCTTGAAGGGGCTACAGGAAAACAGAATATACTAATACTCTGTTGGTGGAATTATGGTGGAATTACAGCCATTCTGGAAAGTAATTTGGAAATGTGCCCCAAAAGCTAAACTGTGTAAACCCTTTGACTTAATGATACTACTTTTAGGTCTATATTCCCCCTCCTCCCAAAAAAAATCAAAGAAAGGGGAAAAAGACCTGTATGTGCAAAAATATTTATAGCACTCTTTTTGTGGTGGCAAAGAAATCGTAGAACAATTTATAGTCTATGTGATGGAATACTATTGTGCTATAAGAAATAATGACAGAGCTAGCTGCAGAGAAACCTGAAGAGATCTGTATAAACTGACGCACTGTGAGGTGAGCAGAACCAGAACAACTTATACAGTAACAACGTCATAAAGAAAAACAACTTTCGAAGACCTGGGAACTCTGATCAAGAAAATAATCAACCAAAAGCCCAAAGGACTCATGATAAAACATGCTATCCACCTCCAGACAGAACTGATGGATTCAGAGTGCAGATTGAAGCATATTTTCTTTTCTTTCTGGACATGGCTAACATGGAAATTTGTTTTACTTGACTCTGCATGTTTATAACAGGAGTTTGTTTTTCTTGCTTTCCCAATGGGAAGGAGAGTGAGGAAGGCAATGGAAAAGAGAAAATGCAAATATTTGTTTGAAAGTAAATTTTTTTAAAAAATGTTCCTTAGAGACAGTGCAATTTATTGAAAAGAACACTGGCTCTGGAGTCAGAAGACCCAAATTCAAATTCCAGCCCTAACTAGCTATGTGATCATAGGCAAATCACTTAACTGCTCAGAGCTTTGGTTTCCTATCTGTAAAATGGGAATAAAAATGATTGCTGATATAATTTATTTGATTTTTATGAAGCTCAAATATGATAATCTCAATAAACTGCTTTGCAAATTTTAAAGTACCCTGTAAATATCAGTTATCACTATTATTATTACATCACCTCTCTGGGCTTCAGTTTCTTCATCTATACATTGGGAATAATACTTTTACTTCACTACCTACCTCACCAGGTTATTGTGGAGAAAAGTTATCTTGTAAACCCCCAAGGCACTATAAAAATGTTAGTTGTTACTATTATAAAAAAAAACCTCATTCTGTACCTTCAGAGATAGCTCATGGCAAGTAGGCTTTGATGATCTGTTTTACAAGGAATTTATCACAAGGAAAAATCCCATAGTCTACAATGTTACTGGGAGGAAAGCACCTTTGTAAACCTTAAAATGCTATATAAATGTGAGTTAGTTTTTGCTCCCTCCAATAGTTTTAAGTTACGAGATTACACAAGCAACAAACAAGTTCACCTATGATCAACATTCACAGCTGTGTTCTCAAATTCAATCTATGCTATAGCAATTTTAATCTGAAAAGTTTAATATCATGCATAATTATTACTGTAATGCTTAGAAACTAAGCACACATGATAAACAATTCACATAAATTACTCCAATTAATATTACTTCTATGGTGGTTTCCTTTTCTCTCTTAATTTTTTTCACTATGGTTAATTAATGTATTTTGATAGTCTTCCCTGTTAATAGGTACAATTTAATTCTCACCTTGCTCCCTGGGAATCACATACTTCAAATGACCCTAGACTTGACATTCTAGCAGTCAGAGTTGTTTGTACTCCCACTCTCCAGGCCCAGGCCTAAAGTTACCTCTGCCCCAATGTATTCTCAAATCCTCATACTCACCTTAACAAAAACAATTTTCAAAGATACTTCCAAATTCTAGTAGATATGCTTTTCTAATGTGATTCCAATAACCTCTAGACCTCTATATAGCCTTGCCCTAAAGGATATTATGATTTTGGATAAACTCACTGTATCTTTCTGCAGCCTTCTCCACTGACTAGATCACTTGCCTGTGTGGATACTCTATTCCCAAATAAAGGCTGCAATGACACCAAGATTCTCCCATATTGGTAGAGATAGCTCTCTCATTCAAAATTTCTGATGTTAAAATATAGGTTCCAACTGAACATATTTCTAGTCATTTCAGTAATAGGTTTCTCTTTTGTGTGAATTTCCTGAAGTTTAGTTAAGTTGTAAGCTCTGACAAAAGTTTGGTTCTTTTTTTTTTTACATTTCTGACAAATACATAGTTTTTCTCCAATGAGCTCTGAGACATTAACAAGTTTAAATTGATTTCTGAGAACAAGCTATTCTCTTGTCCTGAGCTATTAACAGGCAAAAAATATTTTTTATAGAAGCCTTTTGCTCATTCATTACACATATTAATTTTCTCCAGAGTGAATTATCTGATGTTTAAGGAGGTTTGCTCTTTGACTAAAGGCTTTACCACATTCATTACACATAAAAGGTTTCTCTCCAGTGTGAATTCTTTGATGCTGAATAAGATTTGAACTCCTACTGAAATCCTTCCCACATTCATTACATTTATAAGGATTCTCTCCAGTATGACTTCTCTGATGTAACATAAGTTCTGAGTTCACACTGAAAGCTTTACCACATTCCTCACATCCAAAGGGTTTTTCTCCAGTATGGGTCCTCTGATGTCGAATAAGTCGAGAACTCCAACTAAAGCCTTTCCCACATATATTACATTCATAGGGTTTCTCTCCACTATGAGTTCTCTGATGTTGAATAAGGTTTGCTCTTTGACTAAAGCCTTTTCCACATTCATTACATTCATGGGGTTTCTCTCCAGTATGAGTTATCTGATGCTGAATAAGATTTCCTCTCTGGCTGAAGGCTTTCCCACATTCATTACATTTGTGGGGTTTCTCTCCAGTGTGAGTTCGTTGATGTCGAATAAGTTGTGAGTTCAAATTGAAGGCTTTACTACATTCATCACATTCGTAAGGTTTCTCACCAGTGTGAATACTCTGATGTTGAATAAGGTTTGCTCTCTGACTAAAGTCTTTCCAACATTCACTACATTTATATGGTTTTTCTCCAGTATGAGTTCTCTGATGTCGAATAAGTTGAGAGCTCTGACTAAAGGCTTTGCCACACTCTTCACAACTATAGGGTTTCTCTCCAGTATGGATCCTATGATGCTGAATAAGTTGTGAGCTTTTTCTAAAGCCTTTTCCACATTCATCACACCTATAAGGTTTCTCCCTAGTGTGAATTCTCTGGTGCTGAATAAAGTCAGAAATGTATTTGAAGTTTTGGGCACAGATATTACATTTATGTGGTTGCTCTCCCATAATATTGCCCTGATGTTTATCAAAGTCTGAATTCATAATGGAGTCTCTCCAAAATTCCTTATATTCCAGGCTCCTTTCCTCCATGGGATTTTGCTTATGGGTCACAGTTACTTTCTCCAGGGAAACAGGTTCCCTAAAAATCAACTCTGCAGAGTTTCCCTGATGGCTCACTAAATTTCTTTCTGATTCACAAGCTTCTCCAAAACCAAATTTCTGAGGAATGACCCTTAAAAGTATTTCTGATATTCCTCCATGTAATCCTATATCTTCTGACATATCCTCTTCTTGATAGGATGTCTTGTTCTCAGTCCTTATCTCAGAATCTGAAACAATAAAAAATGTTACCTTTTAGCTGTGCTAAAAGGAAATTTAAGCATAAAAATATAATTACAGAAATTAATGTCTAAGAGGAGTAAGGGCTTTGAAAGTAATCAAAATCGTCCTAGATAAAGGACAGAAGGGAGAAGCAGAGATTAGGTAAGAAGGGGAACGACGTAGTGGGAGGATTGACCAAAGCTAAGCAGAAGAACTAAGGATGAGCTATAAGACTGAAGGAAATGGAGTTCATGAAGATGGTGGGGAGTGGTATCAGGTGAGTGAGGCAAGGGCTTCAACGGTTAGGTTACAATGGGTGATGCAAGGTAAATGCTGTGGGTGATAATGATACACTGTCATAGAGAAAGGAAAAGTGTGGTGTTCTTGCCTGGGCCCAAATGTGTACCCCATGTTCACTCAGTGAGGAGAGTTTTCCAACCAATAAGAACTTTTTCAGGAGGGGAGGGTTAACATTATGAAAGCCCTTCCAACACCAGTCAGTGCACCCTATGTAAGCGATATCTAGGTAACACTATAAGGTTTGTAAAAGAATTTCATATACAATATCTTATTTCTGTGAGGTAATTACTACAGTCATTACTATCCCCATTTTATGGAAGACGAAACTGAGGCTGAGAAAGATTAAATACCTAACCCAAGGTCACATGGTTAATAGGTGCGCAAAGCAAAGTTCAAATTCCAATTCCAAATCCACTACTCCATCTACTACATCACCCAATTTTTCCAGTATCACTGATAGCAAAGCAGGGCAATACAGTGCACTACAGAGAAAGCCTAAATTCAAATTTGTTATCAGAAGACCTAAGCGTGAATCCCAGCTTCATCATGCACTAGCTATAACCTACAAGTCACTTAACCTTTCTGGAATCCTGTTTCTTCATCTATGAAATGGGAATATCATTATCCACTCTGACTCATGAGGTTGATTGTCCTTGCTAAGAAAGATATATGACAGCCAAGGGTAACAATGATTTAGAACATAAACTAATTATGAAAATGTGGTGGAAGATGACCAAAGATTATAAATGGCTCTGCCTCCTAAGACAAGAAGAAGCAATAAAAAAGCAAAAGCCCTGGCTGAGTGAAGTCATCTCGGGGATATTAAAGGATGAAACCATAAAGAGGGCAACAGATGAAAAATGTGAAAGACCCACAATTATTTTTTATAACTCTTCTCACTGTCAAGTACATTTATCCAAATATGCTACATGATAAAGTAGAGATAAAAGCCTCAAAACTGCTAAACTAGATCAAGTATATACACAGAGGAGTTTCCTGCTGAAGACCACACAGTTTGGCAGGCATTAAGATATCTAAAATTCTCAAGATATCTGGAAAGAGAGGATACTAAAAGTGTGGGGAAAATCCCTGACCTTATTACCAAAAAAAAGGCAGACAACGAACACCAACACTGATGGATCCAGAGTTTATGGTCATGTGACTAGCAAGATGATGGACTGCTTCTTTTCTCTAAACCACCTCAATTCTCCAACCCTCCAAAAAAACAAAAAAGCAACATATAGGATGTAATTACAACAAAAATGATAGAATGTCAAGGTAAAATTTTTATGCATTAGCAACAGAGAGCATTAATCTTTAAAGTTTGTTCAGTACTCCGTCCTGCCCCAACCCCCCAGCCTCCATGGGTCAACAGCAGGTACACAAGGTAATAAACAGGTTCCCTATGGTTGTCTGCTACTGAAGAAATACTGCGGGAATGATCCTCCCTCCTCCTATATGTCAAAAAACAGCAAATACTGACTCTGCCTAACCACAAGCTAAAGTGGAGGATGAAGGCAGGGCTAAAAAATGTGCTGCCTTTTAATTGGAACACAGTCCTAAATTAGGACTCTCAAATGCTACAGCTACCAACAAGAACACCATCTCACTGTAAAATCAGAAAGAAATGACCCAGCCCAGTCAGCCTTGAGAAAACTAAAACCCAGCTGAGTCCTCCCAGAGGGCATTCAGGGCGGGGAGCCAGGCTGACCAACCCTACATCCCCCAACTCCACAAGACTGATACAGAGCATTAGGGGTATACCAACTAGCAAAGAGACAACAGTCAGAAAGCAAATGCCTAAAGAATACAAAAAAGTGGCTGAAACTATGGATCTACATGCCTATTTTTCTAGCTCTTCAAAATTTATATACCCTTGATGAAGGTATGAAAAAGGAACAATAAGACTTATCATTTCTATGAAAATGATGCGGGGGGGGGGAGTTGAGGCAATTGAGGCTGACTTGCCCGGAGTCACACAGCTAGTATCAAATGTCTGAGACTGGATTTGAACTCAGGTCCTCCTGACTCCAGGGCCAGTGCTCTATCTACTACACCATCTAGCTGCCCTATAAACTCTTACTTGATGAAAACCCTTTTTTTCTCTTTCCATATTCTTTTCTGAATGATAATGATGATGAGGATGGCTAGCGTGTGTGTGTGTGTGTGTGCGCACGCATATATACATGTGTACATATGTATGTATATGTATATCTAAGATTTGCAAAATACAAATATACCTATATGCATATAAATATATTTACACGCACAACAACCACATGAAGTGGGTGCTATTATTATCCCCATTTTATGGATAAGGAAATTGAGGCTGAAAAAAGGTAAGTAACTTGCCCAGAGCTACCTGAAACAGGATTTTAATTCCTGACTCCAAATGACCATAGCTTTCTATCCACTATGCCCCACAGGTTCAACTTCCTCTACTCATACAATCC
The DNA here is from genome assembly GCA_028646595.1 of Phalanger gymnotis. Taxonomy (NCBI): domain Eukaryota; kingdom Metazoa; phylum Chordata; class Mammalia; order Diprotodontia; family Phalangeridae; genus Phalanger; species Phalanger gymnotis. The sequence continues at coordinate 72,699,134 of CM053622.1, read as the reverse complement.
CCAGATTTTCAATCTATATCTATCGCAAGCCTCAGTCTTTTTTCTGAATTCCAGATGTGCCTCACAAACTGCCTACTGGACATCTCCAGCTAAATACGTCGAGAACAGAATTCATTATCGTTCTCCCCTAACCTTCCTCTTCTTTCTAACTTCCCTATACCTATTAAGGTTGCTACCATTCTTTCAAGTCACCTAGATTTACAGTCTTAGAGTCATCTTTTACTCTTCATTGTTTTATATCCAATCAGGTGCCAAATCTTGTTAATCATACCTCTACTCCACCATATCTCTTCCTTCTGTCCCTTTCTCTCTATTCACATGGTCACCATCTTAGGTCACCCTAAGCACTCCTCACTTCTTGCCTAAACTACTGGACAATAGCATCCTAACTGGTCTGCCTTCTTCTGATCCTTCCCCTCTCAAAAACCCTCCACATAGCTACCAAACTGATAGTCCTACAGCACAGGTCTACACATATCACTCTGCTTCTCAGGAAGCCCTTGTGATCCCTAATTACCTCTGAGACAAAATAAAACCACATGTTCTTCTATTTAGCATTTAAAGCCATCCAACATTTGGCTTCAGCCCACCTTCTCAGGCTTCATATACTACTTTCCAGCTCAACTGGCCTACTTGTTGCTCTCTACACATGACATTCCACCTCCTAGTTCTGTCCTTTTTCACAGCCTGTCCTCACTCCCAAAATGTACTCCCATGCCATCTTCACCTCTTTAAAATCTTTTTTCCTTCAAAGCCCAGGGGAAGAGTCAACTTGCCAACTCCTACAGGAGGCCTGCTCTGCTCCCCAGTTGTTAGTATACTTTTCTCCACCCTCAAAATTTCCTATCTACTTTGTATATATTTTGTTATTTACCCTACTGTGTTCATGTGGTTTCCCCCTTCCCTTCCAACAGGATATAAGCTCACTTTGTAGCCCCAAAGCATAGCACAAGAGATACATCTGGCACACACTAGGTGTATGCTTGTTGAATTAAAAAAAATACACAGTCCTCGTACAACCACTCCTACACTTCTTTACACTGCTTTCCTTAACTGTTTACAGTGATTATTTAAATGGCTTTAAAAATTTGTTTCTTTTTTGGTTAGCCTGCTTTGTTAAGACAAAATTTATCAAGAAAAATAAAAAGCCCTACTCCTATCATCTGGTTTTATCACTATCTCCATTGCTGAAATCAACATCTCAGCCTAACAGTCCTGGTACAGACATTGTAAGAAACATATTTAGTCTAGGAATAAACAATACTTGTTGGAAAACCAGGAAGGTTTTATTAATTTTTATGTTCATTCCCCCCTGAAGGAACGGGTAGTCCCTAATGGACTACTACATTTGCTTCAGACAAAGGCCGGGCTTAAATGCCTTGCTTCCAATTTGAATCTCCTGCCTTGCTCTTCATTGGCCGGATGCAACCCCCTGAACTGCCCATGTCATGCCCTGCTCAAACAGCTTGTTAAGCATGCGTACAAGCTTCTAACCTTTCACCTGATCAGAAGCCTAGTTCTACTAGATCACAGCTCTGATTAGAACCAGTCACCTCTGATACTTTACATTACTTTTAATCCTATGGAAACGAAATTCCTCCTATTGTTTCCCACAGCCATCTTCCCCTGCTCAAGGTCAGACATTGACATCATATTTTCTTACATCTTAACAAGTCCAAAGTTCTGATGATGGTCTTCAAAGTTTTCAGCACATGGTCCTCAACACACCTGCCAGTTCTCTCTGCCTGTCTCTGGAACTACTACTCACAATATTCTGTGCCCATTCCCCTGTCCCACCTTTATGCCTTCTCTATAGTAGTGCCTAGACTATCTGAGTATTTCCAGAGTTGAAAGAGATGACGACTATTCACTTGGTCCCTCTCACTCACTTCTACTGAAGTCTCTCAGGAGCTCCTCTCTTTTCTTAGTTCTCTGTAGATCAAGACCCCACAGTTCTTCCTCTTGCTCCAGATGGAAAATCAGGTCAGGTTTGGAAACTTGAAATCCTGCTCACGGGGAAGGAAACAGGATGTGTTGCTTTGTGCTTGGAATCAGGAACAGAGAATACAATCTCAGCCCCCTCAGTAAAGGGGGAACAGGTGAACTAGGAGAGAAAGGAAATGCTAGGAGAGAACATGGTGAAAAAGCACCTTCAAAGAGTGAGTAGGCCCTCTGAAGGGAAATACAATTTCAAGAACTGGGGCTGTAGGATGGGGAAAGGAAGGGATGGGTAATGAATTAAAGAAGCTAAGGAGCTGTATGACAACAAGATCATTTGGTTCAACCCTACTGGGAGGACAGGAAACTCCCACACTTATGGGCTTCATTGACATCACCAAATGTAATGATGACCTAAAGGGAACAAGGTAGTGTACTACAGGAAACTCAGTTAATAAGGGCCTGCTCCTGAGAGTCTAAAGAACAGCTGCCTCCACACCAGAGATCAGACCTGTCAGCTTATAATAGTGTGTGAGGTACTGAGAGAATAAAGTGTGAAGGCTTCACAGGGAATATGTATATATATATGTATTTATATCTAAAATGTTTGAGAACCAATATTTAGAGAAAAGGGAAAAGGGATAAATTTGAGTCTGTTGGAATCAGATTATTTAGCCTTTAGGAATGTCTTTCTCCCCCTTCTTTAGATTTATAGATGTCACCTCAGCTGTGAATGGAATACAAGATTGTGAAAGCTTCCCTATGAATAACTCAGGCAAGGCAATATTCAAATAGAGATAGTACAAATTTAGTTAGGATGTGAACCTCACCAGGCCTAAGTTTCGTTTTCCTGTAAATCATATGATTTCAGGAAACCAGATGATATTCCCCTCTCCCCCTCCCCTAGCCTACTTACAAACTGCCATCTTAGCATTAAAGTTTCCCTATAAGGTGATTCTGTAATTTCTGTGCTTGTATTGGGTAAAAACTTATTCCTAGTTAGATTGTGAGGCCACTGTCTCTGTGAATGGGGACGGGGGTCTAGTCTCTGGGGTGGGATTTCTTAGAATTGTTTGTACGAAGGTATATATCTCCCTGCTTGCCTTCTTTTCCTCTCCTCTCTTCACTGCTATCTCTGCCCTGGTTGTGAGAGACGCCCAATTCTCGAGATTTGATCAAAAGAAAGCTTCTGTTTTTTTCTGCCTTGAGAAACCGAGACACCTGTGTTTTTTAACTTGAGTCAGTGGTCTTTTGACCCACACAACAGGAAGGAAAAACATCTTGTCTCTGAGATCTAAAGGACTGAGGAGGTACTAGGTCCCAAGTTAATTTAATTGGCTCTTCCAAGAGGTCCACAGCTTTTAACATGAAGTACCTTACCCAGGAATCCTTACCCAGGAACACCACATTCCCATAATTCTCTAGCATCACATCCCTGTAGAGGGCCTTCTGGTCGGGATCCAGATGTGTCCATTCTTTCCTTGAGAAATACAAAGCCACGTCCTCGAAGGTCACCGCCTCCTGAAACAACATGTCCTTGCTGTTCCAGAGAGAGTATCACAACTCTGCCCTGCGTGGTATGATGGAGAGATCAGAGAGCCTTGGTAAAGGGGAAAGGATATGGATTGAGAGGATCTGATGCTGTACGAGTTCCTACTATATTCGTAGAGAGGAAGACAGCAGGAGAGAAAGAGGAGAGGGGCATTGGGAAAGTATAAGGACAGTGGAAAGAAGTCTCAATCCTAGATCTCAGGGAATATTTATTGGAGTTTGACTAGGCCAACTGTAAGAGCAAAAGCATGAGATTAAGGTGGAGAAGAGAGGGGCTCCCTATAATGACAGATAAAAATAATTAAGACTCATTTTCTTGAATACTAAAATTTTAGAGGTGACATACTTTCTCCCCTCCTAATCCATCTTTCATAGTATGGAAAAACTACTCCTCCTTAGGCACAGTATTCTACACTAAATCCTTCCATCTACTGACTCCAAAGTCAAGTTCAAACACCTATGCCTGGTATTCCAGGCCCTATACAATGTCTCAACTCCACCTTTCCAACCTCATTTCATACTATATTCCTCATCACATATTCTTCAATTCCTATGTGCTGAGGCTTCCATGACTTTGTTAACACTGTTCCCTGGCTCATAATGTCCTCACACACCCATATGAAACTTGTTTAATTCTTAACAATCTTTCAGAGATCAACTTAAATGCAAAGGCAAAGGACTGTACACATACCCTATGCTTCAATCAAATGGATGTCTTACCATCCCTAAATACATCTAGTTTCTTCCTGGTTCCATGACTTTGCTCATACCACTTTCTTAGGCTGTAATGCTGGCTCTTCCTCCATCTCTGCCCATCGAAATCCTTCAAGGCTTGGCTGAAATGCTACCTCTTCCACAAAGGGTTTCTTAATCACTCCAAACAAAAGTGATCTGTCATCTGAACTCCCATAGTATTGTGTTTGAACCCAGTTCTATTATTTCATTTTTTGCCTTCCATGACAGGTTTTCTGTTATATCTTCTCAACTAAATTATGGGTTCCTTCAGGGTAGGGATGATGTCTATTTCATTCCCACCCACCCCACCATACGATGTCCTATGTAAAGTTCTCTAGTAAATAAAAAATCAGTGTGATTCCTCCAACTTTTCCTTCACTCTTTGATTAAGTATGTTTATAAACTATAGGGGAGTTGGGGCGGGGCATGGAGGGGGAGCCCTCATTGCCAAGTAGTCAATATTGTGGCGGTGAGCCTGGACTCTCTGCTAGGCTGGTCTTGAATGAAGACACACAGTCCACTGCTGGGCTCAAAGCTGTTCCAGCTTGGTAGAACTGGCAATTCTTTTGAGAATTCAGACTCCCCTAAACACTGGAGGCATCAAAGAGGGATGTGAACACTCATATATAGCAGGTGCTCAGATATAATTTGTAGACTGAATTCTGATCACTGGCACTGCCCCCTTTTGATTCTGTACCTACGCCTGCCTTTGACCATCACGATTCAGTTCTTCCTCTCACTTCTGCTTTGTTCTACTAGGTCCATACCTTCACGTAGTTCTTAGACTCTCTTGCCTCTGTTTTAATTCCTGATTCCCAGACCTATGGCTGGTCCAAGACATAGACAACACAGACTTTCTATTGTTAGATCTGTTTTCCAGAACCCTTCCAGAATACCCACATATCCTTCACTTTAATTAGTCTCTCAATTACCTGCTCCAACTTGCAGGATACATATTAGCAAAGTATAGAGTAGAATAAAAGCTCCAGTAATGGAGAACCTACTGAAGAAGTTCATTCACTTTTTGAACAGCTAAAGCTATTAACAAGTTTTTCCTGTATCTAACTAACATCTGCCTCTACTGTTCCTATTTCTGCCCTCTGAGGCCAAGTCTAATTAATGTTTCATACAGCTCCTAACCCACAGGGCCCAAAGAAATTTTCTAACCCAATCTTGCTGATGCAAAGCACAGCTAGAGCAAATTATCAGAGCTCTAATTTTCTTTCCTTCTTGGTAATTCTCTATAAGCCAGCCCTGCTCATCTCTGAAGCTTCAACAAACTTCCAAGATTTTTAGTTCATATAGACTTTGCAAGATGCCATCCAATCTACAGTCATTTGCACTGTAACATGAAATCCATTCCCTGGATCCAAAGCCTATCTCTCAAGAAACAACTGTTCTGAAAGTCTTGATACAATTGGGGCCCCAAATACAATTCTGGCTACAGGTCAAACCCGACAGTTCCCAGTAATTCTTGAAGCTTCTTTGCTACTCATCCACAAGTCTACCAACCAATAGTAGTAGCCATCAGCTCTCCTAATGCAGAAAGTTCAGCCATATCCCCAGTGCCAAGTTAGAGCATTAGCTAGGGCGGGGGTGGGGGGAGAGAGGGGAGAACCTTCATCCTTGAAACCACGAGGCCCTCTAGGTTCTCGAGTGCAGTCCTTTGACTAAATCCAATCTTCACAGAACAAATCCCCTTAACAAAAGGAACTATTCAGTAAAACTTGGACTCAGTCAAAAGGCTTCACTCAAGGACCTAGGAGGCTACATGTGGCCTCAAGGCTGCAGGTTCCCCACCTCCAAACTAGGGTATCAAACCCAATAAACCCCAGTATCATAGATGAACAATGGACTTGGAATTTGAATCTTGGTTTTGCTACTCCCTAGATGCATAAGCCCAAGCAAATCACTTCACCTCTGGGCCTAAAAATCTTTATCTGTAAAATGAGGAAGTTGGGCTGGATAATATCTAAGTTCTCTTTCAGCTCCAAATTCTATAACCTATGGGATGTCTAAGATGGGTATCCTATATAAAGGATACCTCATTTCACAATTCTAATTCCCCTCGTGCATTAGAAATGCATTTACGAAAGAGAAAGAAAGCAAAACCCCTCAATGGACACTGAACAGTCTCCTGGCTGGAATCCAAATCCGATGCCTGAAGATTTCTTCTATCTCAGTGATATGGCCTGAGGTCTAGAACAGCACCCTTGGAAAATATGCAATGAATTTATTTGGTTCTCTACAACCTATAGCAATGTTACCCATTTCGGGCTATGAAAGAGGCTGAAGGATCACATCCTTTTATCTTTCACTAGGACTAGGACCAGGACTAGATTACTATTAAGAAGTATACTGAAATCAGTGTTCCTTCTCTCATCCAGGAGTTTTAAAACATCTACCAGGGGCCTGCATTTCTCATAATGGATCTTGCAGGAGGATGGGATTTATAACCCAGTATGAATGAATAAGTGAAGGGGAGACATGAAAACTGCATTTAGAAGACATGCCATTTCTAATCATGTATCAATCTTTGGCATTCATATCTGTGAAATCTGTTGGTCTTTCAGTGAACCCATATCTAGAGAGTATCTGGATTTTCTTGTTGGTCCCAGCAGAGTATGTTCAGCATGTACAGATAGCCCTCTAGCAACCACAGAACGCCAGCTATCGGCCACATTTGAGAAGTAAGTGTCTGACCACAAAATGATTGAATTCCTAGGTTACACCTGTGATTCACACAATCTCAGATTTGGAAGGGTCTTTAGGATTCATATAGGAAAACCTCCCCTCAAGGCAGGTACCTCTTCTACAGACTTCGTTCCAAATGGATCCCTAACAAGCCTCTCCTCAACTACTCCCAGTGTGAGGAACTCCAAAACTCCCAGCCATATCTCATTGCTAACTAATTTTAAACTCTAAGACTGAGGTCTTTTTCACATGGCCCATCAAGATAAAGAGTCGGGGGGGTGGGGGTGGGCAGAGCCAAGACGGCGGCTGGAAAGCAGGGACTTGCGTGAGCTCCCCTCCAGGTCCCTGCAAATATCTATAAAAATGGCTCTCAAAAATCTCTAAAGCTGCAGAACCCACAAAATAACAGAGGGAAGCAGGGCTCCAGACCAGGAAAGCCTGGATGGTGGTGGGGAAGGGTCTATCTCACGGAGCTAGGAGCGGAGCGAAGCAGAGCCAAGCATGGGCTGCACCACGACCAACCGGACAGGGAACCAGGTGGAACAGGCCACATGGCCCTGAATCATTGAGCTGTGGCAGTTACCAGACTTTTCAACCCACAAATGCCAAAGACAACAGAGGGTAGAACTGCTAAAACAGAGAGAAAGGAGTGCACAGTTGGCCCCAGCTCCGGGGGCGCGGAAGTGGTACAGCAATGGTGCAGCTCTGGGGCTGCTTCCAGCTGCAGTTACTTCTGGCCCCAGGCCCACAAGATTGGAAGAATTAAGTGGTGGATCAGAGCAGGAATGTAGAGGCTGCTTGGATCTGAGTTGCGGTCAGGGTTGGCAGTTTTTGGGGAGGAGGAGCTCTGGTGTGGCAGAGTTTGCTGTGTAGACGTAGCTCTGAAAACAGCAGCACAAGGCCCCTAAAGCTTGGCACAAAGTACTCTCTACTCTAAAAGCAGTCATACACCAACAAAAAGCTCAAGGGTCAAGTAGTTGGCTGGGAACAGGGCCAGGAAGCGAAAATAGACCCAGATTCAGACTCAGACTTTGGAATCTTTTTTTGGTGATAAAGAAGACCAAAACATACAGCCAGAAGAAGTCAACAAAGTCAAAGGGCCTACATCAAAAGCCTCCAAGAAAAATATGAATTGGTCTCAGGCCATGGAAGAGTTCAAAAAGGATTTGGAAAATCAAGTAAGAGAAGTAGAGGAAAAATTGGGAAGAGAAATGATAATGATGCAAGAAAATCATGAAAAACAAGACAATGACTTGCTAAAAGAGATCCAAAAAAAATACTGAAGAAAATAACATCTTAAAAAATAGACTAACTCAAATGGCAAAAGAACTCC
>CM053622.1:72668784-72690383 GCA_028646595.1 Phalanger gymnotis | reverse complement strand
AAGGAATGAAAAAGTGGAAGACAATGTGAAATATCTCATTGGAAAAACCACTGACCTGGAAAATAGATCTAGTAGAGATAATCTAAAAATTACTGGACTACCTGAAAGCCATGATCAAAAAAAGAGCCTAGATACCATCTTTAAAGAAATTATCAAGGAGAACTGTCCTGATATTCTAGAGCCAGAGGGTAAAATAGAAATTGAAAGAATCCACCGATCACCTCCTGAAAAAGATCCCAAAAAGAAAACTCCTAGGAATATTGTTGCCAAATTCCAGAGCTCCCAGATCAAGGAGAAAATACTGCAAGCAGCCAGAAAGAAACAATTCGAGTATTGTGGAAACACTATCAGGATAACACAAGATCTAGCAGCTTCTACCTTAAGGGCTCAAAGGGCTTGGAATATGATATTCCAGAGGTCAATGGAGCTAGCAATCAAACCAAGAATCACCTATCCAGCAAAACTGAGTATCACGCTCCAAGGCAAAATATGCACTTTCAATAAAATAGAGGACTGTCAAGCTTTCTCAGCGAAAAGACCAGAGCTGAATAGAAAATTTGACTTTCAAACACAAGAATCAAGAGAACCATAAAAAGGTAAACAAGAAAGAGAAATCATAAGGGACTTACTAAAGTTGAACTGTTTTGCTTACATTCCTACATGGAAAGATGATGTGTGTAATTCAGGAGACCTCAGTATTAGGGCAGCTGAAGGGAATATACATATACATATGTGTGTGTGTGTGTATATATATATATATATATACACACACACACACACATATATAGACATAGGGCACAGGGTGAGTTGAATATGAAGGGATGATATCTAAAAAAATAAAATCAAATTAAGGAAGGAGAGAGGAATATATTGAGGGAGAAAGGAAGAGATAGAATGGGGTAAATTATCTCACACGAAAGTGGCAAGAAAAAGCAGTCCATTGGAAGGGAAGAGGTGGCAGATGAGGGGGAATCTTGCTCTCATTGGATTTGACTTGAGGAGGGAATACCATACACACTCAATTGGGTATATTACCCCACATGAAAGTAGGGGGAAGGGGATAAAAAAAGAGGGACAATGAAAGGGAGGGCAGATGGGGGAAGAAGTAATCAAAAGCAAACACTTTTGAAAAGGGACAGGGTCAAGGGAGAAAAGTGAATAAAGGGGGACAGGATAGGAGGGAGGGAAATATAGTTAGTCTTTCACGACATGACTATTTATGGGAGTGTTTTGCATAATGATACACATATGGCTTGTGTTGAATTGCTTGCCTTCTTAGGGAGAGCAGGTGGGGAGGAGGAGAAAGAATTTGGAACTCAAAGTTTTAAAAGCAGATGCTCAAAAGAAAAAAAAAGTTGTTTTTCCATGCAACGGGAAAATAAGATATACAGGCAAAGGGGCATGGAAATCTATCTTGCCTACAAGAAAGTAAGGGGAAAAGGGATGGGGGAGGGGAAGGGGGGGGCAATAGAAGGGAGGGCTGACTGGGGAATATGGCAATCAGAATATATGCCATCTTGGAGTAGAGGGAGGGTAGAAATGGGGAGAAAATTTGTAACTCAAAATCTTGTGGAAATCAATGCTGAAAACTAAAAAATATCAAATAAAATGATCACAAAAAAAGATAAAAAGTCCCTGTATTCTGTGCCTGCCTAATTAAATTTTTTCACCTAAGTACAAGACTTTATATTTTATCACAATTAATTACATAAATTAATAAATTCAGTATATCATTACAGACTGTGAAGATTTTTTTGAATGCTGGCTCCTTCATCCAGCGTAGTGTATTGGCTATCCTTCCCCGTTTGTGTCACTTACAAATTAAATAAGCATGCCATCTTGACACTAATAAAAATACTGAACAGAACAAGGCCATGTTTAACTATAGTGATTTCTCCCACTTCTGAAACCTCATAGCACTATCTATATTACCCATTTAGTCATAACCACAAACTGTTTTGAATCATTACTATACCGTGTGTATGTCTTGTCCTTGAAATAGAGATTAGATATTATACTTCTCAATATCTCATGCAACTAGACAGTCTTGCATAGAGGACAATGGTTAATATTTACTGGTGATGAGAAAGAGTTTACCTGTCCTAGGTAAAAACTCCAAAGGCAACAATATCTGGGGCTCCTTGCAACCCTTACCAACACCTGAGAGGTCACAGAATACCACTTCCTTTGATTTCATTCATTCAACAAACCTTTGTTTACATGACCCTCTCCCACCACATATGTAGGCTGCTCAAATTCAATCTGTCCTTTTAGACCTGATAGTATCACTTCTTCCAAGAAGCCTTCCCTCTTAGCTGAAAATCACTTCTCTCTGCTATGGATGCTTAGATCACTTATTTGCATTTATTCCACTCAACAAATAATTATTAAGCACCTAATGTGTCCAAAGAACTGTGCTAAGTACTTTGGAATTCAGTGTCACTTGAACTCATTCATCAGGAGAGTGAGAAAGTCGGAGCTATACTTTAGGAATACCAATTTGGCAGATTTGTGGAGGATAAAGAGGAGATCGATCCTCCATATAGTTGCCAATTAACATTCTTAAAATACAGATGAGTCCGTGTTACTCTCCTGTTCAGAAATCTTCAAGTGCCTACCTATTGCCTTTGGAATATAATACAAGCTATATCTGACTCCAACCCACTTTTGCAGGCTTATTTCGGATTATTCCTATGGCCATTCACTATTCCAGCCAAACTTTTAAGAGCTCAACAATCCATCTCCCAGGTCCATGTCTTTGCACAGACTGTCTCCTCAAACCTAAATCTCTTAGGATCCTTAGCTTCCTTCAAGACTCAGCTCAGGTGCCTTCTTATAGAAAGCCTCTGCTGACCACCAATACCCCATTCAACACACCTGAGTTACTGTATTCTCCATCTCTTCATATCATCTGGTATTTACTTTCTTTTTTCAGGCTATAGCCTCCTTTTAAGTATAAACTCCTTAAGGACAGGGTGTGTTTTGCTTTTGCCTTTGGATTTCCAGATCCCAAAACAACATTTTATAAATAGTACCTGCATAACAAATATTTGTTGAACTGAACACCCCAAGCTTCCATATATGGTGTTGGGTGGTTACAACTCTCTGACCAAAGCCAATAGGGAATATGAACATGACAAGTTTTCAAAAAAGAGCAGAGGTGAAGTGTTCTGAAGGTGGGGTATATCTAGTTTCTAAAGCAAAGAATGAGCATTATGGATCTCAGAAAGGCTCTAGGTTTTTTGGAAATCACAGCAGATTTTAGTTAGATACAAGGGAAAAATCTCCTAACAATAAAGGATGCCCCAAGTTGGAAAGTAGTGCTTTGGGAGGTAGAGGATCTGCTACTACTAGAGGTTTTCAAGCAGAGGCTAGACTGCTACTCAGTGAAGAAGCTGCAGAAAAGTTTTGGGCTGAAGGAACTTTGGAATAGCTGATCTCTGAGGACCCATTCAGCTCAGACCTTCTACGATCCAAATTCAACATCCTCCTAATGGGAGCCCACTCCAAAAATTACAGAACTTCATAGTTCAAAGGACCTCAGAATCCAACCCCTTTATTTTCCAGGTTGGGAACCTGAAGGCCAGAAAGGGGGAGGGGTGGGGATTTAGGAAAGATTACACAGCAAAATATTGGGAAAAGAAAAAAAATTGAGCAAAACCAACCAATACACAGCCTGCAGAAGACCCTTTTAAATTTCAAAAATTTTTGCATCTTCTTGCCTTATAAAATCTCCTCTTCCTGATACTCTCTCCTCCCTTTCACCACTCCTTCTCAATCTCCTTTGATGGGGAATAATCTTTAACAAGCCCCAGTTCAGAAGGCAAAGAATGTAATCACAAAATTTTAACAAGGTGTTAAATTGACTGTAAAGATGAATCTCCCCTTGATTCTGTTACGATGTGTGAACACCCTGACAGAATTAAAGGGACCAATCTTATTGGAAGAGCAAATATTATTATGAAAGTCTTTGCAGCTAAACCCTAAGGACTAAAGTTAAATTTTAGGAAGTGCAAGTTCATAAGTGTTTTATAGAGGAGATCCTTGCAGGGTGGAAAGAGATGACTCTATTCTATTTACTCCATAGGCCATGGTGACTAGCAGTGACTTGCCTAGAAGTTTGAGAGTCTATCAGTTCAAAAGCTCAAGGCACAAATGAAAGAGCAGAAGCACACTATAGACAGAAACAGATAAAGAAAGGCAGTTACAACAAGGAGAAAGCGGTTTGTAGGAATGGGATATCAGTCACAGCATCCAGCCATCTATGGAAAGGAGCAGATGCAGAGAACTTGACTGCCGGGCAGAGACATTACCACGGTGAGTTATATGAGGGCTCTACAAAGAGATAAAGGACATGCAGGACCTCAAGTACCAGGAGTGAACTGCTACAGCAGTATCCTACATATAAACTTTACTACCACTGTACTCTAAATTTAGACCCACTCTTCCTATGGGTGCTGTGTACTTATAGAAGAGTACACCCCAGGTTTATGGAGGGAATGTTTTGTAGGTGTTGTTAGTTTAATATATTGGTAAATGCCTGTGCTAAGCCTATATCTATGACTGATGTTTAATGGAAGCACACTGGTGGGGGCTCATGAATGATACCGTTAAAAGTGCAGAACCACAGGGTTACCCTTTCTACCCAAAATAGCATCAACCCTCTGGGGACCCACCCCATGCGCACAAGTTGGGGAGGCAGCCCAGGGAGCATACTACAATAGGATTATAAATTTAGAGCTGGAAGGAACCTCAGAAATAATGTAGTCTCACCCCTCATTCAATAAACAAGGAAATTAAGGCCCACAGATGTTACGTAACTTGTCTAAGGTCACACAAGTAGTAGGTAGCAGAAATAGGTCTTAGTGTCTCTGACTACAAATCTAGTACTCCTTCTAACATACAAAGCTGCCCCTTTAGTTTTCTCATCTTTAAATTAAGAGAAGTTGGATTAGACAATCTCTAAGATCCCTTACAGCTCTAAATCATCTTCTGAATGATCCTTCTTTCTTCCAATACATGGACTTTCCTAGACCTGGGCCTTCTTCCCAGTCCAATCTCTTTTGAGCTACCATGGGTTAAACTATCATTTCTATGCAGATGATTCCCAGATCTATATATATAGCACTAGTCTCTCTCCTGAGGTCCAGTCCTGCATCACCAACTGCCTAATGGAAATTTCTAAATAGCTATGACATAGACATCTCAAATTCAACAAGTACAAAACAGAGCACCTTTATGCCCAAACTCTCCCCAGTCTTAACCACTGTTTCTGCTGAAGATGCCACCATTCTTCCAAATACCCAGAATCATGGACTCATGTCTACTTCTTTCACCTCTCCCTATCCTTCCCTCAACGTTGGAGGAGTCTTCTCTATTTCTCCTTCCCATCTCTCAGTCTAAACCATCCCCTTCTCTCCGCTCACTCAACTACTGCCCTAGTTCAGATCCTCACCACTTCACCTCTGGATTATCATTACCGCTTGAATGGTCTCCCTGCCTTAAATCTCTTCCCTCTCCAATCCATCCTCCTCCCACAAAGCTGACAAATTCGGTATTTCTAAATCACAAAACCGACCTCGTCAGTGGCTCCCGACTGCCTCTAGGATAAAATATAATACAAACTCTTCTACTTGGCATTTAAAACCTCCAGCTTATCTTTCCAAGATCATTTTATCTATTTTCCATCAGGGCTACCAAATTGTTCCTGGTACAAGGCGTTCCGTCTCCTCCCTCCATTCGGTATTTATCTTGACTCATACACAGTTGTTTGCCCGTCACCTCCTCCGTTAGACTGTGAGCTCCTTGACAGTCCTAATACGTGCTAAATGACTAAACGCTGATTGACATTTGGCTAATGCTAAACTGACTGAATAAATGCTGTCTCTCATCTCCACCTCTTAGATCTTCAGCTTCCTTCAAGATCCTGCTCTGGTGCCCCCTCCAGCAGGAAGCCCATCACGATTTGTGTTGGTGTTTTCTCTTTGTTTCTGTGTTCGTGGGTTTTCCTGCCCAACACAAGTGTTTCTGTCTCTACAAACTCACAGCGCCCAGCACGGGGTCTGGCCCACAGCGGGCGCTCATTAAACCCTGGGAATGGATAGACAGAGGTAACTGAGGCCCGCGGTGCGAGAGGGCTCTGACGGGCCGGGGTCTCCACACTCCAGCTTGGGCTCCTTCCAGGCACGCGGTGCCACACTCACCCCTTTGCCCCGTCCCGAGCAGGACTCACCCTTGGCTGCGGCCGAAAAGGGCGACCCACACCGGGAACGGCCCTTAGAGCGGACCTGCGGAAGGGAAACATTAACGTGGGACCACTACCCAGACACAGGTAACCCCCAATTAAGAGCAATCTCGCCCGACCTCTGGGGCACTTCCGGACCGCTCTAGGAACTAGGAAGCCTCCTCTCGTTGGCTACTCCGCCTGGCGACCCTTCCGTCCCACCCCAACCCAGTGTGGCAGCAATGGAGCCCCGCCTACCGCAGCATGTGCCAAACAGGCTTCACCCCACCCACCACGCCCCGAGCTTGGGGTTACAGGGAGCCGGTGACTGCCCAACCCCGGACCCCGCCTTACCCCCCACGTGCTCAGCCTGGAGTTGAGGGCAGAAACCAGACCACCGGAACTGGGCAAGCAGGCTAGAGCAGACAGTGGATCCTGGCTTGGTAGTTTAACCAGGTCGCCTTGGAAATTCGTTTCGTGTTTCTTTACGCGGCCCTTCTGAACACACCTCCAGGCACCAGACACCTGGCAATCTCTTTCTCCGTGATTTTGGCACCTGGCCCACAGCCTTGCTCTTAACCCCTTCCCCTGCCAACATTTCCAAAGCCTTTCATATCTGTTTTTCTGAATTCTGTACTCAGTTTCTGACGCCTGAGAAAAGGCCACTTAATCAGTGAGTTTTTATTAAGTGCCTACTAAGTACTAGGCACAGTACTAAATTGCACCTGGCAATTGAGCTCATTTTCCCATTAGATAAGTGGTGAACAGTTTTCCAAAAAGTTGCTAAGCAACAGAAATCATATGAAAGATTGCTCCAGATTAAAAAAGAGAAATTAAAAAATTAAATACCTCTGAAGTTTCACCTCACATCCAGCAAACTAACAAATATGATAACAGACAGAAATAGCTTTGAAGGGGTTGCCAGAAAATAACCCTAATAAACTGTTGGTGGAGCTGTGAATTGTCCAAATATTCTGGAAATCAATTTGGGATTATGCAAGAAAAGCGATTAAATTGTTCATATCCTTTGACCCAGCAACCCCAGTGCTGGGCATATACACCAAGGACAGCAAGGCTGAAAAAAAGATCCCAAACATATCAGAATTTTCACAGCAGCTCTCTTTGCTGTAGCAAAATACTGGTTGGTGGATAACTGAACAAATTATGGAATCTTATCTTTAGGAATAACAAATAAGAGAAATTAAAAAAAAAAAACCACGAAAAGACTTGTGTGAACTAATGTATAATGAAGTAAGCTGAATCAGGAAAATAATAGACATAATAGCTACAATAATGTAAACAAAAACACCCATCTGGTCTGTTATAGAGGAGGGTTCATTTTTGTGGGAAGGTTGAAATGACTGATGCAAAGATAAAAGTCATCAATTATACACTTTTTTAAAAAAATAATATTCAAGATTAAGAAATTAAAGAAGCCAAAGACTCACAGACTTCATAACTATACATCCTGAATACCATTTGAGACTGACGAAGGAGATGAAAATGCAAACACTAAACATTATAAGAAAAGTTACCTATAAGGTAGTAATTTAAGAATCAGCTATGTGTTTTTGGTCAGGCCACTAATGGATTGGAGCAAAGGAGAAAATCTAAACCCAATGCAGAAAAAGGATAATGATAAGACGTGCAATTTTAACAACTTCATTTTGATTTGTTCAAACAAGGTGTTGATTCAAAAAAGTGGTTAGCGAATATGGGTAAAATTATTAACTTACTTATCTCCATTTCTTATAACAGTTTAACTTACACTCACATTAGTGAGGAGGACAAGAGGACCTAGAAAGTATCTCAGGCACTAAAGACTTAGAAAAGTAAAAAACATGGAATGGCAATTTAGAAGACAAATGCATTTGCAAAACGTTAGGAGAAAGATGCAGATTACAAACAGAATCACATCATAAAACAGCAAACATCATTAATGCCTAATTTTGGCCCAGAATGTAAGTTCCTTGCAAGTAAGAAATGTTTTATTCATTGTATTTGAACTCCCATTGTTTAACACAGTTCCGGACACATAGTTTATTTCTTGATCGAATGAGTAAAGAAATGAGCAGGAGGCATCTAGGTGATGCAGTAGATAGAACACCTGGAATCAGGAGAACCTGAGTTCAAATACTATCCCAGACACCTACTATCTGTGTGACCCTGGGCAAGTAACTTAACCCCAATTGCCTCAACAACAAAGGAAAGAAACCAGCACCACAAGTGTGGAATGTTGTAAACATTTTCAGACCAAGTTGCTGTGTAGGTTGGTTTTCCTTTATCATAAGGGAAGGCTCACTGTGTTAGGGGTGGTGGTAAAGTCAATATAACCCAACTGTGGTATAAAGAGAAGATACCAATAAAGCTTTTTTAAAGTATTGTTTTCGCATATATTTAAAATAAAATGTTATTTGAATTTTATATTGTCTTTTCTTTTTTACATCATCTACATTTCCCATAGTCTCTTTCTCTCTGCCCCTTCCAGAAAGCCATCCTTCATAATAATGAATTAAAAAAAAAAAAGAAAAAAATTACCCGCACTAACCAACATATCAAAAAAAAATTTGCCAAGATTACACTTAGATATTTGTCAAATGAATGAAGAAACTGAAGAAAAGAGGTGAAACCTCACAAGAGCAAGACAGCACCAAAGGGAAGGTTTTAAGGAAAGTCTCTGCACTAAAGGTAACCTTAGCAGAAAAAACCCTAGACTTTGAAGTCAGGAGTTGAGTTTTATCTTAGCTCTTCTATTTACATAGTTTGAATACAAAAAAATGTTAGAGCTGATGAGGGCTAGGGACATCATCTAAATCTAAGTCTCTTGACCTCTCTAAGCCATAGTTTGCTCATCTATTAAAAAAAAATAAAGAATAAAGATGCTTGGACTCCTTATTTTACAGAATTGTAATGGACTACACTGGGAGGTCCTTAAAGTGTTAGAGAAATAGGAGTTACCCTTCATGCTTTTGATGCCTGCTTACTTTACCTGGAAAATGGAAGCTCTTCAAGCAAGTGTTCTGGGGCGTGTTCAGGTCAGCCATGACATTCAGCCAGGGTTTTCCCTCAGCCCTTAGCTTCCCATTTGTAAAGTAAATGGTTTGACTGGATGATCACTAAGATGAGAGAGCTTCACTAACAAGCTAGGAACCTGTGAATTTTCTTCCTAAATAGGTTCTGCTATCCTGCAAGAGGAGAGGAAGGGAAGGAAGAAGGCAGAAAGGAGGCCTGAACTGAGTTCCATCTTTCTGTCACAGAGCTACATTTCCCTTCACTCTCCCCACCTTAACCATGCCTATGAGCCCTGCCTAGAAAGTCTAATGGAGCTCCCTATAAAATAACACAACTAAGGAAAAGATTCAGGAGTTTCAAAGAACCAGAAAAATAGGAGAGTTGGGAAGGACCTCAGAGAACATTTTCTCCAGCCTACACCTGAACAAGAACTATTAATTACACTATCTCCAACAAACAGGACTCTGACTTCTCAGAACCCTTGAGGAAAGGGGAACTCACTACCTACCAAGGTACTGTATTCCATCTTTGGAAGGCCTTGACCATTGGGGAGTTTTTTCTTAAGCTGAAATTTGAGCTTCCTCATGTTCACAATTCTGCCCTCTAGAGCCATGCCGAACAAGTCTTAAAGAAAGGTGAGGAGAACTGGTAGCTATGAAGTGGTAGGCACTTCACTATCCTTCAGTAGGTTCTGGATATCACTTTTTAACTGTTAAGTCACTATATAGAGAAGAGATTAACTCTGTTTCATCTTTAAATGCTACAACCAGGACTAGGAGTCCAGCAAAATACTTAGAATTGAATTAATTCCACAACAGGTAAAAATTCCATCTTAACAATAGCACTTTTAAATGTGAATATTTTCTCCCCAACAGAACCATTTCAGTTCCATGAAGGTAGGTCCAGAGAAACGATGCGTTATTAATCTGGTCTTAACAAATTCTAAATAGACATAGTCCTGAGTTGTGAAGATCTTCCACTCTTACAGAGATTCAACATTTCTGACTAAAACTTTCATTACAATCATTGTCTTGTAAGGACTATTAAGCATTCTTCAATCTTGATACTTCATCTCTCATCCTTTTTTTTTTCTTTCATCCTGGAGAAATAAACTTTATTAGGCCCCAAGGATGGATAATCACAAGTCAGAGGCACGGGTACCTTCTATTCTCTGCATTTCTTTCCTTCCTAACAGAGAAGGAAGCCATAGGCCATTCCCCATACTTAGGACAAACTCCCTCCTTATCCTCCCTCACTTCTTTGAATCCTTGCCTTTCTTTAAGGTTTGACTAAGGTGCCTTCTCTCTAATGAAAACTTCCTTGATCCCTTCCAGTTGTGAGTTCCCAGTATCTCTTAAGATTATCTTGAATATCTGTGCATGTAGTATGCCTCCATTCTGGCAGATGAATGTTTATCTCCTTGAAGGCTATTTAGCCAATGCTTTGTTCACTGCAGATATTAATAAATGTTTGTTGAACTGAAGGTCTCATCAGCTATCATGGATTCAATTATCATCCCTATGCAAATGACACTCAGCTCTACACATCTAGTCCTAATCTCTACTGAGCTCTATTCTTGAATCAATAACTATCTGTTGGACATTTCCAACTAGATGTCTCTTAGGCATCTCAAATTCAACATTTCTGAAAGAGATCTCAATTATCTTTCCCCACAAATCTATCCCTCCTACAAACTTCTCCATTTCTGTTGAGGATACCACCATTCTTCCAAATAGCCAGGTCTAAAAACCTGTGAGGACTGTTTCTTCTCCCTTGCCACTTGTATTTAATTAATTGCCAAGCCCCCTACATTCCTTACATCCTACATCCTTAGTATCTCTCAAATTCATCACCTTCTGAAAAGAATATTCACTGGATGACGACTGGTGAGAAAATACATTGGATGAGGGTGAAGTGACACCAAAGGCTCTGCCATATGTGTTATATCCATATAATTTCCTCTCCTATAGAAATGCTCTGCTTTAAAAGTATTTCTACATTCATAAGCATTTTCTCTCAGGTATGAATTTTCTGATGCTTAGTAAGCTGTGAGCTCTGACTGAAGGCTTTTCCACACTCCTGACAACTATACAGTTTTTCTCCTATGAATTTTCTCATGTTGAATAAGGCATGAACTCCTACTGAAGGCTTTCCCACATTCAGCACATTCATAGAGTTTTTCCCCAGTGTGAATTCTCTGATGCACGGTTAGTTGTGAGCTCTGACTAAAACCTTTCCCACATTCAACACATTCATAAGGTTTCTCTTCCATATGAATACTCTGATGCTGAATGAGGTGGGAACTCTGAGTGAAAGCTTTCTCACAAACATTACATTTATAGGGTTTCTCTCCAGTATGAGTTCTCTGATGACGAATAAGTTGTGAATTGACACTGAAGGCTTTACCACATTCATCACACCCATAGGGTTTTTCTCCAGTATGGGCTCTCTGATGCTGAATAAGTTGTGAGCTCCAACTGAAGGCTTTCCCACATTCATGGCATTTATAAGGTTTCTCTCCATTATGAGCTCTCTGGTGTAAAACAAGGTGTGAGCTTTGACTGAAAGCTTTACCACATTTATCACACTTATATGGTTTCTCTCCAGTATGGATTCTTTGATGCAGAATAAGGTGTGAGCTGCAGCTAAAGTTTTTCCCACATTCAAGACACTCATAGGGTTTCTCTCCAGTATGGACTCTTTGATGTTGAATAAGATTCGCCCTCTGACTGAAAGCCTTATAACATTCATTACATTTATATGGTTTCTCTCCTGTGTGAGTTCGATGATGTCGAATAAGTTCTGAATTTAGACCAAAAGCATTACCACATTCATCACATTTATATGGTTTCTCTCCAGTGTGAGTCCTCTGATGTCGAATAAGTTGTGAGTTTAGACTGAAGGCTTTTCCACATTCATCACATCCATGGGGTTTCTCTCCAGTGTGAATGATCAGATGCCGCTTAAGTCCTGAGCTACAGACAAATCCTTTCCCACATTCATTACATTCATAGGGTTTCTCTCCAGTATGAATTCGTTGATGTCTAATAAGATTAGACCTCTGACTGAAGACTTTCCAACAATCTTTACATTTATAAGGTTTCTCTCCAGTATGAATTCTCTGGTGTCGAATGAGTTCTGAATTGAGATTAAAGACTTTCCCACATTCATCACACCCATAAGGTTTCTCTCCAGTATGAATCCTCTGATGTCGAATAAGATCTGAATTGTACTTGAAAGTTTTGCCACAGGTATCACATCCATGGGTTTGCTCTCCCATAGTACCACTCTGGTGTAAAATGAAACTTGGAGTTAGACCAAAGTTTCTCCCAAAATCACCACACTCCTGATTTTTTTCACCAATGGAGATTTTGTTGTGGTTTATAGTCACTTTCCTGAAACCTTTCTCCTGGACAAAAGATCTCTCCAGCATCACCTCAGTAGAATTTCCCTGATTATTTTCTAACTTTCCCCCAAATGCACAAATTTCTCCAAAAATAGGTTCTTGAGGAGCATCTTTTAAAGGTATTTCTGAAGTCCCTCCAGGAGATTCTATATCTTCTGATATATCCTCTTTTTTATAAGATGTCTTGTTCTCAGTACCTATCTCAGAATCTGAAACAATAAACAAAAATGTTTTCTGTACTGGGAGAAAGGCAACTTCTAGAAGAATATAATCATTGAAATTAAGGTCTAAGAGAAGTAGATGGCTTTGATAACCCTCAAAATTGTCTTCAAAAGCTAGAAGGAGAAAGGAAGTGGTAAGTAACGGCTGGGTGACATGGAAGAATGAATTCTTAGGGAAATACTCTATACTTAGCACAGTGCCTGGCACATTGTAACCGCTTACTAAATGTTTTAATCTCATTTAATCTATACTAGAGGCAAAGGGACCAGATAAGGAGAGCCAGTTGAGAAGGGTGGGAGGTTTAACCAAGGGACAGACAAGGCAGAGGAGCTCATGATGAGCAAGAAGCTTAGTGAATGAACAAGAAGCAAAAGAGGCAAAATGGAGCTAGACAGACAGGAGATTTACAGAGTAGGGACTAGGTAAATGTTGAGGAGATGAAGAAGTGACATCCTGAGCAGGTAGGTATGAATGACAGATTCAGCCAGAGAAACCATTGTAGGGAGCAAGAGTTAAACACAAAGTAAAGAGCTCTTTCCGACTGGTTCCATGGTGCTCATCACCTGGGTACTCCTGAGATATGCTGCGTCAACTTCTCATTCTAACAGGAGCCCTTGAGGGAAAACCAATGACAAGGTAGCACTTTCCCTAGTCATATTAACTTTTCTCATGTCACTGACAGTGGGAATAGTACCTCCCTTTGTTCTCAGAGCCATTCCCTTCCACCATGTTACAGACCCTCTTCCTATAACAATTCACACCCGTAGATTGCTTCTCCTCAGCCTACAAGCAGATCCATATCTTCCTAAAGAATCTAACACTAGACATATAACCAGCACTTGATATAATTTCTTCTCTTCTGAGGTCTTCTCTATTGGACTCTCTCCAATCCGACTTGTGAGGTAACATAAAGAACGACAGATTTCTTACAATCACCAAAAGCCTCCTGACAATTCTAAGTGACCCTTCTCCCTTCACATCTTCCTTAATCGTTCAGTTGCTACTGATACCTAATGCTCAGGGCTTTTTTTCTCAGCAACATTTCTGACCTAAGCTCCTTGGATACTGCCTCAAATGGTTTACATCCTACCCCTTTGCCAGTCCAAGAGACTTTTTAGAAGAACTGTATCAAGCCACTTTCTTTGAGAGTAGGAGCTCCCCATAGCTTTATCCTTGGTCCTTTATTCTTCTCACTATATAGTATAATCTTAAGAAATATGATTGTTTTCCTTTGGCCACATGTTCCTTTGACATCGCTGTCCTGAAGAGTTGCCTGGGGCACTGAGTACAGTGTTTGGCACATAGCAGGCACTTAATAAATGTTTATTTGATTGATTAATTGATCTGCCCTGGGTCACATAGCAACAGCAATTAGAGGCAACACTTGAACCTAGATCCTCTTGATTCCAAAGCTGGCCCCCTCTCCACTACACCATGCTGTTTCTCCATAGTAGGTACTTATTAACTGTTTTCAAACTCCTTTGCTTGACTTTAAAGGTCCTCTACAATCCAATACCTACCTTTCCAACAGAAATTCAGAGTATTTCCCATTAGGCACTCTATTCTCCAAACTGGATTATCCTCTATTCCACAGACAAGGCCTGAGCTTTTCCATCTTGGTTCTTTTATTCACAATGTTCCCTCAGGCTAAAATGTCCTTCCAACCCTACCTTACTTGCTCAAGTTCTATTCATCCTATCAAGCCCCACTCCAATGCCACTTCCTTCATTAAGCCTTTCCTGATTCCCCATCTGCCTTCCTACTTGGACTTCACCTAGTTCTTTGTTTTGCATCTCTCTTTGTTCTCAGTATACTATGTCTTATAGTCATATATGTACCTTAACTCACTACTACAAGACTGTGAACTCTGGGAGAGCAGGAACTGTCTTACCTGAATTCTGTGTACCCCTCAAGTGACTATCACATAGCAGGCACTCAGTTTCTTCATGCATAAAATGAAGGAGTTGGATTGAATGATCTCTATGTTCCTACCACCTCTGTGATTAACAGCTAAAGTCGCTTGTAATCCCAAATCCCTTCCAGGGTACCCTAGTGTTGTTGTTTTCAGTTATTCAGTCATGTCCAAGTCTTCATAACCCCACGGACCATACTGTCCATGGAGTTTTCTTGGCAGATAATGGAGTGGTTTGTCACTTCCTTCTCCAGTGGATTAAGACAAACAGAGGTTAAGTGACTTCGCCAGGATCACAAAGATAGTAAGTGTCTGAGGCTGGATTTGAACACAGGTCTTTCTAACTGCAGGCCCAGTGCTCTATCCACTGAGCCACCCAGCTGCTTCAAAGTGCCCTAGGGTGCTGGCTCCAAATTCCTAGAGTCTATAGGCTTCTCTGTGAGACCCATGAAACATACTTGCAGCCAGCTGGATAATTCCTACCTAACACTCTGCCCTTTCCTGGAAATTTTCATACTCTATGCTTACACTCCCTATTTGATTCAGCTAGAGCCTCTTGCATTAGCTAATACCCGTCAGCTTCCAACCTGTGACATTACAGACAGAAAACAAAGGGGACTCACCTCAGTAAGAATTCCCTCCTTCCCCAAAAAACTCATTACCTTCAGCTGCCTCACTGAGCTACCCTGGTATAAAAGCACTGTAACTCAGGCATCCTATACCAAATAGAGGTAATGGCGACCTCAGTGGAACTGGATGTGTCAAGTCCAAAGAAGGCTTCCTGCAGAACTAGCACTGAGGCACCCTGACTCACTAGCCTGTGATCCAAAGACCGACCTACCCAGTGTCCCAATAACCATACTAGGTATATATCCCTCCATTGTTGCCCTTTTATCTTCCATTCTCCAGTTGTCAAGATTTTCATTTTCAGCCGTGAGTTTACCTTTGTGTGAGTTAAAACATACTGTAATAAAGTACTATTAATTTATGCATTCCTGGTCTGTATGATTCTTTTGTGAAATCCCTTCTAAGTTCCCTGGATATCTGTATTTCTCTTATACATATTTCTGTATATTGTATTTTTTTATAATTACTCAAGGCCACTTCCTGTTATTTTCTTTACTTTTACTCCTCAACTTTTTTCCAAAGCAAGTATGACTATTTTGGAAGATGATGACATAACTCCCACTGACACACACTTTCTCCCTCTCTCTCTCTCTCTCTCTCTCTCTCTCTCTCTCTCTCTCTCTCTCTCTCTCACCTCTTTTCAAGTCTTTCCAGGTGTCCTCTCTTTCCTCAGTAACCTGCAGTTCCAGGTCCCATGGTTCTTCTCCTCGTTCCAGCCGGAAAATCAGATCTGGTTTGGAGACTGAAAATCCTGCTTGTGATAAAGGAAAGGGATGAATTGGTTTGTGTTGTGAGAACTCAAAGTATTCTCAAGGCTCAGTCCTAGTCCTCTGATCTACAAGGGAATGTCAAAAGAGGCTATGATGAGAAGACAGCAAAGCTAAGTTTTCTGAAGAGACAATACCCAGGAAGGGCAAGAGCAGCAAAGGAGCCGAGTATCTAGGGATAGATAGAAGAACTGTGGGTTCCCACATGCTGAGAGTACAAGAAACATTCACTAATGAGCATATTAATCCCCAAACCCAAGAATTTATGGTCTGACAAAAGCCTAACACTTCTTTAAAAGCAGCTAGGTGGTACAACTGGGCCCACAGGAAAAACTGAGTTCCAATCTGGCCTCAGATACTTAGTCACAGTGTGACCCTGGGCAAGTCACTTAACATCTACTTGCTTCAGTTTCCTCAACTATAGAACGAGGATAATAACAGTACCTACCTCACAGGGTGGTTGTGAGGATTAAATGAGATATTTGCAAAGTGCTTTAGCATAATGCCCAACACACAGTAGGTGCCACTTAAATGTTTATCCCTTTCCCCTGACGGAAGTTTTATAAGTTCCCCATAGAATAGGATCTCCTATTGAGAGTTCAGAGGACAAGAAAATGGGAACCTCATGCCTAGCACAAGGAAGCTGCCCTTTCAGAAGGAACAGATCTCCCAGGAAGCAAAAACATTCATCCCTGAGTACAAAAGGGATAAAGGAGCTCTGAACCCCAAGTCACAGCTTAGTAGAGCTCCTCGACAACCTAACAACCTTTGAAAAATGGGAAAGTTAGAAGACCCCAGGGGGAATGGAGCAGATTCCAGAGAGTGACCTTACCCAGGTAGACCAGGTTCCCATAATTCTCCAGCATGACGTCTCTATAGAGAGCCCTCTGAGGAGAGTCCAGGCACATCCACTCCTTCCTTGTGAAATACACAGCCACATCGTCAAACATCACTGTTTCCTGAAACAACATATTCCTGCTTCCTTAGAGACAATCCCCAGGCCTCTATGGCAAAGAGACTGGCATAGGGGGCAGGTTCAGTGATTTTGGAGGAAGGAGAAAGGAAACTCTGTGCATGTATACAGGCAGCTTTCACTACTGCTTGAAAGGTCTGAGATAGCAAGCCTGGCTGTATAAAGGCTGCGTAATTTCTCAAGGACAGGATACCTGCATCCTTGAATACCTGTAGCCAGGTAACACCTTCTTCTTTTCTAAAGTCCTCACTGTCTAAATCCCATGGCTGAGAGTCACATTGCTGCGACCAATCTACCACTCTTCTAGGTATCTCTCCCTCTTTTTTTCATGGAGCTCAGTACCTGGCTCGGCCACTGCCCTCACATGTAGAGACTTCGAAATACATGTTCCCTTGAACCTCCTGGCCTTCCAGTTCCTCCAGTCATGGGTTCATCAGCCAAGACTTTCACTCCACCTTGGCCAATGCCAGGGGTGAGCACACCCCACAGCCACCCTCCCATTTTACTATTTTACCTCCAGACTCTCAAACCCTGAAACTCCCCCTTCCAACCAAAGTCTCTAAGGCAGGGGTGAGGAACCTGTGGCCTCAGGGCCACATGTGGCCTACTTGGTCCTTGGGTGTGGACTTCTGAGTCCAAGTTTTACAGAACAAATGCTTTTATCAAGGGGATTTGTTCTGTTAAGTTTGGATTCAGTCAAAGGGCTGCACTTGAGGACCTAGAGGGCCACGTGTGGCCTTGAGGCCGCAGGTTCCCCACCCCTTCCCTAAGGCTTCCATCTTTTTTGCTAAAAATGTTTTAGTAATAAGTAAACACAATCGCTCACTCAGAAACATTTATTAAGCACTTCCTATAGGCTAGCCACTGTGCCTTGGCTACAAAGACAAAAAAGAACACAACTCCTGCCCACAAGAAGCTAACGTTCTCGTGGGGAAATATAACATATTCACAAAGAAGTAAATACAGGATATAAAAAAATGATTTTTCAGGGAGAAGGAGGCACAGGATGCTAGCAAATGGGGGAGTTAGGCCTCTGGGAGGCAGTGGCCCTAAAGTTGAGCTTTGACAGGAACTAGGGGTGACAAGAGGCAGAAATGAGGAAGGAGAAGAGTCTATACTTTGAGGGGACAGCTATACAAAGTCCACAAGCAGGAGGTAGAATGTCATATACAAGAACAAAGACTAATCTGGCCAGAATAGTGAGTGTATAAGAGAGAGTAATGTGTAATCAGTCTGGAAAAGATTGAGAAGAGTTTTAGTGCCAAACAGAAAAGGTTCGATTTTATTCCAGAAATAATGGGGAGTCACCAAAGTTTCTTGAGCAGGGACATAACCTTGACAAATCTGTCAACCTTGATCATTTAAGAGGAAGAATACAATGACAAGTCAGGTAAATAGGAAAGGTTTCCCATTATGGATGACACTTAAGCAGGGCTTTGAAAGAAGCTAAGGATTCTAAGACGTAAAGGTGAGAAAGAACTGTATTCCAGAGATACAGGACAGCCTATGAAAAGTAAAGGAGGTGGGAGATGGAATGTCAAGTTTGGAGAACAGCAAGTTCTCCATGGCTAGAAGAAGGCTGTAAAGCGTTTTAACTGAGCCGTTTATATTTTATCCTAGAAGCAACAGGGAGTCATTGAAAATTCTTGAGCAGTGGAGTCTTTGTAATACCAAGTAAGATCTGAGGTCCCTTCTGAGATTTTATAAGATGATGTGATAAAACCTATATTCATTCGTTTTTAATCTTTTCATGTTTTTTTTTTTAAATTCTCATCTTTCTTGATCTTTTTGTAGGATTTAATACTTAACTACTTCTTCTTCCCAGATATTCTCTCCTCCGTGGGTCATCATAACATTGTTCTCTCCTGGTCCTCTCCTCCTACCCATCTAACCACTCCTGGTCAGTTTCCTTTGCTGGATCTTTATTCATATCCTGCTCTCTAGAGATGGATGTTCCCCAGGCTCTGTCTCGGGACCTCTCTTCTTCTCTCTCTACACCAGAGATGTCAAACTCATCAAGACAGCAAAATTCCCATGTGGAACTGCCAGGTACAGCTGAAATCAGACAAAAACATGATTGGGAAATGTTTAACAAGATATTTAAAAATGCAACACACCCTAGATAATACTAATTTGTGGTTTTCTAGGTCAATCTATAGCTTGTAGGGATCCCATTTCTATCTGACACCTCTGCTCTAGACCATCTATAGTATAAAGTGGCCAGATCTTGCCTCTACACCTCTTGCGTGCTTTCTTCCTCCTTGTACTCTTTCCACTCAAACCCCCTCATTCTAGTTCACGCTCTCACCATCTCCTCTAATTACTGCAACAGTTTCCTACTTGGACTCTTGGCTTTTGGTCTCTCCCTTTTTCTCTAGGCTAAACCAAAAATGCCTCAGCCTGGCAATAAAAACCCCCCACAATCTGGATCTCATCTACTTCTCCGGTCATATTTCATGTTACTCCACACGCTCTTTCCATTCCAAACTGGCCTGCTAATGAATTCCAACAGAGAAGTTTCCAAAACCTGCCTCAGTGCCTTCATACAAGTGATCCTCCATAGCTGGAATGTGCTTATTTGCTTTGCAGAATATTTTGCTTCTTTCAAGGCATAGATCAGGAGCCACTCTATGCAAGGCCTTTCCTGGATTCCATCCCATGCCCACCTCAGTTATTAGAACTTGTTCTCCATTGGAACTTTGTTGTATTACTTCATATTTACTCTGAATGTGCTTACATATATATATTTTATCCTCCCAGGAGAATGTAAGTAACCTGAGGGCAGGGCCTATAGTGTTTTTTATCTTTGTATTCCCAATTCCCAGCAGAGCTAAGTACATAATAAATGTCTGTTGAATTCAACTAGTGATTCTCAACCAACTACCACGGATTCAATTATCATCACTCTGCACAGGACTTCTAGATTTATCTAGCTCTCTCTCTCTCTCTCTCTCTCACTCTCTCTCCCTCCTTCCATCCCTCCCTCTCCCTCTCTTGCTCTCTGTCCCTCTCCAGTTCCTGGAGAACCAAGGAAGAACAGGGAACCATCTATATGGATGAAGAAAGGAGAAAAGAGGCAGGAACAAATCACCAAATGTTTGTTGGACATCTCTAACTAGACATGTAGACATCTCTGTAGACATGTCAAACTTAACATGTCTAAAACAAAACTCATTGTTTTCACCTCTAAATAATACCACCCCTCCTCCAAATTTCACTATTTCTATTGAAAATACCAACATTCTTCCTCCAGTTACCCAAGTTCCAAACCTGAGAATTACTCTTTATTCTTTCCTGTCTCTCATTGCACTCCCTGCCCCTATCCCCAAATCTTGCTGATCCCACCCCTGTAACATCTCATTTCCATTCTCTTCTCTCTGCTCAGAGGCCCACCTTCCTACCTCAGACCCTCATCTCCCCTAACATGGACTAAAGCACCAGCCTCCAGTCTCTCCCCTCCCCAGAGCTCCCAAGGTAATCTTCCATAAGTAAATTTCTAGCAGCATCTCTTTCCCCCTTTCAAGAAACTCTGGTGGCTCCCTATTGCTACAATGCAAACTCTTCACCTTGGCATTTAAAGGCATCACAATCTGGCTCCAGTTCTAGATTTGCTTTCCATTAACTCTATATTCCTGCCAAACTCATTTATTTGCTGTTCTCTGTACTTGACATCCCATCTCTTGACTCTGAGGCTTTACACTGACCATCTGGTACACTCTCCTCGGCCTCTTAGAATCCCTGGCTTCTTTTAGGCCTTAGCTCAGTGCAACATCCTATGGAAAGTCTTCTCTGATCCATCCACGTAATTGAGAATGCACTCTCTCTTCCCTCTAGGTGTATTCCTCCTCCCCGCAACTCCTCCTCCTCCCAGTACAATTTAAGCTCGTTGATGACAAGGACTACTTTTTGTTTCCTCCTTGCACTGTATTCCCACCACCTAACCGAGGGCCTTATACTTTAGCTCTTCATCAGCGCTTACTGTAAAATCAATATAGAGGCTGAATCTTAGTCTTCTAGGCAGCACAGTGAGTTGCGTTCTGGATTTGGAATCAGGAAGACCTAAATTCAAATCCAAACTTAAGACACTCACTAGCTACATGACTCTGGACAAGTCACTTAACGCCTGTTTGCTTGTTTTCCATCTATAAAACGGAGATAATAATGCCACCTACCTCCTAGAATTGTTGTGAACATCAAATGAAATGATGTTTGTAAAGCGCTTGCCAACCCTAAAGCACTATATGTTAGCTATTATTATCCCTTGGAGTATATAAATATAGCCTTGCCCATAGTAGGCTTTCTTTTTTTTTATTTTTTATTTAATATATTTAGTTTTCGGCATTGATTTTCACAGGAGTTTGAATTACAAATTTTCTCCCTATTTCTAGCCCCCCCTCCAAGATGGCGTATGTTCTGGTTGCCCTGTTCCCCAGTCAGCCCTCCCTTCTGTCACCCCA
>CM053622.1:72647443-72668284 GCA_028646595.1 Phalanger gymnotis | reverse complement strand
TGGAATGGGGAGGTTGGTTCGCTAATTTGTTGCTCTGGGCCCTGAATAAATTTTTGGATTCCTTCTGCTTGGAGAATTCTGTATACCCATCGATTTCGAACCATTCTGATATTTATATGATCCTTTTTGAGATCATAAATTCGGCCTTCCTACTACAATAGCTGAAGAGGAGGATCTTGCCTTTACACAGATAAGTAGTGGCACCAGGATTTGAACCCAGGTTCTGCCTCCAAAGCTAGCACTCTCTGATTCACTAGATCCTTCACCTGTAACACCCTGTCCATACACCCATGGCACTATCCAAGCCTCCTAGTTACTTGCTTTCCCTTCAGTACCTCATTCATCCTTCCTCTCCACTATTATCCTCAGTTTCCTATGTGGGGACATGTACATGCTGCTGCCTCCTTGATCACCTTGGTCTCTTAAGCAGTCAGGCTCAACATCTTTGACATGCATAGACATGAGACTCCACTATCACTGATAACTGTGCCATGTCCATGTTCTCGACCTCCACGACCCCCCTTTTGGACCATAATCTCTCTTTCTTCCATCTCTTCCCGTCTCACTCATGCTGAAATCTACTATTCCACATCTGCACCACGACCTCTGGTCCTTCGGCTCCTTTCTACCCTATCAGTCACCATCCGGCTTCATCCTTCTCTCCTTGCAGTCTTGATCCTACAGGTAACCAGTACAGTTGCACAATTGCCTCCAAACCTGATTCTTTGCTGCCTTGCCCTACTAAAACCATTCATGTTCTGTCAAGCCTCAGCACTGCTTCATCCCCACCATCATCCAATCAGAATCAACTAGGTGGTTCAGTGGATATAGCACCGGGCCTGGTGATTCAGGAAGATCTGAGTTCAAATCCAGCCTCAGACACTTACTATCCGTGTGACCCTGGGCAAGTTACTTAATTGCTGCCTATCTCAGTTTCCTCAATTGTAAAATGGGGATGGTAACAGAACCTACCTTAAAAGGTTGTCATGAGGGTCAAATGAGATAATATTTTTTAAAGCACTTAGCATGGTTCCTGGTATAGAACAGGCCCTAAATAAATGCTCATTCCCTTTTCTTCCACTCCCCATCTCTCTTCCTGCTCCTACACCCATTTAGAAAGTCACACAACTGTGCTGACTGAGACCACTACAAATTCATATTACCTAATCTTAAAAGGTCCCTCGTTACTATAAGGTAGCAATTTTTATATCTTTCCATGGGGCAGCTAGGTGGTGCCATAGACTGAATGCCAGGCCTGGAGTCAAGAAGAATTGAGTTCAAATCCAGCCTCAAACACTTACTAGCTGTGTGACCCTAGACGAGTCACTTAACCTCTGTTTGTCTCAGTTTTCTCATCTGTAAAATGGGGATAATAATAGCACTTTCCTCCAAGAGTTCTTGTGCGGCTCAAATGAGACAATCGATATAAACCTCTTAACGAGAGCCTGGCAGTATCCAAATGTTAGCTATTAGGAATGATTCTGTTTTGAACATTCTCTTTGACCTTTCTATATCTCCCTTACCTCCCTTTGTCTTTCAGCAGATGACCTTGTCTCTTACTTTATTGAGAAAAATGATGACAGCTCCCTCACCTCTGTCTTTCCACTCCTATAAATCTCCACCTTTCTTTGCCTCTGGCTCTAAGAAGAGGTGGCTCTTCTCATCAAATGCTCACCTTTCTGTCTGTACCATTAGATTACAAACTCCTCAAGGACACAGCCTGTTTTTGTCTTTCTTTGTACCCCTAGCATTTAGACAATCTGGCATGTAGTAGGTACTTAATAAATGCTTGTTGCCCCTCTTGTACCATTTATCCCACCACTTCTTTCTTCCAGGAGCAGAAATCATTCTCCCTTTCTCATCTTTCATCTCCTTCTTTCTATTAATTCCTTACCTACTGCATACAAACGTGCATAGTTCTTCCCCATCCTTAAAAATTCTTCATTTGACCCTACCATCGCCTCCCTTTTCTGCTCTCATTTCCTCACTACCCACTCACTATTCAACCTTTTATCAACAGGTTTCCAACCCCACTGCTGTGCTGAGGCTTAGAGGTCTGCCTTTGAGGTTCAACTTGCAGATGAGGAAACTGAGGCCCAGAAAAGTTAATCACCCAAGGCCTGAAACCTAAGTCATGACTCCAGATCCAGGGCTTGGTGATTCCTCAATGATTCTGACTCTGTTCTAACTGTTCTACAGACGGATAGAAAGACATCCCCACAAAAGCATAGTTCTAGGCTCTCCCTCTCTCTTGAACAGTCTGCCAAAGTACTATTCCTAAGGTGTGATTCTGATTCACAACCCTCCCTTGCTCAAAAAACCGGCAGTGGTTCCCCAGTGCTTTTCAGGCTCTCCTTCACCTGGTATTCAAGGCCCTTAACCTTCTAGGCCTAGCCTATTTTCTCTTATAGTAGCACCCTCTAGATATTCCAAGTTCCTGCCAAACTTAGCTCCACTAACATCTTCCACTGGACTAGAAGGAATATCTTTGCCCCAAATCAGTGGAAATACTCCCCTGTTCCCACACCCCGGCCCTCTCAACTTTTAAATTCCCTACACCTTCCCTTGAATAACATCCTTCCAACACACACACACACTTAACACTTGCATGCATCCCTTTCCAATACATGGGCATATGAATGCATTCATGCCATTCCAGCATACACATATTCCTGCATGCACATCCTTCCAACACATACATATCCGCATGCGTGCACACACATATACCTAAACACTTTTCCAGCACACACAGATGTACAATGTACACCCTTCCAACACACATACACCTATACCTGTGTGAACACTCCTCCAACACACAGATCCGCATGCAAACACTCTTCTGACATATACACGCGTGCATGTTTACATATCTTCCAATACACACACAAGCCTGCGTGAACACCCAATA
Organism: Phalanger gymnotis; assembly: GCA_028646595.1. Classification (NCBI taxonomy): domain Eukaryota; kingdom Metazoa; phylum Chordata; class Mammalia; order Diprotodontia; family Phalangeridae; genus Phalanger; species Phalanger gymnotis. The sequence goes on along the minus strand of CM053622.1, from coordinate 72,665,376 downwards.
CTTACACATATACCTGCATGCACACCCTTTGGACACGTGAATATTCATGCATCATAAATGCTTACACATTCTTCCCATCTACATCCATACATAAACACATACCTGCCCTTGCCCCAACTCACCCAGGGAAGTCGGTAAAGTCTAACAACGGCCGGAAGTGGTTCCCCAACCAAATTGCTCCTGGCAACAAGAGCCTTCCTGTGACCTTGGCCAGAGTACTTCCGGGCCTACTCTAGGCCGCTGGGAGGACTCATCCTCTCGCTGGTTCACTTGCTTGCTAGCTTGTGAGTTCCCAGGCCTGCAGAGCTCTGATGTCTGATGGGGGAGGGTCGAGCCCCTGAGGCTGCTTGGCCAAGAGCCCAGCTCCCGGCTTTCTCTAGCTGGGAAAAAGTGGGCGGGGTGGGGGTGGGGGACAGTTGGGGACTTGGGCTGACCTCAAATTTGAGCTCCAAGTTGCTGCTTCCATGGATTGTCAGCCACAACTCCCATCCTTGCTAGGTGCCCATTTCAATTCAATCCAACTACCTAAACATGTTTTGGTTGTTTTTTTTTTTAATTAAATGCTCACAGGTCCAGGCCCCTGTTCTCTGTAGCAAAAACTACATAGTCCAGGACCTTCGAATGCTTGCAGTCTAAGGCAGCTATAGGTACACAAATAAGTGATACAAAGTAGAAAACAGCAGAACCAAAGGAGAGATCCAAAGCACTCCAGGGAAATTTAAGGGAGAGATCACCTCCTGCTGGGTGGTGCTGGAGAAGTTTTCCTAGAGGAGGTGGTGTCTGGGCTGAGTCTTGAAGAATGGAAAGGGTTTCAACAAGTTGGGATGAGAACATCAGTCCAGGGCAGTGTTTTAACAATCTGGCTAGCAGCTTCTGTGGGGGCTCCAGATCCACCCACAGACAGCACCCAGAAATTTGCCGGACAGCCAGAAAGCCCAGGTTCTTTTGATATGCCTTAATAAGGAGAGCAAGGTTAAGGCGTTGGCAAACTTACTTTAATTTAGCACACAAATATCCTTCACTTAGTTCAGGGGAAAAAAAAATACCAGCACCCTGAACTTTGGAGCAAAATACAAGCAAATTACAAACATCAACAGACAGACCTTGTCTGATTCAAATCCCAATACATAGTTACCAGAGTTCAACAAAGTCTCAGCATCCGGGTTTACAAGCTGGAGGGCTCCTTAGCTACAGCTGCCCAGTTTCTTCATCAACACCATCTCGAGAGCCCTTAAACAAATTACAGACAGACCCAATACAATTCATAGTTACAAGGAACCATCAACATCTGAGTTCAGCTGGAAGCTCAACAAGGCTGGCTCAGAGTCACGCAGGCCACCCACGTGACCCAAAATCGCCACAAAGAGGCAGACTCAAACCCACACTGGTCCAAGAGCACCCCCCCTAGACATGTCACTCAAACTCATGTCTAAACTAAGCCCTCCCCTGAGGCAAGGAGGCACCAAGGACACCCAAATCTTGGGCCTGGGGCTTAGCACTTAACAAGATTCAATGAAATAGCTGAATCACTCAAGGCACACAAAAGCCAAACTCTTCAAGGGAGCCCACCCTGCCTTTCAGACACAGGCAGCCTGTGCATTACAAAGAGGAGGAAGGCAGACCTATCTAGAAGTTCAGTTTAGCTGGACTATGGCAGCCCATGAAAAGAAGTGGTAAGAAATAGGGCAAATTGTGAAGCATCTAAAGTCAAAGGGTCTGGGCAGGGGAGGGAGGAAAAAGAAAAAGCACATTATAGTCTCAGGCCTTCATTCAAGGTTTTCAACACTCTGGTCCAACCTACATTATCTTACATTACTGCCTTCAGTATATTCCAAATTCAGAAATTTCTGCTCAGGCAGCACAATCTGAGGCTACTTTGATCAGTATTGCACTTTGAGAGTCTCTTACAGGGATGGGGAACCTGAGGCCTCAAGGCCACATGTGACCCTTTAGATCCTCAAGTACAGCCCTTTGAGTGAATCCAAACTTCACAGAACAAATTCCCTTAATAAAAGGATTTGCTCTGTAAAACTTGGGACTCAGTCAAAAGGCTATAGCTGAGGACCTAGAAGGCCTCATGTGACCTCAAGGCCTCAGGTTCCCCCAACCCTTAGTCAGGCATCGAATAGACTTTCTGATGTGTTTGTGTTTGTTGTGTTTGTTCTAGGTTACCTGGGAGAGGTGGATACAGAGATGGAGAAGCCACTTTCAGGTCTTCAAGAAACTTCTGATCCTAGAAGCAGCTGGCTGGATATCTGAATGTATTGTTTTAGTCAGGCAACACAAATGACTAAATTTCTGTTTAACCTGTGTACTCACCAATGGTGGTTACCCTGAGTAATTAAGATGAGAGCGAGCTTTCCTCTATGTGCCCTTGGTAAAGGGGTTAGGAAGATAACGAGCTGTCAATAGACATTTATTGAGCACCTATTATGTGCCAGGCACTGTGCTAAGTGCTGGGGATACAAATATGACAAAGACAGTCCTTGCCCTCAAGGAGATTACCATCTAACAGAAACAGTTGCAGGGACATGATAGAGTCCAAGTGGGGAATGAAGAGGTGATTCACATGAGAGGTCTCTGTAAATGGAGGCTTTAGGAGGAAAGAAAAGGAATAAGCATTTGTCTAGCACCTACTATGTGCCAGGCACTACTCTAAGTACTTTACAAATAAAACTTTGTTCCTCCCAAAAGCCCTCCAATCAGAAGAGGGTACTGAAGCGACGAGTACTAAAGTTGATGAAATCTTGCAAGATGATGAGTTTCCTGATGATGAGGTTCATGGGAGCATGACAGGGACCAAAGGAGTGCAGACAGATAGGAAATGAAAAGTGTAAGACAAACAGCTACACCTGTGCTTTCTGAAGTGGGACCCTAGAATGATGGGAGCTGAGTCTCAATATGTATGATAACCATGATATCAAGGAGTGAGTGTAATTAGGAGATACCGCCATAAAGATTTAATAACATAGAGAGGTAAAGCCATTTTATACATGAGTAAAAATAGTTTGTGGAAATCTGTTGATCAGGGATATAACCATACATTTGGCACTAGCCCCAAGAATCTTTGGGTTATGCTGTTTTTCCCTTGGGAAAAGGAGGGCCAGAATGTACGTGTATGCAACCCAGAGTGTGAAGAAAAATCAGATGACCGAATACCACTCTGCCCTTTCTCTGATGAACTAACCTACTTTATGCATCACTTCTGTCTGGGCAACATCACTGCCTGCCTACCTAAATAACAGAAATCCTTCCAGTCCACCTGGGACCAAGGAGGTCAAACAGCGATGATCAAAACTTTGAAATAACTTCTGGTAGGGATCCTTCCTGAGATACACCAAATACAATGACTATACTAATGCCCCAAGCATACTTTCCTGTCTTTCAGATTTTATTAAAATTCCCTGTGTAAGGAGGGTTTTATGATTGTTTGTGTAAATAAGCAACTTTGTAAAGAACCGATACAACTTATTTGGAAAGAATACAAGTGGTGCAGCTACATATTTCATCAGTCTAGGGAAAGAATATCACAGTTTAGGCTTCTCTCAAAGGAAAGATAGGTAGATAGATGCAACTGAAATGTATGCAATGAACACAGGTTCTGGTTATTTGCCTTCATTGTATTTGTGAAGTGCCTAAGGTCTGCTTATGTTAGGTTGGTGCCTTCGAAAAAGTCTCCAGCCCCCGTGCCCTTCTTAATATAAAACAGTACTATCCCAAACTACTATTATTAATCAGACCTATCCTGTAATTCTGGATGGAGCTGGTTTTTCTGAAACTCTTCCAGGGCTACATTGCCTCGCAGGGAGCAGATCCAACTGCCAAGCAAGTAGATGGCTAGTAAAGCAGATTAGTACACATATTCTTACATTTTTAGTACTACACTCACTAGGGGGGAATCTTTAAAAAAAAAAGATTTGTACTATATCACATATAATAACAGGATTTCGGAACTGGAACAGTAGCCATTCTATATTGAAGGAATCCCAACTATAACACAGCTAACAAGTGGTAGTCCAGTCCCTCCAAGGAGGGGAAATACACCTCATGAGGCAGCCCATTCCACTTTGAGACAGCTCTAATTGTTAGGTAGTTTTCATTACATCAAGTATAAATTTTCCTATTTGCAACCTCTACCCACTGCTCTTAGTACTGAAAAGATTTAAGAAGCATATGTTTAAACTCAAGCTGAGAACCCTCAACATCTCCCTCCCCTTCTACTTACACAGTCAACACCCTAATTCAGGGCCTCATCACCCGTCACCTGGACTATTGCAATAACCTCCTAGTTGATCCTCCTGCCTCAAGTCTCTCCCCTCTCCAGTCTATCCTCCACATAGCTGCCAAAGTGATTTTCCATATATGACCATCCCTACCTCCCCCACCACACACATACACACACACACACAAACCTTAATTTTTTCCAATGGCTCTCTATTGCATCTAGGTTAAAATACAGACTCCTCTAGCTAGCTTTTAAAGTCCTCTATAACCTGGCCCCAACTTACCTTTCCAACATTATTAGATCTTATTTCCTTCCCCAATAATTACAGTCCAGTCAGATGTAATGACAATTTAGATTTGAAGATCTTTCCCACCCATTATTAAGGCATACGACCACCTTTACATCACAGGAAGCCTAAGTCACATGTGGTAGGAGGAGCTTGCTGAGAAGAAAAGAAAAGTGTGTCACAGGAAATGCTCAGAGCAGTTAGAACAAGGGAGAAAGAGGAAGCGTGGTAGCTGTGCTGTGAGTGAGTTTGTGGCAAGGCCCCAGCAGAAGGTCAGAGAGGTTTTGGGATGGCAAGGCTCCATGCTGTGATATTGTGTTTTAAGTTCCTTGCTGTTACGATAAAGTAGGTTTACTGGTTTTGAGAGCTGGTTGCTACTTGGATGGGCTGGACTTATTGGTTATGAGATCTGGTCCTCTGGTGTCTAAATAAATGTTTTACTTCTTCTACCTTCTATATGGAGAGTCTCTCATATTTTGCAATACAGAACTACATAGGCATATTCACAATTATTGTTGATGTTTTGTTTATTGCCTTGCTAATACATCAGACTAGCTTCTATGCTGTTCTTCTCACCCCAACTCCCATTTCTATGTGTTCTCAGATTGTCCCTAGTGTCTGGAATGCACTTTCAATTTACTGCCACATATTAGAATCCTTTGTTTCCCTCAAAACTCTGCTCAAACAACACCTTCCACATGAAGCTTTGCCTGATTCTCTCCCAGTTGCTAATGCCCTCTAATTCAAGAAGTTATCTCTTGTTTATTTTGTACATACTTCTTTATGTTCCTGTTACCCTGATTTCATGTAAGCTCCCTGAAGGGAAGGCTATTTCATTTTAGTGTCTACAGTGCCTAGCACATAATAGGCACTTAATACATGTTTATTAATTGACATCTAGAACTGAAATGACTTACTAAGATATTTAATATGTACTAAGATATTGATACTGGTCGATGTCATTGTTTGAGCCACTGTCCTAGGTTCTGAAATAATAACTACCATTTATGTATCGCTTTAAGGTTTGTAAAGTGCTTCAATACATTATCATATTTGAACCTTACAACTTTATGATTAATAATCTGACATTATTAATTATTGTTAATAACTGGCATTATCATCATTTTGCAGATGAAACTAAGGTTCAAAGAAGTTAACTGACTTGCATGTGATCATTCAGTAAATGTCAGAGGTAGGATTTGAACCCAGGTCTTCACAACTAAAATTCCTGCACTTTGTTCACTATGTTAGGGCTGCAGAAGAGAAAATGTCTCCACTGGTTGGTTGGGTTTTTTCACGGAAGAAAATGGAGTCTGCAAACTATGGGCAAAAAGTAATTCCCAGTAAAATTCTGGTTCCTTATACAACTCTCTGAATTTTTTTTTTTATATTTTGTGGATATGTTTTTGTATATAATTTTGATTCCTCATGATACTTATGTGAATTTAATTAAAGCATTCTGCTTTGGGGGGGAGCTTTTAGCTTTGGTCAGTTATTCACTGAAAGAAGACATGGAAAGCCACATATTAATTAGCATTAAATAACATGACAAACTGATCAAATGATAAAAAGAGGAGTTTAGAATTATAATCATGTCCATAGGGCATGACCAAGCAAATTATCTTGGCAAAGACAAAGGGGAAAATTTGAGGGGATGAGAAAACAGAAAGTTCATTAAGGACCTAAATGGTAGGTTAGAGAGATGTTTCACCAAATTCTCTTTTCATGATCTTAAAATCTAAACTGAAGGTGACAAGGAATAATATAAGAAACAATGGCCTCATTTTGGAAACATGAAGAACTTTAGGTCCCACCTCTGACATATTGTAACTTCTTAATATAAAGACAAATCTCTTTAGTCATAATTTCTCTTATAGACTGTAGGTTGCAGAGCAAATGTTGGTCTGCACTGATGAAAAGAGTTTCCTTGTTAATTGTTGCCTATACCAATAAAATTGCAGTTCTAGTCAACAACTAAAAATCTCCAGAGGATAAGGGTTGGGACCTGTACCAAGAGAGAAAATAACCATATCAATGAGATCACAATGAAGCATAAGAATAGCATAAAAAGATAAAGGCTGTAGAAGTAAGGAATATGCAAGCTTTTTAATGGGAAACCAACACACAAGAATACAAGGGTCACATTCTGCTATGAGTTTCCTAAACCGTGAATTAATGCAGTCTTTCCAACGTTCCTCAAGTTTTTCATCATACACTCATTAGGTTGTTAAAAAGTTTTCCCCCAAAATGAAATAGTTGAGAATTAACATATTCATCACAATTACAAACTTATCCACATTCATTAAATTCACAATTTTCTCCACTATAACGTTTCTGATGTTGACCAAGTCTTGAACTCCAACTGAAGGTGTTCCTACAATCATTACTTTTATAATAAGGTTTTTCTCCACTATGAATTCTCTGATGTACAATAAGGGGTGAGCTCTACCTAAAGACTTTCCACACTCATTACATTCATGCAATTTCTTTCCAGTGAGAGATGTAAAATGTTTTATAAGGTTTGTATTCTCTAAGGCAATCTCATATTCATTACATTGGTAAGATTTCTCCCCAGTATGAGTTCTCTGGTGTTCAATAGGGTATGAGCTTCTGCTAAAGCTTTCCCACATTCATTACATTCATAAGGCTTAACTCCAGCATGAATAATCTGATGTTGGAAAAGGGTTGAACTTTGACTAAAGGCTTTACTACACTCAGGGCATTTATAGGGTCTCTCTTGACTGTGAAATCTCTGGTGTATTATAAGTTGTGCGCTCATACTAAAAGTTTTTCCATATTGATGACATCCAAAGGGTTTCTCTCCAGGATGAATTCTCTGATGATGAATAAGACTTGAATTCTGAGTGAACACTTTTCCACATTTATCACATCCATAAGGTTTCTCTCCAGTATGGATTCTCCAAAGTTGAATAAGATATGCGCACTGAACAAAATCTTTTCCATACCCACCACATTTAAATGGCTTCTCCCCTGTTCTTCGATGGGCAGTTCTTCGATGGAGAATAAGGCATGAGCTGCAACTGAAGGCTTTAAAACATTTGTTACATTGAAAAGGTTTCTCTCCAGGTGAATTAACCCATGTTGAATAAGATGTGAGCTCCACTTGAAAGTTTTCCCACATTAGTTACATTCAGGCATTTTCCCTCTGGTACGATTTCTTTGAGGCTTAAAATGTGGACTACAAAAAAAATCTTCATTCTCATTACACTGCTGTGATTTAACATAAATATGAGTTTTTTTGATGTTGAACAAGGGTTGCACTCTGGCTGAAGGCTTTCCTACAATGATGACATTTATAAGGACTCTCTCCAGTGTGAACTCTCTGGTGTCAAGCTGTAAGTTTTGACTAAAGGCTTATCCACATTCATCACACCCACAGGGTATGATGTACTAAATACAATATTATTAAAGTTCTTAACCCATGAAGAACATAAGAGACCTAGGGGAGCAGATTTTCAGTCATTAGGGAAATAGTTCTTACCCAGAGTGACCATGTTCCCATAATTTTCCAGCATTACATCCCTGTAGAGTCCTTTCTGACAGGAATCCAGATGCTAACATTCATTCCTGGTAAAGTACACAGCCATATCTTTGAATGTCACCAACTCCTGAAACATGTAACTGCTGCCCCAATGCACCAGACCTGGGTTCTAGTCCTGGCTTTCCAGGTATTATGCCCTTTCTAGGCCTGAGTTTTTTCATCAGAAAAAGAGAGAGATTAGACTAAGTGATGTCTGAGATTCCTTCCATCCCTGACAGACTATGATTGCCCTCAGCTGGAGGAAGGATGCACGAGGAAAGAGGAAAATGTAGGATAGGGATTGCTGGGATAAATGGCTCTGGCAAGTGAGGTGATGTGACCCAAAAACATTCCACTTCCAGTTTGCACCCCCACTATCCACAAAGGAAAAGAAGGAAAGAATGACTAAATCCCTACAACCCTGGCCCTTGCCCAGCAACCACACCCTTTCTAGATGCCACTATTCCTCTGGCTAACAAACTCCCACCCCCTATTACCCATCCAGGAGAAAGTATCTCCCGACTTCCTCTCTCATATTCTCATCCCCATCCTCCTTAATCCTACCATACCCATGTCATACTTTAACCCTGCCCACCCCTTCTACTATATCATCTGGAATTCCTGTTCCATGGTGATAAAACTTCCATTCGATCACATCCATTTTATCTGTTTTCATAGACACCTCCTCCACTCCTTCATTTCCAATCAATGAAAGTCTGAATTCTCTCCCTTCCACCTTCGCTGCCATTGAGAAAGCAAGAAAAATGTGATAAACATGTATAGTCAAGCAAAACATCTTCCCACATTAGCCATGTCCCAAAAAGTACATCTCAATCTGCACTCAGAATCCATCACCTCTCTATCCAGAGATGGGTGGCATGTTTCATCATGAGTCATATCTAGAATTGTGGTTGATTCTATTTAGTTTTTAAAGCCCTTGACCTGGTAGCCTCATTATACATTACTCCCTTCCAAACTGACCTTTGCTCTGTTTTTCACACATTGGCACTTCATCTTCCATTGCTATGCCTTTCCCTCATGCTTGTAATACATACCCTCCTCCCTTCTGTAGGGGGCCAGCTCTGAGATAGTCCGTGGTGGGAAAGGTACATGCCAAGTTTTTCTTTGAGCCTGAGCCTATTCTTCTCTGGGCTGTGTACTCAGGATGTGCGCTCTCCAACTCCCTTTTAGCTGCCCCTGAGAACGTGCAGAACGACATGTTGAGAGCCAGCTATATCCTGTTTAAGCCTTAAGGCCAAGGCCATTTGAGGATAGGTCTGTGCCAGTCAAGACCATCAAAGAATAAGAGGATGAGGCAAGGACCCACCCTCGCAGCTGCTATCTGCATGGGAAAGAACAGGAATGTTTCAATATAGTCAGCTTCAAGGGAACAAAGTAACAAAGTCAAGCAATGTGTACCATGCTCCATAGAGTATATAAACTCACTGCCTCAGCTTGTTGTTCTATACTCTCCCACCTGGCCCGTGTCTTTCTTTCACTCTCTCCAGCCTCCTTATACCTCAGCGCCATCTCTGTAGGCGGCACCCTTCCACCTCTTAGAATCCTTGTCTTCCATTAAGACAGCTCAAACACCACTATCTACCTAAAGCCTTTTCTAATCCAAATACTAGTACTCTCTTTCCCAAACTAACTTGTGTTTAACTGCTTAGTATCCATTCTCTTTATATTTATTCTGTAAATGCTTATATGTGTGTCTGTCGTTTCTCCCTATAGCACATAAGCTCCTTACGAGTAGCGATTGTTTCTTTTATTTGTCTCCCCAGCACCTAGAACAGTGCCAGCCACAAAGGAGCTCAACAAATGATTTTTGATTTATTGATTCCAGACACACAAATAGGAGTAGTAGACAAGACTGCACAAGTAGCCTCACACAAATGGTAGCAAGACTTTTTCTAAAGATCCTATTTGTTTCCCTCCCCTCCAAAAAGGTGATCTCCACCTGTCTGACCACAAGGCTACATTATATGGCAGAAAAACAAATTGCGTGAATTGACAATTTGGGGAATAAGCTTTTCCCATGATCAAAATAAGATTAAGGGCAATTTTGGTCAATGTATAATTCCAAATCTGAACACAAACCATATATAGAACATCCCCCACAGTATATAACCAGGGACATGTCCTTTGACCTCTCTTACCTTACATGATCATTGTGAAGGTCAAAGGAAGTAGTTTATGTAAAGTGCTTTTCAAGACTTAAAAGTGTCAAATCCATCTTGGTAGTCTACAATTTGGAAATATATCTGAAGACAGGAAGGGTTTTCTTTTTTTTCAGTTCCTTCTTGTTGGGGGAAGAGTGAGTTTGTGTGTTCCTTCCTCTTTTGGCTTAGAGAGCAGCTCAGTAATCACTTGCTCTTTCTCTCTGTATATAGGCTTACTGCTGGGCTCAAAAGGGATCACACCCTCCAAGTTTATCTGGAAGATTCTTTTAGAGTTCTGTCACTTTTCTGAGCTCTGAGCTCAAAAACTTTCTTGACCTTTCTGCCTGACAGGGAATTTCAATGTACGCTAGTAAAAATGGTGCAACCAGATCACAGGAGAAATAACTTTACAAATCTCAGCTGTCCTCCCAGAGAAAATTCCCTTACATGTTGCAGCTTCTACTTCTCTATCCAACTGCATTAGTGAAATTATTTTATGAGGAAATAACCTTTATGTGGCTAAGATCAACAATGATGTGCGAATACTTATGACTGGGCTAACATTTCTCCAATGTGATCAATGCATATTTTAGTTCTGTATGTTTAATATATTGCGACTCCATTTTTCAATGGGCCTGTAAGAGTACTGTTAAGTACAATATGCCATCATATACCATCTCTTATCTCACTGTCTCTTCTTTAGAAGTTTCTTGAAAAATCTATGCCAGAAGCTTCCACTTCCTTACCACCCACTCTCTATTCAGCCCTTTGCAATTAGATTTGTCCCCACCTGAAATTGCTCTCTCAAAGCACACCAATAAACTCCCATACATCAAATCTAATGGCTGTTATTTAGTTCTCATCTTCTATGACTTCTCTTTAACATATAACACTGTTGCCTGCTACATCTTGAATATTCTCTCCTCTGGCTTTTGAGACACCACTTTCCCGGTTCTCCTACCGTTCTACATGGTCTTTCTCTGTCTCCTTCACTGAATCTCCCTTCTCTTACCGACCCCTTAGGGTTGATGTCCCAACATTCTATCTTCAGCCTTCTTCCCTCCGTCTCTGTCTGTCTCTGTCTCTATCTCCCCCTTACCCCTTACTTCCTTCCTTCATAATTAAATTCACTTCCATGGCTTCGATCACCAACCGCAACGTTATTAAGTCCCAAATCTCTATCTCCAGGAATGACTTTGCTTTTAAATGATGTTGGAAAATTTCAAAAGCAAAAATCTTACACAGCAGTGAGAAGGAAAGCTTTATTACAGTTCTTGCAAGGAGCGGAAGCCTCAAGCTAAGATGCACAAGAGCAAGCACGACAATACAGAAGCAGAGCCAGCTTATATAGGTTAATTGATTAAGGTCTCTCCCTTCCAGATCAGGATTGGTCCCAATCCTTCCAGGTTATATTCTTCCTTACACTCCTACTACATACTCTTCCTTATGTTACCCCACCAGATTCATGCGTTGCATATACAGAAAATGGGGGAATAATTTTATGCAGGGTGTGTTAGTTAATATTAATAAGGTTCATTAAGCAAGAGCACTTTGATTCTGGTGGCTGTTGCTTTAAGTGTCCTTTCATTAACCCCTCGATTCTTGAACTCCCTCCTTCAAGTTGGATTTTGTGGTTAGCAAGTATTTACCTTATTGGATGGTTGGTCTTTAAGCAAATAGTAGTAGGTCAGCTCCCATGGGGGAAGGGCTGGTTTCTTCACTATTTGTTGTGAAAGCAGAAAAGCCCTTCTTTTCTTACAACCACACACACACAGACACACACACACATACATGTGTACATATATGTATACATACACATATATACTTATACATCTCTCTCTCTCTTTCAGCCCACGCGCACCCAGGACATTCCAGAATACTTGGAAATTCCATTGGCACCTCAAATTCAATGTGACAAAAAAAAATAAACACATTATTTTTCTCCCTTAACCTGCCTTCTGACTTCACCTAGTATCTGTGTCACCAAGTTCAAAATCCTTTGTCTGATACTCAGTACCCTCTAAAATATGGCACCACCCCACCCTGCCAGACTTCCCTCAAACATTCCAAGTTCCAGCCAAAGTAGGCTACTTGCTGTCTCCCATAGAGATCCCACACTTTGTCACCTTCTAGTCATGTTATTCGCTGTTCCAAGAATGCTCAAGCCCTCCTCCATTGGTTATCTTTTATCTTCACTTGTTTATCTTTTAAAGATCAACATAACACTTCCTTGCACCTGTCCAATAGGTTGTTGTATTACTGTTAAATCTAGGTATGTGCAAAATCCCAAATGGTCTATAAATATTGAGTACAGGTAGGTATCATGTCTTGTCCAAATTTTGTAATTCCCCAGTACCTAGCACAGTCCTGTACATAAACAAATTAATAAATATGTTTAATTGCATGAATTCTTGTAATTGTTGTACTCAAAGAAAAGGTCTTGTCAGCCTCACCAGTGTTACTCCTTGAAATCCAAAGGTTTACTAGACAAGACCAATCCAGATTAAGGGAAGACCAGGCCATACCCAGCAGGAGGGATGGGATCTCTTGGAAGGACAGTTCACCTGAGACTCGGATATCTTCATTTTGGGCACAGTTGCCATCTCCAGATTTTCTGGGCTCCTTTAAGGAAACAGCAGGTACCTTTCAAAGATGAATGGAGACAAAAGATCCATAAAAGAGACCTTGCCCTGCCCTTTACTTCTCATGGGCCTCCCCCTTACACAGAATACTTAAAGGGCCTGTAGCACAGCCTCTTCTTCATATGCTACACCGATCAATAAATTATTATCAGTCACTGAGTCCTGGGTCCCTAAGAAGTATGTGGCTGTGTATGAGGTATCACAAGAATACTGGTGTAAGAAAGGGAAGCATCAGTCCCCATTCTAAAAAAGCACACGATATCTGGGGAAACTAAGCAGACAGAAATGCTGACAGAGGCACACACTAGCCCATTAAGTCAACTCTGCATCCTCCCTCCCCAGCGGCACCCTTCCCTGCAGACCTTGCTTCTGCCCTCCCTGGCCGAGGCCCTCAGTCTTGATCCGTTCAGGTTAATTACTATTTACTCTGCGGGCAGAGGCACCCTCTGAAACCTCTACCCTTTGCCAGGCAACAGACCGTTCCATGACTTGTTGGTGAGGACGCGACAGCTCAATCTCCCCAAGTAAAGCAAAAGTAAAGCTCCTCCCAGGTCTTCACCAGTGCCTCAGGATAATAAAACTCCAGAAGGTCCAGCAGACAGACCCTCCAGGATCAGCTCCCAAGGGAGGGGACGTGCCTTGCCCAAAGCCCCATTCCCAGTTTGTGCCAGGCAGGCGCTAGAACCCGGATCTCCTGGGTCCTGGTCCTGACTCTTCCCACTCCTCCAGGGCTCCCCTCATGGCCTTGCTTGGATATTCGAGCACAAGCCCTAGAAAACTTCCTAGATGTCACTGATTCCACCTTCCCCCTGCAAGCAGTACACCTCTGGGGGTGAAGGGGGTTGGAGGTGGGAAGGTCATGAGGGCTTTGCTTGAATACTTCCGGTGTTGGGCTACTCACTCCCTGTGGGGGGCTAAGGCTGGGAGTCTCTCACATTCAGACTTCTGATGGAAACTCTGCATAAGGATCAGGTCGGGGCGGGGAGGGGGGAAGCAGGAAATGAAAGGGACGGGTGTTTAGGCCATGCCCTTCCTTCCTCCCCCTGAGCCTCAGTTTTCTCCATTCGCACAGTTAAGATGCTGGAGGAACCCCGAGCCTCTCACGTCCCTCCTGAGCTGCTTCCCTGCCCTGGAGTCACCCCGTGCTCCACAACAATCTCGGGTTGGGGAGAACCCTCAAGACCGCGAATGAAGTCCTGGGAGCTTAGGCGGTCTAGGAAAGCACCCAAGTCTGGAAGCCTCCGGGACAGCTCTAGGCCGCTCGGAGGACTCGCCGTCAATCTCTATGGTTACCTAGCCGGCACTGACTGGAGGAGGAGCCTGGGGGGGAGGGGCTGGGGAAACCTCCCTGAGGTCGGAGCCCAGCCTCTAGGGGCGGGGCTTAAATGGTACCTATTCCCATCCAGGTCTGCATGACTCAAACATATTGCCCGCAATCTGTCTGCTGTGCCCTATGCTATTTGCAATACGAAGGAGAAAAATGACAATCCCTCCCTTTGTGGTACTTAGAATCTAACAGGGAAACTATGATATGCACATAAATACCGACTAGCTGTGTGACTCTGGGCAAGTCACTTAACCACTGTTTGTTTCAACTTCCTCACTGTAAAAGGAATAACAGCATCCAACTCATAGGGTTGCTGTGAGAATCAGATCTTTGTAAAGCTCTTAGCACAGTCCCTTGCACACAGTAGGCACTTTATAAATGCTGCTGCCACAGCTGATAATGATAATGATACAGGAAGAATTGTGATAGAAGAGATCCAGACTAAGAAAACCTGATGAAGGTGGGAGTACTTTCAACTGAGAGGATCAACTTAAATCCTGGTCTTCTGACTTCAGATCTAATATTCTATTGACCACATCATGCTGCTGCCTAAAGTTGTCCAAGAGTCGTAGGCTGCCTTAGAAGGTGGTGGCTTCCCCATCATTGAGGTCCCCAGTCACAGCCTAGATGACCTCTTCTATCATGGAAGTTGTAGAAGAGACTCTTGCTTGGATGCCCTCTGAGGTTCATTCCAGCTCAGAGACTGGATGATTCTGTGATCAGCTCTTGCTCCCAGGGCTTCCTCCTCTACTTCTACACTAAGCTTCCAAGATCTCTATCCCCTGGCTCAAGGCTCAACCACCCATTCAACTAAGAAATTACATCTTTCAAAGTGAAGAGTATCTTACCACCAGAGTGTTGGCCAACCAACTAATTAACATTTTGGCCATAGCAATTCAAAAAGACCATCTCCTAAACTTTGTGGGCAGAGGATACAATCTGTATTGGCAGTAGAAGAGATCACACAAATTAAACCACAGGCATTATTTCCTAGGGGAAAAGAGACAAAAATTAAAAGGATAGGGATGTATGTGATTGAAAGTGCATATAAAAGGGTCTTTCCTTTAGCTCCCAATAGTTCTCTCAGCTGCCATGGAATCCAGTACAATTAACTTCCAATCTAGAAAATGGTACATCTACTGGTACTAGAAACCAAGGTGCCTGACTCTTCATGGCCGATTCCCCAGACTACCTAAGTGGAACATAGAATACAAGATGTTAGTGCTAGAAAGGCCTGAACTAATCATCTTGGCCAACCCCTTCAT
Organism: Phalanger gymnotis; assembly: GCA_028646595.1. Taxonomy (NCBI): domain Eukaryota; kingdom Metazoa; phylum Chordata; class Mammalia; order Diprotodontia; family Phalangeridae; genus Phalanger; species Phalanger gymnotis. Next base: position 72,649,928 of record CM053622.1, on the reverse strand, counting down.
TTTACAGGTGAGGAAACTAAGGACCACAGAAGGTGACGAACTAGCCCAAGGTCACAGCTAGAGAGTAAAAAAGCCGGAATTCAAACACAGCTCTTTAGATTTCAAATCTAGGGCTCTTTCCACTACTCCACAGAAAGTATACTTATCAAAACCAAAGCAAATTGAATACAAAGATACATGAGAGATAACACAAAGGCAGAGCAACGTAGGGAGAACATTGTACCTAAAGTTCATACACATGAAGACTGAAAGATACCTTAAGGTCATCTAATCCAACCCCTTCCCTTTACCTATAAGGAAACGGTGGCTCAGAGAAATTAAGTAATTTACCCAAAGCAGGGAGCAACTGAGTCAAGATCTAAATCCAGATACTTTGACTCCCTTTCTGGTGGCAGAGTACATGATAAGTTTAAGGGAAAGAGAGTAGTACAGTTTGGCTAGAGTATAGAATGGATGGGAAAAAGTAACATAATATAATAGCTAGCACTTACATGGCATTTAAGGCTTGCAATGTATTTTGCAAATATTATTTCATTTGATCCTTACAACAACCCTGAGAGATAAGTGCTATTATTATCCCCAGTGCAGATGAGGAAACTAATGCAGACACAGGCTAAGTGACTTGCCCAAGTTTTGAGCTAGGGTCTATTTGATTCCAGGTCCAGTGCTTTATCCACTGGGCCACACACTTTCCTCTAATATGAGACAAAACGGGAAAGGTAAGTTTATGCCAGATTGTGGAAGCTTTGAATGCCAGGCTAAAGGAATGTGAACTTTATCCTATAGGATATAAGGAACTTTAAGGTTCTTGAGAAAAGAACCAATATGACAAAATCTAGCATAAGAAATACCATTCTGATAGTATATAAAATCAGGAAGTCCAGTAAGAAACTCTTGTAAGACTATGAACTGATGGTAATGATGGCCTGTTTAAGGGTAGCAGCAGTGGGAATAGAGAGAAGGGACGAAGCAAGAGATGAAATGGAAGTGGAATCAACAGGCTGGTGATTATAGTATACTTTTAATATGATTATCTTCCCATTTGTCTACACCATGATCCTTGGGCATTTTTTACTATTCTTTCTCTCCCAATTCCCAAATGCAAGTAATCAATAAGTTTGTTGATTCTCACTTCTAAATGTCTTTCACCTCTAAATCTGTCTGCTTCAATGGCTATTATCTTATTCAAGATCTTTATGCTTTCCTCATATCCCTACAACATAATAAGCCTTCCCAATTCCACAAGGACATAGTTAGGCAGGACTTTCCAGGATGGAAGTTAAGATTCTGACATCATTTTGCATCATAGACTGTTTTCATCTATAATCTGAGCTATTTGAATCATTTCACAGCTCATTCCCACAACACGCCAACAGAAAAGTTCTTAGCCTCAGTTCCCATTACTTCTGATTCAAGTATATGGGACAAAACCCTTTCCTATAGAAGAAAAGCTGAGACAATTTTAGTTTTTCACCATTGAGATAGAAGACAAAACCCTAAGACTACTGCAGTGCAGTAGCTCCCCCCATTCCATAACTTTGTCCCAATATTCTGAGCTTGGCTTTCCCAAAACTAAGTAAGCCAGTCTAATAATCACCACCATCAGGCCCTGCTCCAAATGAATTAAGCCTGAGAATGATGGGAAGTGACCGTGACGAAGGTCACTGATATGGCTGACCAGCTCTCTTAACATCCATAACATTAGCATCTTAACCGTCTGTGAGTTGCTATCCAGAATTTAACCATGCCTCATATGTTGGTCTAGGACAGGTCAAGAGACTTCATTATGTTCAGGTGAAGGGAAATGATTACTTGAACTTTCCCTTACAATCTTCCCTTTGGCTGAGGTTACAACTACTGATTCCTACTTGGCAGCTGCTTCCCTTTCTGTGGTGATCACAGTGTCTCTTCTCTTCCCATCTTGGCAAATCTTCATCCACATTGCCAAGTTTGACAGAGACTCTTAGGGGCTCCCTATTCCAGCATTCTTCTTTCAGTTGCTAAAAAAAAGTCTCTTGGTTGGTCTTTGGGAATAAAATGCACATATTGCCAGAATCATGTTCCTAATTCATCACCCCAGCACATCCTTTTCCTTCCTCCCACAAAACAAAACAAAAAAACCTTTAATGGGTCCCAATTACTTGTACCTTTACAATAATAGTTCACATGTACAAAGTACTTCAAGGTTTATAAGGTACTTTCTACACAACAATCCTATCAGGTAAGTAGTATATGATTATTATTTCCACTAACAAATGAGGAAATTGAAGGTCAGAAAGATTTAGTGTTTTGGCCCATGATCAGACAGCTAGTAGGTGTCAGAAGTAGGATTTGAACCCTGTGTCAGAAAGGCAGGGTGGGCTCCTTAGCACTTGGTTCCATGGGTGCCCTTGAAGAGTTTGGCTTTTGTTGGCGTTGAGTGATTCAGCTATTTCATTGAATCTTGCTAAGTGCTAAGCCCCAGGCCCAAACCCTTATTAGATGT
>CM053622.1:72578126-72646943 GCA_028646595.1 Phalanger gymnotis | reverse complement strand
TCTGGGCAAGCTGCAAGCTGCCCCCAGCTTCGAAACCCAGATGTTGGTACTGGTAACTGTGAATTGTATTGGGTCTGTCTGTTTGTAATTTGTTTAAGGGCTCCTGAGATGGTGTTGATGTTGAAAATCCGGGCAGCTGTAGCTAAGGAGCCCTCCAGTTTGTAAACCCGGATGCTGAGACTTTGTTGAACTCTGGTAACTATGTATTGGGATTTGAATCAGACAAGGTCTGTCTGTTGATGTTTGTAATTTGCTTGTATTTTGTTCTGAAGTTCAGGGTACTGGCTTTTTCCCCTGAACTAAGTGAATGATATTTGTGTGCTGAATTAAAGTAAGCTTGCCAACCCCTTAACCTTGCTCTCCTTATTAAGGCATATCAAAAGAACCTGGGCTTTCTGGCTGTCCGGCAACTTTCTGGGTGCTGTCTGTGGGTGGATCTGGACCCCCCAACAGAAGCTGCTAGCCAGATTGTGGAAACAAACCCACATCTTACGGACTCCAAGTCTAGAATAATATCACCATATTATTGCATGTAAGAATACTGAACAAACATTCAGAGAGGGGTGCAGTTCTCATACATTGATTAAACACTTTTTAAAAATGTGTACATAAACACAAAGCTTTGAGTCAACTACATGATATCTGTTGTTGCCGTTCAGTCACGTGCAATTCTTTATGACCTCATTTAGCATTTTCTTGGCAGAGATACTGGAATGGTATGTCTTTTCCTTCTCCAGTCCTTTTTTTTGTTGTTGTTGTTTTTAAATAGATGAGGAAATTGAGGCAAATAGTATTAAGTGACTTCCCAGGGTCATAAGCTAGTAAGTGTCTAAGGCCAAATTTGAATTCAGGAAGCAGAGTGTTCCTGGTTCCAGGGCCAGCACTCTATACACTGAGCCACCTAGTCCTCATGGTATCTGTAGTGGCCATTAAAATACTGAATTATCTGAGAATGTACCGTATATCCAGGTATGCTACAGTTTTTGACGTGTAATACATTGATTCAGCATTCAATTAATTCCCTAAAAGCATCAAAAATGAACACTCCTCATTTTATGAATATTGTTTTGTCTGTAAAAATTTTTTTTTGATTTTGTCTGATTTTACATTTTGTCTGATTATACACATATAAAAGTAGAACTGAGGTCATAAAATTTTATTTTCCATATTTCTCATTGTGATCAAAACACAAAGAAATGTGCTCCACATTATTTTTAAACATTTTGTCCACCTGAAACATAAAAGAGATAAGCAGAACAAGAAATCAATTATGAAAGATGTCACAATAATTAAACAGGCTTGTTTTGCTATAGCAATAAATTGCTTAATAAAATTATCTTTCAAAAACTGCCATGGGTACTTTTAACCATAAAAATGTCCTAATTTAATGTATTGCTCTCTATTTTGCTGTTTATGCATATTATAATGGGTGTGATAAGTATTCCAAAATTCTAAAAAAGTACCAAATTGACAAAGCTACCTAAACTTATTTATGTTTTTACAGGTACTTTAAAATTCATGTTTTCCCTGGAAAGGAAAAAAATCAAATAAAAAGAAAGTACCACCCCTCCAAAAATCAACTTTGTTGATTTGGCTACTAGAAAAACGGTATAACCGATATATATTTTCTCTGGTATTTTCAAATTATGAATAGAAGACCCAAGTTACAGGAGCAAGACTATGAAGGATGATCATATAGACACTGAGACTAGTGTTGACATGTGAATGCTTCTCCTACTGGAATTTTATGGAGAAGCCAAGAAATACACTATAGCCTACTCAGTTACCACTTCCTAATCCTTAGTCACACCCAACAAAAAGCAACTATTTAGATTACCAAAGCCAACCAAAATATCTCTAAGGAAGGAGGGGAGGAAGGAAGGGAAGAAGGGAGAAAGGAAAGTGAAAGGAAGGAAAGAAGGAAGGAAGGAAGAAAGGAAGGAAAGAAGGAAGGGAGGGAGGAAGGGAGGGAAGGAGGGAGGGAGGGAAGAAAGAAAGTTGAAATTACGTGACATCTGACTCACTTTTTATCAGGAAGGTTAGTGGACTGCTGTAAGGTGTGGAAGTCCCCTGGCTGGGGAACCCTGTACCTCCCCTATACTGTGGAGTAAATTCGATTCCAAAGGAAGAAGCCAAGGAGCTCCAGATTGATTATAGCAGTTTAGTCAATCATTATGATTACTTACAAACTGGGGCAACATAGAGTGGCAGCCAGATGATTCAGTGGATCCCCTCAAAGAATCCCAGAAATTCCCATAGTAATTACAGAAATCAGACAAAGGGAGAGGAGCCATAGGGTACTTCACTGTGGATTGGTAGACATTTTGGGTTTTTCTGTTTAGTCAATGTTTTGGCTAATATTTTAATTTATGCTTAGTATTGGACCTAGTTCCCAGACATCTAGGCATTTACCCAGCACTGTTGGGTAAATGGTTCGGCACTCAAGGTTGGGTACTGGTTATGTACTGGTCACGTGCCAGTCATAGTATCTAAGTTATAACTCCATGTCTGAATTATGATTTTTAACAGGTCACCATGTCTGGCTTCCACTTTTCACAAAGTTTAAGTTTATGGCTTTCACTTCTTACTGTGTATTATGGCTTTCACCAATCAGGACCCCATAACTTCTCTTGTCAGTTGCTTAAAAAAAAAGTCTGGGTCAGATGAGAGTGAGAATTAAATTAAATAGATATTTATCTAGCACCTTTTATGGAGGAATTGTGGCAATGCACATGATAGATAAGATACTACCTCTGCCCACAAGTAATGATATTCATCAAAACATCTAATCTTAAATTCCTCGACATGTGAAAATTCCATCTTAACAAAGGCCATTTTGAGAGTAACATGGAGTCTTAGAGCTGGAAAGGATTTTAGAGATCATTTCATCTAATATTCTCATTTTACATATAAGGAAACTGAGCCATAGAGGCATTTAGCTATTTGCGTAATGTCACAAACTATGATGGAACCAGGACTAAACTGAAGTCTCTTGACTCCTAAGTTTGTGTTCTTTTTATACTTCATCTTTAACAAAGTTATTTCCATGTTCTAGCAGAGGAAAGTAACTATATTTTATTCATTTAGTTTTAACAAATTCCAAACAAATACTGGTTCTCCCTTCAAGGACCTTTTAATACCTGCAATATTATTCAAAGAGCTTTTCCTCAAATTTGTTACCTTCTCTAGATTATTTTCTAGCATAAAAAACTCTGATAATAAAGGCTTATTGATCTGATGTGAGTTTCCCACATTTAGAAGTTCAAAATATTTCTCTCATGAAATTCCTCATACTGAATAAAGCATGAGCCTCAAATGAAAGCACCATCATATTGATTTCATTTATATGTTTTTCTCTCTAGCAAAGTCTCTAAAGTGAATTCTTTGATGTTTATTAAGTTGTGAGCTCTGAATAAAGGCTTTGCCACAGTCCTGACACTTATAGGGTTTCTCACCAGTGTGTGATGTCTGATGTCGAATAAGGTTTGAACTTCGAGTAAAGGCCTTCCCACATTCAACACATCCATAGTTTCTCTCCTGTATGGATTCTCTGATGGTAAGATGTGAGCTCTGACTGAAGCTTCTCCCACATTCATTACATTTATAAGTTTTCTCTCCTATAGCATGAGTTCTCTGATGTTGAATAAGCTGTGAGTTCAGACAGAAGGCTTTACCACATTCACTACATCTATAGGATTTCTCTCCAGTATGAATTCTCTGATGTTGAGCAAGATGTGAGCTACAGCTAAAACATTTCCCACATTCATTACATTCATAAGGCTTTTCTCCAGTGTGAGTCCTCTGATGAAGAATGAGGTGTGAACTCTGACTGAAGGCTTTACCACATTCATTGCATTTATAGGGTTTCTCTCCAGTATGGATTCTTTGATGCTGTATAAGTTGTGAGCTGTGAATAAAGCCTTTACCACACTCATTGCATTCATAAGGCTTTTCTCCAGAGTGAGTTCTCTGATGTTGAATAAGATTTGAGTTCCTACTAAATTCTTTCAAACATTGATTACATTTATAAGGTTTCTCTCCGGTATGAGTTCTCTGATGTCTAATAAGTTGTGAACTCCGACCAAAGCTTTTCCCGCATTTATCACATGTGTAAGGTTTTTCTCCAGTATGAACCTTCTGGTGCTGAATAAGGTTGGAATTATATTTGAAACTTTTCTCACAGATATTACATTTATGGGTTCTACCTCTGGTCTTGTATGTGGCAAAGTTTGAGTTCAAACTAATGTTTACCCCTAATTCATTAAATTCACGGCCTTTTTTTCCTTTGAGGATTTTCTTGTGTGTCATGGTTGTAAGGCCTGAAAATCTCTCTTGACAAGGAACTTTCTCAAGGTCACCCCTGTGAAGGGTCCCTGACAACTTTTTTTTATTTTCCAATGTTCTTTAAAACAAGTCCTAAGGAACATCCACTGTCCCTTCTTGTGATCCTGAATCTTCTAAAATGTCATATTTTTCCATAAGACTGCTTGTTCTTAGTCCTTATCACTGAATCTAAAACAGTAAACAAAAAATATCACTTGTTTCCTGTGGTAGAAGTAAACACAATAACAGGCATAAGATCATTAAAATTAATGTCTATGAGCCTTGCTTATAATCTGAAAATCTGCATTCAAGACCTGGAAAGAGAATAAAAAGGAGGATAATGGTTGCCTAAGGAAGTGACTGAAGTAGGTCTACAAAAAGGAGAGAAATGAGTATAGTGTCAATTGACATGAATGAGAAGTTTGATTAGAAGAATAAGAAGGGAAGAGATGGGGGGATAAGCAAAGGTAAGGAGCAGAAAGAGGGGAAGGCAAGATAGAGTTTGACAGAGATGGGTTTTGAGGGATGCTAGGAAGGAACTATTAAGGAGATGGTAATGATAAAGATTTAGTAGGTAGCTAAGAGTGACTGAGACTTAGTACTCCCTGTAGACTCCCCGTGCCCTGCCCCCAAGAATAGGGAAAAGAAGACTAAGTCTCCCTTTCTTGGCTATCTGAACCTAACCCTACTGAATACTTCTGGAAGACTTAAAGAGACTTCTCTACCCAACAGGAGCTCATTGACAAAATAATTTTGTTCTCATACTGATCTAGCCATCTGCTGGACAGCAGCTCCTACTCCCTTGACTAGTCCAAGTTTCTCCAGTGGCAGCTTTTTAAAATAACATTTCAAACAACAATTCATCCTAATTTGGAGCTATTTAATAACATTTAATAGAGACAAAATGTAAAGTCATAAACTTAGATTAAAAGTCAATTGTGCCAAGATGTTAAGAATAGCAGGATGAAGTACAGCGAAGCACCATCCCTCCCCAACTCCCCAACTTAGTTCTAGAAAATGTGCCAAACTGAGTCCTAATTGGGAAATCAAAGAAAAAAAGCATGGTAAGTAGTTTTTTTCAGCCCAGGCAAGCAAAAAGTGTTAGAGAGTTCTGTGGACATCAATGATAGGATCTAGCCAGGAACGGTCAGGCAGAGCAATTCAGTATATTATATTAGGACAAGATATTCTAGAACCACACAGAGGAGTCTGATGCTGTGCAAGCTGCAGGAATAGGTGCCAAGTGTCATTGTCACACGCTAATCAGTTTTGGGACGCAGATCCAGAGCTGGCTGAGGAAGGGACTAGCTGTGGTGTCAGTGTAGGGTTAAGGAAGAATCATAGGCCCTACGTTTGTATACTGAGCAAGAAGCACTGGACTTCCCAAAAGTCATGACAAAAAAAAAAAAGAGCCCAGGTATTTGTTTTTGCTTTGTCTGATAGCACAACTGCAGCCTTTGCTTTTTTGGGTTCATATGATATAGTAAATTTTATTCCAGACACTCATTTTTATTCAGCCTTGGATCATTCCCATCTCGTGCCATGTTCACTCCTACACAAATGCTTCAGAATGAAGATGGAGAAAACCACACAATTGTTCTGACTAGGTGTCCCCTACAAATTTTCATTATACAACCTCAACTGGACCCTCACTGCTGCTAGACAATCCTACTAAAACTTCCTGTACCAACTTTCTTTCCCATTCTCTCACAGCAGCTCTTCCAAAACTTTTCGTTCCTTCTCATCTCCCTTGGCACCCTCTCCTCTCACTCTTTCAGCTGAGAACTTTGCCTCATATTTTGCAGAAAAAAACTGAGGCTCTTTGCAGTGAGCTCACTCTTCTCCTTTCTTTCTCATTTCATATTACTCATATACCTTCTGCCACCTTCTCCTCCTGTACCCCATGTCACGAGGTGGCATTATACCTTACCCAAGCTAACCCATCCATGTACTTACACAACTCCATTCCTTCCCATCTCCTCCAACTCTGTCATCCCCATTCTATCACCTCAGTGATCCCAGAATTGCCAAACCCAATGGCTTTTTCTCCATTCTCATTCTCTTCAACCTCTTTAAAGTCTTTGACACTGCTGATCACCCTCTCTTCCTTGATACTCTCTTCTCTAGGTTTTCAGGTCACTAGTCTCTCCAGGTTCTCCTCCCACATATCTGACTGCTCCTTCCTGGTTTTCTTGGCTGGATCCTCAAACAGATGATGCCCTCTAACCCTCAGGTATCCCACAGGGTTCTGTTCTAGGCCCTCTCTTCTTCCTCTATACTACTTCATTTGGTGAGCTCATCAGCAACAATGGATTTAATTATCTCAATATTGATGATTCTTAAATCTGCCTATCTCTCTACTGACTTCTAGTCTTGCATCTCCAACTGCCTTTGAAACATCTTGAACTGGATGTCCAGTATGCATCTTAAATTCAACACATACAAAACTGAACTCATTATCTTTTCCCCTAAACCCTCCTTCCCTCCTACTTTCCCTATTAATGTAGGTCCTTCAGGCTCACCACCTAAATGTTGTCTCTCTCACCCCACCCCACCCATATCCAATCTGTTGCTAAGGTCTATCAATTTCACTTTTGTAACATCTCTTGATAGGAATATGCCTCTTTCTCTCCTCTGACACTGCTACCACCATCATGCAGGCGTGGTGGATCTTCCTGCCTCAAGCCTCTCTCCACTTCTGTCCATCCTCCATGCAGTGATTTTGCTACAGTGCAGGTCAGACTATGTCATTCCCCTAACTCAGTAAACTCCAATGGCTCCCTATTCCTCCAGATTTATATAGAAAATCCTGTTTGACATTCAAGGTCATTTATAACATAGTGTCACATCCCCTCTTCTTCCACCCCACATATACACACACCTTTCTACTCGAACTTTACTCTCTCCCATGTACTCTTTGATCTAGTTACAACGGCCTTGCTGATCATCAAACAAGATACTCCTTATCCTGGCTCAGAACATTTTCTCTGGTTCCCCTTCCTTATCTCTACGTACTGCCTTCCCTGACTTCCTCACCTTCTACAGGACACTTTTCCCAAACCCTCTTAATTCCAGTGCCTTCCCTCTCTTAATTTCCTATTTATCCTGTATGTGGCTTGTTTGTACATACGTATTTGGTTGTTTGCTTTGTCTCTTCCAGCGTCATTAGACCAGAGGAACTTGAGGAGAAAAAAAAGAAATGGGCAAAGAAACAAGATAAAAAAACAAAAGTCATTCATGATTACATCGCCCCTAAACACACGGGGGAAGAACCAGTTCTTGGGGCTCCCGTCTAGGGCAACCTCTTGAAGGTCACGGCACCCCTCCCCCTCACACCCCAGCCTTGAGGACACGGCCCTCCCATGATCTGGTCAGACCCTTCCTCCAATCCCCGCCCCTTCCCCCAGAGAAAGACTGGGCTCCAGGTCAGGTTGGGTTCTGAGCACCCTTTGGTTCCCCAACCCTGCCTTTTCCCCACATTCCACCAGGGCTTCTCAGACCCGGGTTCCTGGAGGGGCGGGACTCTGTGGCGGGCACCCACTCCTATATGCCCCTTGCAGAACGCAATACTGAACTCACCCCCTCTCCAGGTAGGGCGCTGCATAGGGGGAGGGGCAAACCCTAAGGAGCACCAGAAGAGAGAAGAGGTGAGAGGAGGTGAGGGACTAGTGCCGGAAATGGATCCTCCCTTGCCACTGAGAGCTTGCTAGAAAGGTGGAGACCTAGATGCTGACCATCCCCACCCCAGCGCGCATGCGCTACCTTAAGCCAAGGCAAATCCATCTCTCTGGTCCCTCGCTGGGGCGGGGCCACCACTGAAGCTCCGCCCCTGGATCCCACCCCTCTCCAGTACAAGCTGAGAGTATGCAACTGGGTCTTGTAGCAACGGATAGTTGGGCAGCATATAGACAGGTTAACTCTCAGCTTCACTTCTGCCCTGACACTAATAGCTGTGTGGCCCTGAGGAAGTCACTTAACCGCTCTGAGCCTCATTTTCCCCATGTTCCTCCCATGTTTGGCAGATAGGTGGTGTAGTGGATAGAGTCCCAGGCCTGGAGCCAGGAGGATCAGAGCTCAAATTGGGCTTCAGATAGTAGCTGTGTAACCCAGGGCAAGTCACTTAACTCTATTCGCTTGTTTGTAAAATGAGTCAGAGAAGGAAAAGCAACCATTCCAGTATGTTTGTCAAGAAAACCCCAAATGGGGTCCCAGAGTCTGACACAACTGAAAAGTGACTGAATAGCAAAATGACACCTCCCAGGGTTACCATGAGGTTCAAATGAGTTAACCTATATAAAGTGTTTTGCAAAACCTTTAAATACCATAAGGGCATACCTCATTTTATCATGCTTTGCAGACACTGCCCTATTGTTGTTGTTTCTAGAAACAGAAGGTTTATGGCAACCCTGCAACCAGCAAGTCTAATGGGGCCATTTTCCCAACAGCATGAGTTCACATTTTGTCTCTGTATCACACTATGGTAATTCTCACAATACTTCAAACTTTTTCATTATCGGTTATGGTGATCTATAATCAATGAGTGATCTTTGATAATACTATTGTATTGTTTTGGGCTGCCACTGGGCCCGTTTGATAACAAATTTAATTGATAAATATCGTGTGTCGTGACTGCTCCACACATTCCGTGTCTCTCTCCCTCTCCTTGGGCATCCTGATTCCTTGAAACATAATATTTAAATTAGGCCAATTAATAACCCTACAATAGCCTCTAAATGTTCACATGAGTCAATCGAAGCTTAAACCTTCGTTGCTGTCTTATTTTAAGAAATTACCCATAGTCACCCCAACCTTCAGCAACTCTGACCAGTCAGCAGCCATCAACACTGAGGCAAGACCCTTCACCAGCAAACAGATTAGGGCTTGCTGAAAGCTCAGATGATGGTTAGCATCTTCTTAGTAATATTTTAAATTAAGATATATACATTTTTAGATATAATACTATTGCATACTTAATAGACTAATATAATTTTATATGCACTGGGAAATAAAAATATTTGTGACACTTTGTGATAGTCACTTGACTTCAATGGTACAGAACTCAACCCATAATATCTGCCCTGTGAGCAAAGTAACTGACAGACAGATATGAGTGCTGAGATGCTGTAGATAATTGATTCAAGGACTTAAATAGTGGAGGCTTTTGCTTTCAGTGGCTGGAGGTACTGAGCAGGGGAGAGGGAGGGATGGGAGGATGACCTCTTTTCTGGGACCCTTCAAATGAGTATTTTTTTGCTCCAGGTTGTTACACTGTGACCAAGAGGAGAAGAAAAAAATGGGGCCATGGGAGAATGGGCTCGTAGAGAAGGCTTGTTACTCCACTTCCAAAAGTTGCAGACAATATGCCTTCAGCAGTTGCAGTTGGAGCGGCCACTGGTTTCTCTCTCCCTGGCAATCTTAGAGAAATGGGGGGCAAGAGATTATGAGTTATCCTGTCCCCTCTTCTTAGTACGCTAGAACCAGTGATACAAATTTCCCCTGAGGACTAGACTTGGCAGTAGAAAGTGTGATTTTGGGGTTCATTAAGTACCCTCTTCCCCAAAATCTTCCCTATTGACAGAAGACTAACATTACCTTAAGAGAAGACAATCATTCATTCAACTAGACTTAAAATTTCATTAACTTCCTCAGAGTGGTAGGTAGTTAGCTGAAACTCATCACTGTTAAGGAACATTAAGGAGTCCCCTGAACTTGTCTTTTGGAATTACCGTATTTTCCAAAAATACTGGACCCAGAGTATGCAGGAGGCCCTGAACGTGTCAAGGATAAAGCCCCTGCCCTGAGCTGACACAACCTGTTATTTGCACCCCAAGCTGGACTCCCTGTGTGTCTTTGAGGATCAAGACAGATACCAGTCAGTTTGCACTAGGCTAAGAAACTACTTGTGCTTCTTGGAGCCTTATAAGTAAGCAGACCCTCCTATCTTCATGGTCCAACTAGAAGTTCCCAAGGGAAAAGAATGTGGCTTTTGTCATCACCTTGCTCCTCCCTTCTGGGAGAAATTTTTGTCCTTTAACCACCTTTCCTCCTCCCATGCCACTTCCCCTTTGGCTGGGGATTTCTGGTACCTCCTCTTCCTTTTGTGGTACTGTTATAAATATACAAACTTTTAAATGGATTGTGAACTCTGCTCTGGCTTTGGGTTCCACATGCACATTCATTTCTCTTGTAATAAATCTAGCTGCAACACAATATCTCATGGACTTGTGATAGTTTTTTGATTAGCATTGCCAATACCATGTCACTAACAGACACAGTATTGGAGAGAATATCGAAATTCTCTTCAAATGCCTCATCCTGAGTTCTCAAAGGCCATGTCAGTAAAGTGGAAGCTCTGGTATGTCCTATCAAACTGGGAAAGCTTTAAGTAAAGCCTCAGAGAAAGACTATTACTGGGGGATAAACTTACCTATGGGTAGACAGATCATTAGGCTGATCATTAGAGAGAATTTTTCAGCCATTGTAACTCCTCAAACACAATGGGGTTACAATCTGTGTCAGTGAAAAAAGTACCTACACTAATGAAATAACAGGTCTTTCAAGGCAACAAAGATACTGACACAGCTTGGACTCTCCATTGACTTGTTCCAAGGAACTAGAGAACAAAAATTCTACTTAATTTCTACAGAATCAAATCCCTGCACTCATAGTGCCTGGCACATAGTAGACTCTTCATTCCATACCTTTGATCTTCTTCATCATGCCCCGAGTCAAGTGCCTTCTCACCCCTTCTTCCTCCCACCCCGTTCCGGAATCCCTTTGTGGGCTGTGTTCCTCCCCTTTAGATAGTAAGCTCTCTGAAGGCAGAGACTCTCCTTTTTGTATTTGTATTCCCAGCACTTAGCACAGTGTCTGGCACATAATGGGCACTTAATAAATATTTGTCGACTTGGCTAGGTGACTGACTGAATCTCCATGTTGGAAGCAACCTTATTCCAACTTAGGAATCCCTTCTACAGGAGCCCTGAAAGGTTGTTTATCCAGCATCAGCTTTAACGCTTCCAGCGATAGTGAACTCATAATTTCACTGCTGAACAACTCTACTTGTTAGACAGTTCTAGATTATACTGGCTAAAATCTAACATTTCTCTGGTCCTACCTTTGTTCTCTGGAGCAACACAGAATCTATTTTCTCTTCCACATAAAAAATCTTCACACTTAAAAGTAATCATATACTTTCTTTTTTCCACACTAAACATTCTCACCTCCTTCAACCATTCCATATACAAGTGACACTGTTTCCAGCCCCTTCCTCATCCTGCTGTCTGGTTGCTACAGAATAGAAATAAAATTCCCAGGTGTAATATTAATAGAATAGGAAGATCTTCCCCGCATATTAATAGGCCGATGTGACCACATGTGTTCAATCACCATGTTTTGCTGCTTTAAAATGCCAGCTCACAACTGATCCATCCTGAGTCATGTGGAGCCCATTAGGGAAGGAATTTGCTTAAAGGGAATTTGCTGCTTATGAGGCTTGCTTGCTTGAAGGCATTCACACCTTTTGGCAATTAGGCACTGATGCATGAGAGTTGTGATGCCTTCTGGCTATTTATATCAGGAGGTTAAGTTTGGCTTCAGGGATCACTCATTGGAAGAATGTTCATGTGATTTGGCCAGATGAGACTCTGGGTAGCCATTAAGGAGCTCCCCGGCTTTGAAAACCCAGATATTGGTGCTTCTCTCTCTGGCAACTATGCATGTATTGCTTTGGTGAGACAGTTAGAAACCCTGACTGTTGATCTGTGCTAATTTCTCAGATATTTAGAAGCCCTGTCTGTTGTTCTATGCTATTTTCTCTGCTTCTATTTTCTCTACATTCAGGGTGCTGACGTTTCCCCTGAACTAAGTGAATGATATATATGTTTAATTAAAGTAAGATTGTTGACCCCTTTAAAAGCTATTTTTCCTTTAAATGCTGATCAAAGAACCTGTGCTAGCAGGCCATCCTGGGCATGCTAGGCTGCTTGCTTTTATACTAGGTCATAAATAAATTGCACAACAGTAGATGTCTCATTTTAAGAAAGAACATCTTCAATGCACAGAGGCCTTTCAAACAGTCATTTTTATGTTCTAGCTGATAGCACAAAATAACGGTATTTTATTATTTTTGGTTTCAATTTTCAAGACAACACAAGAACTACTCCAAGAGCAGAGTGCTGTAGAGTGTGAAAAGAACACTGGACTCAGCATCAAGACTTGAATACTGACTCCAAGGAATATTCCTGGTTTTGATATTTGCTAGCCAGAACTAAATTATACATTAAGGTCTTTACCCCTCTGAGAGCTCCAGAGTGCTATGATTCAATTCAATACAATCAGCATTTAAATGTATGGAGATTTACCAAGGTTAACTAAATTTTTCCCACATTTATTATATTCCCTGGATTACTCTGAGGTACACTCAGTGCTACTAAATAAAGACTGAAATAATCAGTGAAGACTTGCCTGTATTTGCTATATTTACATTGTTTTATGTGTGAAATGAAGGGCCTGGACCAGGTGACCTCTAAAGTGCCATAAATCAGATTCCATGAATCAATTAATTTGCTTGTAATAATAATAATATTAACTGACATTTCTAGAGTGCTTTAAGGTTTGCCAAACACCTTTCATAACCTTATATCATGGGATCCTCACAAAAACCTTGTTTAGTAAGTACTAATGGTAATAATCCTCCCATGTGAAGAATGATGAAAGAGGGTCAGAGAAATCCCATGGTTATAGAACTAGCACATCTCACAGGTGGGACTTGAACCTGGGTCTCTTCTGCCTGCAAGTCCAACTCTCTCCACCACCTCATGCTGCTTCTTTCACGGTGAGTAGAGTGAGCTCTGACGACATATTTTCAGTCAGTATGGCTCAAGTTTTTCTATTACTACAAACTTTTTTGTGTGAACTCCCTGATAGGTTTTAAGATGAGAGGCCTAACAGCTTTTCCACAGTGCTGACCTTTATAGGGTTTCTGTCCAGAGTGAGTTGTCTGGTGCCGAATAAGGTTTGAGCTTCGACTGAAGGCTTTCCCACACTGAACACACCCATAGAGTTTCTCTCCTGTATGGATTCTCTGATGCTGAATAAGGTGTGAGCTCTGACTGAAGGCTTTGCCACATTCATTACATTTATAGAGTTTCTCGCCAGTACTGTGAGTTCTCTGATGCTGAGTAAGTCGTGAGTTCAAGCAAAAAGTTTTACCACATTCTTCACAACCATAAGGTTTCTCTCCAGTATGAATTCTCTGATGTTGAGCAAGATGTGAACTACAAATGAAGCCTTTCCCACATTCACTACATTCATAGGGTTTCTCTCCAGTATGAATTCTCTGGTGTAGAATAAGGTGTGAGCTCTGACTGAAGGCTTTGCCACATTCCTCACATCCATAGGGTTTCTCACCTGTATGGATCCTTTGATGCTGGGTAAGATGGGAGCTCGAACTGAAGTCTTTCCCACATTCATGACATTGGTAAGGTTTCTCTCCTGTATGGATCCTCTGGTGCTGAGCAAGATGTGAGCTGCAATTGAAGTCTTTTCCACAGTCATTACATTCATAGGGTTTCTCTCCAGTGTGAGTTCTCAGATGCTGAATAAGGTTTGAGTTCCTACTGAAGCCTTTTGAACATTTATTACATTTATAAGGTTTTTCTCCAGTGTGAGTTCTCTGATGTCTAAGGAGCTGTGAGCTACGACCAAAGTTTTTCCCACATTTATCACATACATAAGGTTTTTCTCCAGTATGAATTTTCTGATGTTGGACAAGGTCAGAGTTGTGTTTAAAGCTTTTCCCACAGGAATCACATCTATGGGTTCTGTCTCCTATAATATTGCTTTTTTGTATAACAAAGTTTAAGTTAAGATGGAAATTTCTCTCAAATTCCTTACATTCTTGGGGCTGTTCTCCTACAGGATGGTTTTTGTGAGTCATTCCCACCTTCCAATCTCTCTCCTGGGAAAAGGATTTCTTTGAAATCTCTATACAGTTTCTCCGTCTCTGCAGCTGTCTCTCAGATGCCCAATCTTCTCCAAAATCAGGTTGCTGAGGACCATTCCCTAGGAAGATTCCTAAGATTGTTTCATGGGATTGTTCATCTTCTAAAATTTCCTCTTTTTCCTTAGACTGTTTATTCTCAGTCTTTATTTCAGAATCTAAAATATTAAAACAGAAAAGAAAAATTAACAAGAACATTATCACTGAAATTAATTCCTAACTAGATGGTTTTAATAACCACTCATAAGGAGCATAACCTAGAAAATAATATTATTATTATTTCTACTCTACTATGAAAAGGAGCAGCTCATACCAGAACTAGGTGAGCTATAGTTAGGCGAGGGAGCGAGATGTTTGACCAAATGAACACAGTGCTGGAAAGGTGAAAATGAGGAGAAAAAAGAATGAAGATGATGCTAAGGACAGAGACAGAAACTTTCTGGAAGAGAGAAAGGGTGCTATGGTGTATATAAGGATGGAGAGTGGATTGAAGGGGTAGGGGGATAGGATTCAGGGAAGTAGTGAGAAGAATGTGTAGGTAGATTAAACTGCTTAAGGCAAAGCAGTTCTTGAAGGTGGAACATGGAGTAAGATTCCAAAGGCAAGGAAAAGCATATGTCTCTAGGCTAGGCTCAAGGGTATTCACATCACTAGGCTATTAAGGAATATTCCAATAGAAGTTATGTGAGGAGAACCATAGAGACAGTAGTCCCTTTCTTTCCTCCCAATATCCTTTTCCAGATATTCCTGATAACCACGTAACCACCTTTTCTGTGGCACAATCTCTAAAAGCCATGCCACAATCATAGAATCTCAAAGGTACAAAGGAGCTCAGAAGCTGTCTATGCTAACTCATTCCAGAACCTGTTCTGCAACATCTCCAACAAGCAGTCATACAGCCTCCACTTGAAAATCTCCAGTGGAAAGGTAGCCTATTCCACTTCTGGGTTACTCTAATAGTTAAGAAACTTTTCCAGAAATTAAGCTTAAATCTGCTGTCCTTCCTTCTGGTCTCTAGGTTTGTTCAGTAAAAGGGCTGCAGCTGAGGTCCTAGGGGGCCACATGTGGCCTCGAGGCTGCAGGTTCCACACCCATGGTCTAATCCAACTCCCCCATTTTACAGATGAGCAAACTGAGACTACAGAGGTAAAGAGATTTGGCCAAGTTCACCTAGAGAGTAAAGAGCAGAATCAGGATTCAAATCCAGGCCCTCTGACTCCAAATCCAATGGCCTTTCCTCTAATGATGAGCCCTTCAGGGCCACTCCCTCCATCTACTCCAAATTCCCTAATCTCAGTTCCTTACTCTTTTCACTACAAATCATAAGCCCACAAAATGTTATTCCTGCTCAGATGAAGGTAGCACTGCAGTGGAATGGAAAGAACACTGGCATGAACTGGTAATACCTGAGTTCAAATTTTAGCTCTGCTACATCTCTGAAGGTTAGCCTCTCTGAGTCTCAGTTTCCTCATCCATAAAATGGCGTTAATAACCCCTCCTTACAGGAGTGTTATGAAGAACTCTCTTATGTGAACACGAGTTATTATTATGAGTACAGTTATGTCTCTCTACATCTAGCAAATATCCCAGAGATCAGTTTGTTTATCTTTGTCCAAGACATCTTGGACAATACATTTCACCATCAGCTCATATTTAAAATGGCAATGAGATGCTTGTTTATCATCCTCCCATACTCTCTCCCATCAAATTCTGAATAGCTACTTTGTTCAGTGAATGAACATCCTGTTGGCTATCTCAAAAATATCACCCTCATCTACCCCTTTCCCTCTGGCATTTCCTCCAGCAATAATTCTGAAAACTCATACGTCTCTTAAGAAATATCAAATCACTGTGTGTATCATCTTTCTGAATTATTATGACTCGTTTTATGAGATCATACATCTTTCTAACCAGCTGTGTCCACAGTGATTTCTGGAATAACCCTTTTCCAATTATGGCTGGCTTTAATCCACTCCTTCCTTACAGATACCTATAGTGGCATTTCATTGCCCAACATTTTGACTCTGATTCCTAGCCCTATCCTGGGGTCCCCTGGACATTCTCATTTCCCTCATTCTTTCCTTCATGCCTGTCTACTTTCTGCTATCCAAAGCTATTTCAGTACAGTGACCCTTGTTCTCATTTAAAATCCTCTTCTACAGCAAAGCCCTCTGCCTAAGGTTAATGTAGATACTATAGATCCCAGTATCTATTCTCTCCCTCACCTGAGTTAAAGCCTTTTGGAGTGTCTTGATCCTCAGTTCCTTGTAGATCCAGGACCCAGGTTCTTCCCCTCGCTCCAGCTGGGAGATCAGCTCAGGTTTAGAGACTGGGAATTCTGCTCATAGGCAAAGAAAGAAGATATGATTGTTTATTCTGAGAATTCAAAGCTACCTTAGGGCTCAATGCTGTGTAGGCCCCTATGCATGTAGAAAGTATGCAGGAAGGTAAGGAATATCCAGAGAGGCTAAACTGGAAGGCAGATGGGAATGGGTAGGGCTCTGAAGGGAACATCCTCCAGAGAGGTAAATAGGAACTAAAATACTGAAGTACAAGAGTTGAGGAACTTAGCCCAGGACTGGTCCCTCCCTCACAGGGCCACATAGATGAAGAAAAAAACAACATCTCATTAAAAGGGCTGTTATCACTGAAAACCTAGGATAATTTACATAGAACATGGTGGAATCTCCTATAGGAAATCAGAGAGTGGGGAAGGGTCTGCCTTTGAGAGACTGTGTTGACAAGCAAAATGGTCTTTGTTTTCTTTGAGTAATTCAGTGTATTTTGTTGAGCCTTGATAAGTGTTAAGCCCCAGGCCCAGAGCCCTGTTGGGTGTGGAACCTATGTGGATGTGAGCCTCCCAAGACCCTGGGGGGAGTGGCTAGGACTGGAGCCAATAGAAGCCGTGGTGGGAGGAGCTTGCTGAACGGTTGGAGCAGAGGTAACAGGCAGTTGGTGAGACAGTTGAGAGGCAGCTTGTGAAGCAGCTGGTGACAGCAGTTAAGAGCTGAAGGAGAGAGGAAGCAGTCAGCTAGCTGGTTCATAGCTTGGAGAGTGTGGCGGAAGTGGCGGCGATGGCGGCAGAGACAGCTACAGCCGAAGCTGAAGAGAAAGCCGAAGCTGAAGCAGGAGCTGCGGAAGCAGAGCCGACCTGTGTGTGGACCGAGGAGTGCCAAGAAAGAACTTGAGGGCAGTTTGTGATCTTCTTACTGGTAGCATGAATATGATTTGGTTTAATGCCATTATGCTTTTCTGTGGCCTCCTGGTTACTCTCGTGAGGCAGACTTATTGGGTCTGGAAGCTTGTGATCAAAGCGTCGAAATGGGGAGGCTGGTTCATGAATCTGTTACTGTGGAGCCTAAATAAATGTTTAAATCCTTCTGCCTTCTACTTAGACAATTTCTTATATCTAATGATTCCGGACCGTTCAGACATATGTATGATTCTCTTTGAGATCATAAATTCGGCCTTCCTACTACAGAGATCTAAGGAAATTGTCCATTTATCTCTTTGCTGGGATCAGATCAGTCACCTGAGAACACAGAATGGGAATAACTTATCTCTGGGTCCAAAAGAGATGAGAAAGCTCTTATCCATGAGGCATAGCTCATCAAAACACTTCAGAAGACCCAGAAATATAACCCAAGAGGAGGGCGGAAGGCCGCTGGGGGAAGAAGGAAGATTTTGAAGCAAGTCCTTACTCAATAACGTCATATTCCCATAATTCTCCAGCATCATGTTCCTATAGAGGCCCTTCTGGCAAGAGTTCAGATGTTTCCATTCCTTCCTCATGAAAAACATAGCCACATCCTCAAAGGTCAGGGCCTCCTGAAATAGTAAACTCTGTTGCTCCAAGGATAATCTCACTCCATCTTTCAGTGAAAATCGGCAGAGTTGGTAACCTCAGGAAAGGGACGGTACAAGGGGAAGCAGAGCAGTGTGCTGATAAATGATATTTAATTTCACTAAACAGATTTAGATTTATAAGGCTAGCACTTCATTCTCACTAGGTATTATACTGAGAATTTGGGTAGGTACCACCATGTGTCTGAATTTGAATACACAGTCTAAACTAAAGTGAGACAATAATCGAGCTGTCTAATTTATGTTTTCATAGATCATAGATTTAGAGCTAGAAAGAGCCTCAGAATTCCAATACCCTCATTTTACAGGGGAAGAAACTGAGAAACTGAAGAATTAAATGTCTTGCCCAAGGCCATACATGTCTGAGAACAGGATTTGAACCTAGGTCTTCCTGACTTCAAGTCCAGTGCTCTGTCAGTTAATCAATCAACAAGTATTTATTAAACCCATACTATGCCTACCCCTGTTCTAAATGCTGAGGCCCTTCACATCCTAATGAGAAATTCATATCCTACTGAGGAAGACAACTTACAAACAACTACATACAAACGAGATCATCGTTCAATCGTTTTTCAGGCGCACATCCAATACTTCATGACCCCATTTGGAGTTTTCTTGGCAAAGATACTGGAGTGGCTCGCCATTTCCTTCTGCAGCTCATTTTACAGATAAGGAAACTGAGTCAAACAGGATTAATTGACTTGCCCAGTGTCACACAGCTAGAAAGTGTCTGAGGCCAGATTTGAACTCATGAAGATGAGTCTTTCTGACTCTAGGCCATGCACTCTATTTACTGCACTACCTAGCTGCCCCAACAAACAAGACAGATACAACGTAGACTGCAGGCAGTTTCGGAGAGGGGACAGGGAAAGGTCTTTTGTAGAAGAAAGTAGGATTTGAACTGAGACCAGAAGAAAGCTGGAGGAGCCAGGAGACATGATGAGGGACAGACAGTGAAAAGGTACTGTGCAAGGAACAGCAAGGCCAGTGTTGTTGGACTGTAGAACACATGGAAGGGAGTAGAGTTTAGGACTAGGGAGGTGGGAAAGGGCCAGGCTGTGAAAGGCTTAAGATTCCAAACAAAGGGGTTCATATCTGATCTCGAGGTAAAAAGGGATTGCTAGAGATCTATGAAAAGAACAGTAAGCTGATCAGATGTGTACTTCAGTAGCTGAGGGGATGGAGAGAACAAGCAGAAGGCTACTTTGACAGTCCCAGGACTGGGGTGATAAGGACTTGCACTAGGGTGGCAGCCGCATCAGAGGACAGAAGAAGTTGTAAATGAGAGATGTGAAGGTTAGAAATGACAGGACTTGGCCACAGATTGGATATGTGGGAGGTGGGAAATGAGAGTGTCTATGGGACATCCAGTTCAAAACAGGAGAGTGGAAGTCAGGAGAGAGGTTAGGACTAGATAAATAGATCTGTATGTCTGCATACAGATGATAATTGACCCCAGGCGAGCTGAGGAGATCACTAGCAAGAAAACTCTTAACTAAACAGTGTGATACAACATGGCACCCTGGAGAGACCGATCACATACTCAAAGAATTACAGATTTAGATAGACTACAGATTTTGTATGAAAACATTTTGAAAAGAAAAAATTGCCTCTTTGTTAGCACATTACTCCATTCTGAAAGATAACCAAAAAATTATACTTTGAACAATAATTCAATGGAGGAAGGAAACTGAATGGATGAGCTGAGGATCAGCATCTGAATTAAACTAGCATTGTCAATGAGAATAAAAGCAATGCAAATATGGCCATATTCTCCAAGATAACATTGTGAAAAGTTGTAGAAACACAAGCACACTAATGCACTGCTAGTAACACTGTGAATTCGTGTTAAATCAATCTGGAATTATGCAAAAACAGTGACTGAATTACATTATTTCTAGTCAGAGATTCCATTAGTAGGAATATACCCGAACGATGTCAATGACAAAAAATGCCTCATGTATGTCTCTGATTAGGCAGTTAAAGAGTTTGTGGATTTGAGAACTTGAAAGCCATACATCAAAATGTTGTGCATAATTTTTGAAAGTCTAAAGGAAAAAGTCAGAAAGAGGAGAAGCAGCATGGAATGTGGCAAATGCCTTATCTCTAATAGCTCCACACCTCCAAACTCCTTTCTCAGCCAAAGATAGGAAGGTGGCTATGTCCTTAGAAAGATTTAACATGTATTCTTCTGTCGGAAGTCTAGACAGAATAATTCCCTCAATTCTTACTTTCACAGTTTCAGACTGTTGAATCTGACCTATCTTTTTCTTGTATTCAGCAAAGATTTCCAAGATTCTCTCATGATTTCTTGCTATAAAATCTGGTCTTCATTTTTACTTGATTTAGGTGGAAAGTGATCTTATACTAAGAGCTTTCATAAGTTCCTTTCCAATTTTTCTTGACTCAGAGCAGGCGTTCTTAATTTTTGTCTGTGTCATGGACCCCTTTGGCAGTCTGGTGAAGGCCATGGACACCCACAGAATAATATATTTAAAGGCATAAAATAAAATACATATGATTGCAAAGGAAATCAATTGCATCAAAAAAGAACTATCGAAAAAAATTTTTAAAGAGAGCATTAACAGAAAGGCTGTTTTATTAAGTGCCTACTATGTATATAACATTGTGCTCAGCACTAAAGGAGATAGGAAAATAAGAACCTTGGTCTCCAAACAGTATTCAATTCAACAAGCACTTATGAAGTATCCATGGTGTACAAGGCTCTGTGTTCTGTGCTGGGGATACAAAGACAAGATGAAATCGTCCTGACTTCAAGGAATTTATACTCCACTAAATACATTCTGGCAAATGCCAGCTCACCAACTTGTACTCTTCACCATCAGATCTTTAATCATCCATACCTTTTTTTTTTTTAATCGTCCATACCTTAAATATTGCTCATTTACTTGTACAGAAAAAATGCTTATATTTTATACCTAGGGTCATGGATGATACCAAGTCCAACTCCCATATTTCCAGATGAGGAAACTGAGGCCCAGAGAGATTAAATAACTTGCCGAAGGCCACAAAAGTAGCATAAATCTGAGAGCCAGGATGTGAATCTAAATTCAGAGATCACAGGATCATAGATTTAGAGCTGGAAGAGGCTCAGAGGTCACTGAGTCCAGCTCCCTCAGTTTACTGATGAGGAAACTAAAGCCCAGGGAGATTGTTTTGTCCAGGGCTCCACAGCTATTAAGAGTCTGAGGGAGGATTTGAACCCAAGCCTTCTTGATTCCAAGTTCAGTTCTCTATCCCCTAGACCAGGGGTGGGAAACTTGCTACCTCGAGGCCACATGTGCCCTCTAGGTCCTCGAGTATGGCCTTTTGAAAGAGTTCGAATTTTACAGAACACATTCTTTATTAAAGGGATTTGTTCTGTGAAGTTTGGATTTTCAGTCAAAGGGCTACACTTGAGGACTTACAGGGCCACATGTGGCCTTTAGGCCACAGGTTCCCCACCTCTGCACTAGACCATGCTCTCCTTCCACTAATAAGATTTGGTGGCTGAGCAGAGAAGCTTATTCCAGTTTCCCTATTAACCATTTCATACTAAAATGGAGGGTAAGAAACATGCTCTGGCATGGTCAGCTGCCTTAGAATCTCATCATTGGCTCTGGTATATTTTAGAGGATGGAGTAGGAAGCATCCAGGCTGCAAAGACCAAGAAAGGAACCCCTGCTCTGAGCTCCAACCCACACAGGAAACCATTTTCTATCACTGTTATTTCAATAAATACTACTGCATAAAAAGATTAAGCTAGCAGAGATGTTTGCTTTGTTGAGCTATACTTTTATTGAATGTTCATGATTTGTGAGGTGCTACACTGGGGAAGAATCTCATCTTGTCAGGTAATTAGTTGATCTAATCACAACCTAATAGGCAGAGAGCTTTAGCCAAAAACACTCAGCCTTCCAAAACCTGGCCACATAAACCTAGACATTAAAGGGATGATGAACAGTTATGATCAGAGTCTATAAACCAGAAAGAATTGGGGACAAGTTTGCTCAGCAAACCCTGGAAACTAAACCTGGGATAAATCAAATACTGGCACAAGGTCTCAATTAAGGTACTAAAGCTGGAGGAACGAGTAAACTGAAAAAGAAAGCTACTAGAATAAATACTGATTGTAAATCTTGAGATCTCCAAAAAGAAGAGCGCAATTCTGTAACAGCTACAAACAAAAACTCAAAGGGGGGAAAAAAATGGGTTTTCCACAAGAATTACATGAATACCTAGAAGAAATGAAAATAAAGAATGACATAAAAGCTCTTGGGGAAAAGAACTGGAGCAAGAACAAACAGAAGAAAAATCTCACTGAAGTAACAAATTCCATGAAAATTAAAATGGAGCAAACAATATTCAGTGACTTCATAGGACAGCAAGAAATATTAAAATAAAGTCAAAAGGGGGGCGGAGCCAAGATGGTGGGTGGAAAGCAGGGACTTGCGTGAGCTCCCTACTAGGTCCCTCCAAAAACCTATAAAAAATGGCTCTGAACAAATTCTAGAACTGCAGAACCCACAAAATAGCAGAGGGAGACAGGGCTCTAGCCCAGGACCAGGACCCCGGGATGGTCGTTGGGTGAGGTCTATTGCGCACGGAGCTGGGAGTGGAGGGGAGAGGAGCTCAGCTTGGGCGGCAGCAGGACCAACCAGACCAGGAGCCAAGAAGAACAAGCCCTAGCACCCTCAATCAGTGAGCTGTGGCAGTTACCAGACTTCTCAACCCACAAACACCAAAGACAACAGAGAAGGTTAGTGGGAAAAGCTGCTGGAACAGCATGGAAAGAGTTCGTGGTTCGGCCGCTGCCCCAGGGCAGCTACAGAACTACAGCTGCAGTTGCTTCTGGCCTCAGGCCTGCCTGGTGGAAGGAATTAAGTGGCAGATCAGAGCAAGAGTGAAGAGCCTGCTGAAGATCTAAATCCAGCCTGGGTTGGAGGTTCTTGGGGAAGGAGGAGTGCTGGTGTGGCAGAGCTGGCTGTATAGAAATAGCTATGAAAACAACAGCGCATCCCCTCAAGCTTGGAACAAAGTACTCTCTACTCTTCAAGCAGTCATACCCTGAACGAAAAATTCAAGGGTCAAGAAAGTTGGCTGGGAACATGGCCAGGCAGCAAAAACACTCACATTCAGTCTCAGACTTTGAAATCTTTCTTTGGTGACAAAGAAGACCAAAACATACAGTCAGAAGAAGTAAACAAAGTCAAAGAGCCTACATCGAAAGCCTCCATGAAAAACATGAACTGGTCACAGGCCATGGAACAGCTCAAAAAGGATTTGGAAAAGCAAGTTAGAGAAGTTGAGGAAAAACTGGGTAAAGAAATGGGAATAATGTGAGAAAACCATGAAAAACAAGTCAATGACTTGCTAAAGGAGAACCAAAAAAATACTGAAGAAAACAATGACTTAAAAAGTAGACTAACTCAAATGGCAAAAGAGCTCCAAAGGACCAAAGAGGAGAAGAATACCTTGAAAGGCAGAATTAGCCAAATGGAAAAGGAGGTCCAAAAGACCACTGAAGAAAATGCTACCTTAAAAATTAGACTGGACCAAGTGGAAGCTAGTGACTCGATGAGAAATCAAGATATTATAAAACAGAAAAGAATGAAAAAGTGGAAGACAATGTGAAATATCTCATTGGAAAAACCACTGACCTGGAAAATAGATCCAGGAGAGAGAATTTAAAAATTATTGGACTACCTGAAAGCCATGATCAAAAAAAGAGCCTAGATATCATCTTTAAAGAAATTATCAAGGAGAACTGCCCTGATATTCTAGAGCCACAGGGCAAAATACAAATTGAAAGAATCCACAGATCACCTCCTCAAAAAGATCCCCCCCCAAAAACCTCCTAGGAATATTGTTGCCAAATTCCAGAGCTCCCAGATCAAGGAGAAAATACTGCAAGCAGCCAGAAAGAAACAATTTGAGTATTGTGGAAACACAATCAGAATAATCCAAGATCTAGCAGCTTCTACATTAAGAGATAGAAGGGCTTGGAATATGATATTCCAGAGGTCAATGGAGCTAGGATTAAAACCAAGAATCACGTACCCAACAAAGCTGAGTATCATGCTCCAAGGCAAAATATGGACTTTCAACAAAACAGAAGACTTACAAGCTTTCTCAGTGAAAAGACTAGAGCTAAATAGAAAATTTCACTTTCAAACACAAGAATCAAGAAAAGCATGAAAAGGTAAACAAGAAAGAGAAATCCCAAGGGACTTACTAAAATTGAACTGTTTTATTTACATTCCTACTTGGAAAGATGATGTGTATGATTCATGAGACCTCAGTATTAGGGTAGCTGAAGGGAATATGCATATATATATGCATATATGTGTATATATATATGGGTATGTATATATGTGTGTATATATATATATATGTAGACAGAGGGCACAGAGTGAGTCGAATATGAAGGGATGATATCTAAAAAAATAAAATCAAATTAAGGGATGAGAGAAGAATATACTGAGAGAGGAAGAGAAGGAGAGATAGAATGGGGTAAATTATCTCTCATAAAAGTGGCAAGAAAAAGCAGTTCTGTAGGAAGGGAAGAGGGGGCAGGTGAGGGGAATGAGTGAATCTTGCTATCATTGGATTTGACCTGAGGAGGGAATACCATACACACTCAATTGGGTATCTTACCCCACAGGAAAGAAGGAGGAAGAAGATAAAAAAAGGGGGATGATAGAAGGGAGAGCAGATAGGGAGAGGAGGTAATCAAAAACAAACCTTTTCGAAAATGGACAGGGTCAAGGGAGAAAATTCAGTAAAGGCGGATAGGTTAGGAAGGAGCAATATATAGTTAGTCTTTCACAACATGAGTATTGTGGAAGGGTTTTACATAATGATACACATGTGGCCTAGGCTGAATTGCTTGCCTTCTTAGGGAGGGTGGGTGGGGAGGGAAGAAGGGAGAGAATTTGGAACTCAAAGTTTTAAAAACATATGTTCAAAAACAGACAAAAACAAGTTTTTGCATGCAACTAGGAAATAAGATACACAGGCAATAGGGTGTAGAAATTTATTTATCTTGTCCTACAAGAAAGGAAGGGAAAAGGGGATTTGAGGCGATTTGAGGGGAGTGGGGCAACAGAAGAGAGGGCTGACTGGGGAACAGGGCAACCATAATATATGCCATATTGGAGTGGGCAGGAGGGTAGAAATGGGGAGAAAATTTGTAATTCAAACTCTTGTGAAAATCATTGCTGAAAATTCAATATATTAAATAAATTTTTTAAAAAAAGTCAAAAAATAGAAAAAACTAGAAGAAAATGTGAAGACCATGATTTTTTTAAAAGTCAGCACACTACACTTCAAAGAAATGATAAATAAAAATTATCCTTATCTATTAGAACCAGAGAGCAAAAATGAAGATAGAAAGAATCCACCAATCATCTCCTCAAAAGAACCCAAAAAGGAAAAGTTTCAGGAATGCCACAGACAAAATCCAGAACTCTCATGTAAAAGAAACATACTGCTTAAGTATCCAGAAACAAATGTGTTCAAGTATGTATCAGCAAGCACCCTAGACACCCAGGATGGCCTGCTAGCACAGGTTCTTTGATCTGCATTTATAAAGGAAAGACAGCTTCAAAGCGGTTAACAATTAAACAATACAGACTTTATTCTATCTAACCTTCTCACAAGGGTTACTGAGCACCAACTCCTACGGCATTCCCTAATCACCTTTCTCACAGGTGTGGGTGAGAATGGGTGGGGCAACTCTCCCATGTCTCGATGGGGCCAATTAAGACAGGCACAACTTGTGCATTCTGCTAAATCCCTCAAGCCTCAATGGGGGCCAGTTGAGGCAAACACAGATTACCCCCAAGGCTTGATGGGGGCCAATCAAAGCACACACAGCATCCTAGCCTGTGCATTTCAACCCTAAAGATTCCCCACTCACTGACCAGTGCCCACTTGCTTTATACTTGCACTCCATCTCACAGGGTGCTGACCTTTATAATCTAAACAGGTGACACCGGCCCTCACAATCTACATGGGTGGGGTTGTGGTACAGATGTTTGGAACCACAGAACTCATACCTAGCACCTGGGAACAAGAGGCCATGGATCCTAGAAAACCACAAAGTGCTAAAGAATGATATTAAGGATCACACAAGACCTGGAAGCTTCTTCTATAAATGAGAAGAGATACTGGAATATGATATTCCAAAAGGCAAATGATATAAGCTTAAGACCAACAATAATATTCTGCAAAGCTGAGTATAATTCTTCCAGGGGAAAAATGGTCTTTAAAGGTACAGAAGACTTTCAAGCATTCATGATGAAAATGTCAAGCCAAATAGAAACTTCAAACTACAAACACAACAGTAACAAGAAACCTAGAGAATTTATTTGAGCTCTTAGAAAGCACAGTATGAAGACATAGTACTAACGTTTTAATAGCGGAAGAAGAAACATATTCCTTTTGAACTTTAATGTCTGCAAAGAGTAATGAGAGAGTTAAATATGAAAAATCAAGGTTTTTGACTGGATTAATTCTGTTCTGAAGGAATCAGTAAAGAGAAAAGAAAACAAAAGAAATACACTAGTGTAAAAAGGAGAGAATTTGCTATTTCTCATAATTGGGGTGCATGAGAAGAGCATAGAAAAACGTGGAAGAAAGGTATAAGGCATGCAAATCAGATGAAAATCACTTATATGAAATGGATAATGGGTCTCTAAACATAAAATATAATCACAAACAGCAAAATCCATCAAATTGAACAGGGAAACAATCAGGAATAGGAAGGGATGGTGGTTATAAGGAAGGACAATACCGAGGAGGAAAGAGTTGTAAACAAAAAAAAAAAAAACTTCCTCATCCTAAAGGCGAATAAAAACAAAAACTAGAATCTAATAAAGTACCTTAGTCTGCCTCTCAGATAAGTGAATAGCTGAAGCAACTGTGATACATGAATGTAATGAAAAATTATTGTCCCATAGAAAATGCCAAAAGAAACAATTTCAGAGACTCCTGGGTAGTATGAACTGAATCAGGGTGAAGTAAGAACCAGGAGAATGATATATATATATATAAGAGCAACAACGTAAAGAATACAACTTGAAAGACTTAAGGATTCTGATCAATGCAATAACCAATCATGTCTCCAGAGGATCTATGGAAGCATATTACCTAGCTGACAAAGAGGTGCAGGCAGAGACATATAGTTTTGGACAAAGCCACTGTCTGTGTTTTGCTTAATTGTGCTTATTTGTTACAATAGCTTTTTTTTTTCTTTATCTCAGTTTTTAAAGGGGGAAAGGAAAGAGGAGGAGGTTAACAATACTGATGCCCAAAAAGAAGGCCACTAAAATGTTTTTTAAATATACAGAACAAAAGGAAATTTAGAAGGAAACAGATAAATGTTACTTTTGAAAGTGTATAGATTTTATTTTTATATGTATGTGTAGCAGAACTTTGGTTTACTAGTAACTTGGTTTACATATGCTTCGCTGGACAAGGAAAAATTTTTCGCAAAATTTGTCTTGCAGGACGAACAAAAATTCACAGTACAAACATCATGTTTGGACTTGAACACCTCACGAAGGGGTGACGCTCAACTAGGGCACTGTTTTGGGTTTTTTTTTTTGCTTTCATATGTCAAAGGAACCTCAGGTTGGCATACTGCCTAATCAGCCTCATTCAGCATTGACCCTTCATGAAAGCAGCATTGTTGGCTCTTAACAGTACTATTACAACTATGTTCACGTGTGTTTCCGTACGTATGGTAGTACTTTTCATAAAAGTGTACGGTAGTGACTATGATTTCAAAAAGAGAAGTGGCATCCACAGTGAATTTGAAAAGCTTGTGATTTCTGAGAATTACCTGTCGCAGCAATTTTTTAACTGCAACGAGACAGGTCTTTTTTGGAAAAAGATACCTAAGAGAACGTACATCACAGCAGAAGAGAATGTAATGCCCGGGCAGAAGCCCATGAAAGACCGTCTAACCCTCTTGTTCTGTGCTAATGCAAGCAGGGATTTAAAAATCATGCCACTTCTTGTGTATCATTCTGAGAATTCCCCAAGCATTCAAGAAGAGTAAGGTGCAGAAGAGCCAGTTAAATGTTATGTGGAGGTCCAATAGGCATGGGTCACTCAGATCTTATTTGTGGAACAGATCAAGTCTTCAGTCCTGCAGTGCAGAAATATCTTCAAGAAAATAGTCTGCTACTCAAAGTCTTGCTGGTTATGGACAATGCTCCTGCCCATCCTCTCAGACTTTAAAATGACCTACTGGAGGAATTCAAGTTCATTAAGGTCAAGTTCCTTTCTCCCAACACCACTCCACTACTCTAGCCCAAGGATCAACAGGTCATCTTGAACTTTAAGAAGCTTTATACAAAAGCTTTATTTAAGTGATACTTCAAGGTGACCGAAGGCATTAATCTTACCCTCCGAGAATTTTGGAAGGACCATTTCAACACTGTTGGCTGCCTCAAGATCATCGACAAAGCCTGGGACGGAGTCACCAAGAGAAAGCTCAATTCTGCTTGGCAAAAACTGTGGCCTAATTGCATTCTTGAATGTGACTTTGAGGGGCTCGTTCCCAAAAAGGAATCAATCATCCATGAAATTATGTCTTTGGGCAAGACATTGGGACTGGAAGTGGATGCTGAAGACATTCAAGAGCTGATGGAGGAACACAGCCAGGAGCTGACGATGGACGAACTGGTTGGATCTGCACAAGGAGCAACAGCGAGAGGTTGCAGAGGATATTTCACCTAAGGAGGAGATTGGGAGGTTGGAGGAATCCTTCATGCCAAGTGAGATCAGGGAGGTTTATCAGATGTGAGAAAAAGTGCAAAATTTTGTTTAAAAATTTTGTTAAAAAACACCATCCAAATAAGGCTGTTGCAATGAGAGCCACAAATATTTTTAACAATAATGCAATGTCACATTTCCGTGACATTCTGAAAAACCATCCAAAACAAGTGTTGTTAGATTCCTAGTCAGAAGAGAACGTAAAGAAAAAAAAATCAGTGAGTCAAAACATGAAAGTGATTCTAAAAAACAAAAAATAAGTGAAGGTAGTAGTGTTAGTTTTACTTTTAGTGAAAGGAGCCCAAGAGAGAACACTCCGGATGTTGAAATCCCCAATGTTCTCATGGAAGGAGATTCTCCTTCCAAGCAATAACCCTTCCTCCTCCTCCCTCTCATCTCCCTCACAGCAGCCAGGATTCTTCTCAAAAGTCATGTGAAAGCTAAATTTGTTCTGTTTTCAGTTTATATTATGTACTAATCATTGCCATTGTATTTCAGGTGCATTAGGGACAAAAAACTTACTTAAAATAGTAAGTAATCATTTTTATATGAATATTTTGGGGGATGTGGTACCGACGATCCAACTTTATATTATTTCCTATGGGAAAATTCACTTTGCATGATGAACAGAATCTCAGAACGAATTCGTAAACTGAGGTTCTACTGAATATACATACACATAATATATGTATGTGTGTGTATATGAATGTGTATATATGTATGTGTGTGTATATGCATATATACACACACATACATATATGTTAAAGCAAACAGCATTGATGAGGCTGACTTCTGCCCAGCAACAACGACAGCCTTGCTTAAATCTAAATCTGCCCACTAAGAGGAGGCTCTCTACCTGTTAACTCTGTGTATGTGACTAACCCCTATGGTATGTGGCCACATTCTTGAATGTTGCATGCAAAGCTCACTGGTGACCACATCCTAGGAATGTTTTGAAATGTACCCAGCATACCTGCTTCCCTTTCTGCCTCTCATTCCTTGTGGTTAACTGCCCATGTAGGAGCATGCCCCACCCCTAGCTGAGTGCCCAAAACTTGTGTATAAAAGCCTCTGTCTTTTCTCAAGTTGCTAGAACCCCTAAGGACTAGCCACCCCTCCCCCTTTTGCAGCAATAAAGCCCTCTTGATAGGAGAATATCTGCCTCCTGAATTCTTTCCAGACTACTCAACTCAGAACCTCATCAACATGAATCGAAATTCACAGATTTGTATAGAATTTTTTGTGTTCTTTTGTGTATATGGAAATGATCTTTTTTGGTGTGCGAGTTTTAAAAAAATTTTAAATAAAAATTAGGAAAAAACATGTAAGGTGACGTATAGGATATGTTAGAATTAGAGATATGTAATGATTTGGGAATCTGCATAAACACGAAGAGCCATGGAAATTAATTACATTGGTAAAAAGAGAACGGAGGAAGAGAAAAAGACTGATAACAAAATCCCGTAACACCCTATATTAAGAGACGGGGAAAAGAATGATAGAACAGTGAAAGAAAAAAAGAGAAACTAAGGTTTTTGAAGCCAAGGTAACCAGAAGATAATGTTCAGGAGGATTAAAATGTGCTAAGAAGTCAAAGCTGATTAGAAGAAACGGGAAATGGGGAAGCCGTTGGATTTTTAGATTGGTAGGTCACACTGGTGACTTGAGAAATTTTCACTAGCGTGATAGGGGAAAGTGTGAACGAAAGAAGTTGATGGTAGAGAGCAGAGATCCAGGATAAAGCTACTGCCTTTCCTCTGCTGGTTATCTCCAGTTCATCCTGAACATACCTTGTCTGTACAGGAGCTCCTTGAGAGCAAGGGCTGTTTGTTGTCTTTTTTCTGTATCCCCAGAGCTTAGCTGAGGGCCTGGTACAAGGAAGGCACTTAAATGCCTACTGACTGATTTAGATAGCAGTGAATGAAAGGGAGTAAAAAGAAGATGAGGACTAAATGAAAACAAAAAAGTTAAGGGAATTATGATTTTTGTTTATTTTAAAGGAGGAAGAACCGAGTATGTCTGTAGATGGACGAGAAAGAACCTGGGGGAGGAAGAGTGAAGGTGCATGAGAACGGATCCCTACAGAGGCCGGAACTTAAAGGAGGCTAGAGGGGCTGGGATCCAGAGCCAGGAGCAGGGACGAGCACAAGCGTGCTTCACAAGAAGCTGCCCCTGCGCTAGAGCAGCCGGGCGACAGCGGCGCCCTGGACTCAGGGACCTGGGCTTGAATTCCAATTCCGCTAAATACAGCCTGCGGGGCTCCCCAACGACCTTCCCAGAGCTCGCCAGCAGCAGTGGGGACCCCGTCCCGGCACCGCTGAGTCTTAGCTTACCTCCTGGGCAGAGAAGACCGCGGCCAGCCCCTACTCGCCCAACAAAGCACACCCGCAGCTGTAGCTACACTATGGCCTGTGGCAAACAGCCTTTTGCCTCTTGCCCCCAGGTTGACCGATGTAGGTACCCAAGTTCCGCTCAACTCCGAAAACCGGAAGTGATACTCCCTGGCCCGCCCGCCGGCCGCTCTGGGCCGACATCGAAGCCTCTAGGCAGCGGGAGGACTTGAGTCTCGATGGTTCGTTTCCAGCACTCTCCCAGGAAGTAGCACCTTGACTCTGCATTGGGAAGGGGGTGGGGAACCACCGTAGAGAGGGCAGTGCGGTGACAAGAAAACAACTGTTGGGGGGAATAGCGTGAGAATGACTCAGGAGCCCGGGATGATTGAATCAAAGACTCTAGCTAGTCACGCATGGTTGAGGATGCTCCTGCAAGGCTTTGTCCTGGCAGTCAGATTCTCACCTCGTTTCTGAATCACCAACTGCCGTTTGGACATCTCGAACTTGGACTCTTGTAGGTATTTCAAAGGCAACATGTCCAAAACTGTCATTCCCCCCCCCCCCCCCACACACTTTCCTCCTAAGTTCCTTATTAGTGTAAAGTACACCATTATCCTCCCAGTCACTCAACTTCAATGTTATCCTAGACTCCTCACTCTCACGCCACTGTCATTTTCACCTTCCCATCTCTCACATACATCCACTTTTCTCCTCTGGCACAGCCACTATTATGGCGTAGGCACTTATCGCGGCAAACCTGGACCATTGCAATGGCTTTCTAGTTATTCTTCCTGCTTCAACTTTCTCCCCAATCCTGTACATCCGCATTCAGCTGCGAAAGTGATTTTTTCTAAAGTGTTGATCTATGTCAACCCCTCATACTCCAGAGGTTCCCTATTACCTCCAGAATCAAATAAAAATTCATCTTCTTTTGGCATTTAAAAGTCCTTCACAACCTGGTCTCTTCCTACTTTTCAGTCTTCTTACACTACGCTCCCTTCCAATGTACACTCCGATTCAGTGACACTGCACTTTCTGCTCCTCTCACATGACACTCAAGACCCGGCTGAACAGAGAAAGAGGAAAAGGACCCATGAGTACAAAAAAATTCATGACAGGCTCTTTTTGCAGTGGCAAAGAATTAGATACTGAGGGGATGCTATCAAACGGGGAATGGCTGAACAAGTCATGGTATATGTGATAGAATACTATTGTACTACTAAGAAATTATGAAAGGAAAGGTTTCAGAGAAATCAGGGAAGATGCATATGAATTGATGCAAAGTGAACAGAACCAGAACAATTTTTTACAATAATAACAATATGGTAAAAACAAACAACTCTGAAAACACTAGGAACTCTGATCAATGTTAACAATCAAATATAAATTCCAGAGGACTAGTGATGAAATGTGCTATCCAGCACCCAAGAGGTAGACTCAAGAGTACAGAATGTGACATTTATTTCTTAGATATGGCCAATTTGGAAATTTGTTTTGCTTGACCATACAGGTTTTTAATGGGTTTTTCTTTTGTTCTCAAGAGGGAGAGGAGTGGATGAAAGAGGGTAGATTTTGTTGATTTAAAAATATATATACATACAACCTAACCTTTTAAAAACTCAGCTTAAATCCCACCTTCTAACTCTAATTCCAAGACTCATCATGAAACATGTTACCTAACCCTTGATCTTGATAAAAGTGATACTCATAGAAGAGACAGAGAGTAGTATATGATTGCCATGGAATACTGCTGTGCTATGAGAAATGACAAGCAGGATGCTCTCAGAAAAACCTGGAAAGACTTACATGAACTGATGCAGAGTGAAACGTGCAGAACCAGAAGTACACTGTACACAGTAACGGCCACATTGCCTGATGATCTACTTTGAATATCTTAGCTATTCTTGACAATACAATAATCTGTGACAATTCTGAAGGACTTATGATGATAAGTGCTGTCCAGCTCCAGGGAAGGAACTGACCAAGCCTGCATGCAGATTGAAATACTTTTTCTTTACTTTCTTTATTTTTCTTGGTTTTTTTTGGCACATTTGCTTTCACAGCATGACTTACATGGAAATGCATTTTGCATGACTACACATGTATAATCTATGTCAAATTGCTTGCCTTCTCAGTGAGGGGGAGAAGGGAGGGAGGGAAAGAATTTGGAAGAAAAAAAAGAATGTTAAAATTGTTTCTGTAAGTAACTGGGGATAAAAATAAAATATTAAATTAAATTTAATTGAATAAAAAAAAGAAGAGACAGAGAGGGGGGAGGGAGAGAAAGAGAAAGAGAGAGAGAGAGAGAGAGAAATCTAGCCAGTAAACTCCAAGTTAAATGGGCAGCTTCTGGCCATCAAAATTTACCTTCCTTTGGAGAGGACAGAGAGAGAGAGAGAGGATGAGCTGTTACCCAACAAGCTGGGTCCCTTTTGAGGCAGCTCGGTCTACTCACAGGTTGTGTTTGTCCTTTGTTTTCAAAGAGGACCATGACATCAGAGAAATGATGACATGACTTGCAGTTGACTTTGAGTGAGGGAGGGCTGTGCAAGGTCACCAACCTCACTTCCTCCTCCAGAGCCATCTGGATCCAATGACCAGATATTCATCAAGATGACTGGAGATGACCCAGGATGCAATGGGAGACCCTGACCCTTTTAGGCTCAGGCATTTTCATGTACAGCCACCCTGAGGGTCTTCCCCTCCCAGCTTGATTTTTTTTTTCCCTTTTCTTCTAATTAAAAAGGCCTTTGACTCACTTCTTAAAGAGGCCTATTCACTGAATGGGCGTTACCTCACTCTAATTGAGTACATGAAAAGGCCTAAGCCCAAAAGGGCCAGGTTCTCCCTGGGTCAGCTCCAGTAATCCTGATGAATATCGGGCTACTGGACCCAGATGGCTCTGGAGGAGAAAGTAAGGTTGGTGACTTTGCACAGCCCTCTCTCACTCAAATCAAAGTCAACTGCAAGTCATGTCATCATTTCCCTGATATCATGGTCCTCTTAAAAAACGAAGGACAACCACATTAACTTGCACCCCATCCTGTACCACTTTTAGATCTCTGTTCTCCCCTAAGTTCACCCAATGGGAGGTTAACCCAATGTAGAGAGGCCTTACTCCACTATGATTCTGTGGAGCATTCTGGTTGTCTATTCCTCACCCTCCACAAAATCCTTGTCTTAAGACTCCATCATGGTGTGGAGGTGAGCCTGGCTTCTCAAAGGCTATCTCAACTGAACAAAATAGCTGACAAGTTAAAGGAACCTGTTCTGACAGTTCCGACCACATCAGTCTCCTGCTCAAGAAGTTCCAGCGGCTCCTTCTTACTTCTGGGATAAAGTACAAATTCCGCTGGCATTTGTAACCTTTCACAATCTGGATCCAATCTTTCTTTCCAGGAAGATAAAGAACATGTCACTCTCACACATAGTTGGCCTGCTTGTTATTCCCTAAAAATGACATCCCAAGTCCTTTCTCTGTGCCTTCACAAAAGTTGTCCCCCATGTACTTCCTCCTTCCATTCACCTTGAAAAACCTTTGGCTTTTCTCAAGGTTCAAGTTCACTAACTACCTCATATATTCAGTCTACCCCTGAGGATCCCAAACTCTCTGCTGTGGCACTGTAACTCACATGAGTACTTCAGGATATAGAAATATTTGAGGGAAATGGCTATAGTGCCACTGCTTAAACTATTAGTTCAAGGCAGTTCAGCTTCAACATTAGAAATACCTTCCTTCTGCTGTTGTTCTTGGAATGTCTGTTTTTGTTTATTTGTACTTTCAGCTATATCAGTAGCTTCTCAAACTTTCTCATTTCTTGGATGATGTACATAAAAATACCTGTCAGTTCCCCAGGTCCATCAGTCTTCCTGACTCCAGACCCAGTACTCTATACCCTGTACCACCTAGTTGCCTCTAATTGAATTTTTTTTTTCAAATGGCTACTAAGTTGTTACGATATAAATACGTATTATCATTATTGTTTAAACCTAACTACTTAATATACAGAACTATTATTTCTTTCAACCTAGGAGGGCTAGGCTGTTAAGAAATTACTAAAAATAAATTACTAGTAAAAAAATTACTAAAACACTAAGGATGCCATGAAACAAGAACATTTGAGAACCTCTAGCCTCTTAATTATAGTCTTCCTTTCCAGAAATTACTTTGTATTTTCTATTTGACTTCTCTGGCTTCCTTTAATTTCAAACTAAAATCTCACCTTTTACAGAAACATCTTTTCTAACACCTCTTAATTCTAGTGCCTTCCTTCTGTTATTTCCCTTTTTTCCTGTATATAGCTTGCTTTGTATATATTTCTTTGCATGTTGTCTCTCCCATTAAATTATAAACTCCTTAAGGACAAACTATCTTTTGCCTCTTTTTGTATTCCCAGCACTTGGCATGGTGCCTGGCACATCTGTTGTTGTTTTTCAGTCATGTCTGACTGTTCATGACCCCATATGGGGTTTTCTTGGTAAAGATAAAGCCATTTCCTTCTCCAGCTCTTTTACTGATGAGGAACTGAGGCAAACAGGGTTAAGCAACTTGCCCAAGGGTACACAGCTTATAAGTGTCTGAGGCCAGATCTGAACTCAGGAAGATGACTCTTCCTGACTCTAGGCCCTGTGTTCTATCCACTGAACCACCTACCTGCCTGGCACATGATAGGCATTTAACAAATGTTTACTGTTTATTTACTTTTAGCTGTGTGGTTTCCCTCCAATAGAATATTATCTCCTTGAGGGCAGGAACCCTTTCATTTTTGTCTTTGAATCTTCAGGGACTTGCACAAAGTAGACACTTCTATACTTGTGGAGTGAAGAGGTTAGTGGAGGTGTTAGGAACCCTTTCCTGACCTTACCAATTTTCTCTGCCCTGGGGAAAAATTCTTCCTTCCTCAAATATTCCTAAAGAACTACAACTAGATTTTTTTCACTTGCCCATCACATTCTACCATGTATACTTTATTACCACCCATTTAAACTACTGCAGTAGCCTCCTAACAGGTCCCCATACCCTGATTCTCTCCTCATTCCAATTTATATAATAGCTAACTATATATATCTATATATATATAGTACTTAAAGGTCCTCAAAATACTTTATATAGATATTTCATGACTTCCAGAATAATATTTCTAATAGAACCCATCAAGTCATTCATCTCAAAAGATCTCAAACTTCTTATTGCCTATACTGAGTAGAGGTCAGATGTCTTCAAGACTATTCAAAAACTGGTACCATCTACCTTTCCAGTGTTATCTCATATTACTCTCCTCCACATTCTCTATGCTCTAAGCCAGGGCTGTCCAATCTTATGTTTTTATTTAAACAATAGACAATATATTTTGATTTGCCATTTTAGTGAGAGTTCTGTTGTAGCTCAACTTCATTTACTAAAGCATTTATGTAAATTTTTATGCTTGTAGGAAGGCTGCACAAACCCCCTTTGGCCACATTTTGGAGAGTCCTGCTCTAAGCCAAAATGGATTATTCAATGCTCTTGGACATGTCCTACACTCACTCTGCTTCACCTTTATACATGCTGTTCCTATGTCTGGAATGTCCACCTCCCAATTTAATTCCTTCCTATCTTTGGAAACCCAACTCAAATGCCACTGCCTCCATGAAACCTTTTCTACTTGATCTCTTAGGCAGCTGACTACCTCAAAAGTATTTTGTTTTATACCTCTTTAATGTACTTCTTAAGCAATGCTTTGTAATATACTTATGTTTGTGTCTTGATCTCTCTTCTAGATTTTATGTTCCATGAGGACAGTGGTTGCGAGTTATTTTACCACCAGAGACAAAATTGGAAGAGACCTCAGGGATCATCTAGTTCAACCCCCTCAATTTACAGATGAAGATACTGAGGCCCAAAGAAGTTGCAATCCAAACTGATCACAGGTAGCAAATGGCAAAGGGTGTATTTGAAATCTGGTCATCTCATTCTACATCTTTCCACTTCACGTATGCCACCTTTCAATTTTGTGTTTACCTCAGCACTTAGGACAATGCTCTGTACAGATTCCAGTGCTTCACACAGTGCTTGACTACTACTAGCACTACTGGTATTATGGCTATTATGGTAGGCACTTAATAAATGCTGATTGATCCTTAATAAATATTTCTTGAATGAATGAATGTGGGGATCACTTCTGGGGTCAGCTCTGGGAGTTTGGTAGACAGTGTAGAAATAGCTCTGGAGGAGGCAGTGTGATGGCATTTTTGAGGAAAATCTTTGTGACTACATCATATATAGCCTTGGACAAGATAGTTAACCTCTCTGGGCTTCAGTTCCTCATTTATAATGAGTGGCTGAACTAGATGGGCTCTGAGATCCCTTCCAGCTCTAAATCGATGATCCTATATTTATTTAGGAATAAGTCCCTTCATCTCTCTGAAGCTCAGGGTCTTCATTTACAAAATGAGGGGGTTGAATACTCTATACAATGATAACACTATAAACTATTTTAAAAGACTTTAGAACCCTGATGAATACAATGTTGAGTCCAAAAGAATGAAGATGAAGCACATAATTCATTTCCTTCCAGAGCGATTAACTTAAAACACAGGAAGAGATAAGCATTTTCCAACATGGCCAATGTGGAAACTCATTTTGCTGGAATGTGTGTGTATGTATGCTCACACACATACCTATCTATCTATTTATCTATCTATATACATATATGTGTGTGTACATACATATTGTATATACATGTGTGTACATATATATTGTATATACATATATATACATATACATATATATGTGGAACTTAATTATTTTTAAATTTTGCTGGGAGAGGTCAAAAGAGTAGGAAGACCAAATTAATTTTTAAAAAAATATAAGGGAAAAAATATTTCTTCTGTGCTATTGTGGTCATGGGAAACATAATCTATTCCTTTATTCTCCAGAGACTGCAGACCTTGGGCAAAATGAATAGAATATAAATAGCCTTTGAAAAGTAGAAAAACCAAAATGAATTTTTAAAAAAATGAATGTTTAAAAATTGTTCTTCTATGTCCTGTAAGGCCATCTAGGGTGCTGGTGATTTAGTGATTTTATTTCAACAAATTCTAAATTCTTGGAGGCAACACAGTATAATGGAAAGAATACTATATTATAAATTAAGAGAACTGAGACCTAGTCCTGGCTCTGCCATTCACCAGCTGGGTGACTTTGGGTAACTCACTTAACCTCAGTGCCCTTCAGTTTCCTTACCAGTAAAACTTGGATTAGAAGAACTCTAAGGCAATCGATTTAAAAAATTCTATTAGAATGCTTGATGCATCAGAAAGAATGCCAGATTATGAGTCAAGAAAATCTGGGTTCAAAGCCTAGCTCTGTCTTTTGCTACCCACACGATCTTGGGCAAATAATAATCTCTTTGGACCTTAGTTTCCTTTTCTGTAAAATGAGAGGCTTGAGTTAGATGACCTCTGATATATCTTCCAGCTCTAAATATAAGATCTTATAATTTTATACTCTTAGATAACCAATATTGACTAATGTGTTCCCTTTTTCATTACATCATGAATAACTTTCTGATGTAAATACTGTTACTGAATAAAGGCTTGAGCAGACATTGAAGGATTTGCCACATTTGTTAATGTTCATAGGCTTTCTTTCCTATAGAACATACGTTGATATACTGCTTTAACATTTGCAAAGTGCTTTCCTCATAACTCTGTGAGGTCAGCAATTCAAGCCCCACTTTACAGATAAAGAAATTGGGACTCAAGTGACTTGCCAAGTATTATATGAATTATCTCATGTTGAATAAAAGCAGAACTTTGACAGAATTTCTTCAATTACATTTACAGGTTCTTCCCCAGGGACAGTTATTTTGTGTGAAATCTCTGATGCTTATTGAATTGTGAGCTATGGATAAAAGCTTTTCCACAATGCTGACATTTAAAGGGTTTCTCTCTAGTGTGAGTTGTCTGGTGCCTAATAAGGTTTGAGCTTCTACTGAAAGTTTTCCCACATTGAACACACCTATAGTTTCTCTCCTGTATGGATTCTCTGGTGCTGAATAAGATGTGAGCTCTGACTGAAGGCTCTGCTACATTCATTACATTTATAGAGTTTTTCTCCTACTGTGTGAGTTCTCTGATGTCGCATAAGTTGTGAGTTCACACAAAAAGCTTTACCACATTCATTGCATTCAAATGGTTTCTCTCCAGTATGAATTCTCTGATGTTGAGCAAGGTGTGAGCTACAACTGAAGCATTTCCCACATTCCATACATTCATAGGGTTTCTCCCCTGTGTGAATTCTCTGATGTAGAATAAGGTGTGAACTTTGACTGAAGGTTTTTCCACATTCATCACATCCATAAGGTCTTTCTCCAGTATGGATTCTTCTATGCTGAGTAAGGTGGGAACTTGAACTGAAGCCTTTCCCACATTCTTTACATCCATAGGGTTTCTCTCCAGTATGAATTCTCTGATGTTGAATAAGCTGTGAGCTCTGAATGAAGCTTTTACCACACTCAATACATTCATAGGGTTTCTCTCCAGTATGAGTTCTGTGATGCTGAATAAGATATGAGCTTTGACTAAAGCTTTTCCAACTTACATCTATAAGGTTTTTCTCCTGTGCAAGTTCTCTCATGTCTAGTAAGTAATGAGCTACGACTGAAACCTTTTCCACATTCATCGCAAATATAGGGTTTCTCTCCAGTGTGAATTCTCTGGTGTTGAATAAGGTCACAATTGTATTTGAAACTTTTGTCACAGGTAGCACGTTTATGAGATCTCTCTTTTGTAGCATTTTTTTGATGAGCAGTATGGTTTGAATTCTGACCAAAATTCTGAAATTGATTACACCCCTGGTCTCTTCCTGCTGGAATTTTTTTATGAATCTTAGTCATTTTTCTAAAACCGCTCTCCTGGGAAAAAGAATTCCTCAAAATCCCTCCTGTACAGTTTCTTTGTTGGTTTTTAAATTTTCCATCTTCTATAAAACCGGGTTCCTGAGGAACATAT
Source organism: Phalanger gymnotis (assembly GCA_028646595.1). NCBI lineage: Eukaryota > Metazoa > Chordata > Mammalia > Diprotodontia > Phalangeridae > Phalanger > Phalanger gymnotis. The sequence continues at coordinate 72,606,641 of CM053622.1, read as the reverse complement.
TGTATAAGTACTTCCGTTGTTTTTCCATAGAAGCCTACATCTTTCAAAAATTCCTGTTTTTCATATAATGGCATATTTTTTAGAATCTGAAACAAAAGGAAAAGGGAAATGCTAGTTTCAGAAGACATTTATTAATGTCCAAAAGGAGGAGACAGTTTTGGTGGCTCTCGAAACTGGCTTCAAAACATCTTCTTAATACAGACATTTCCCACATGGAATCCTTGCCATGTGATTTGTGACCCTAGCATTCCAACAATTAGCAAAGACTTTTTTCACAGCCAATTCCAAAGTTTCTTCCCCCACACACTTCCTCTTCACATGGTATGAAATGTATACAATCCATTCTTCAACTATTTCTCTTGACTTAAGCCTTAAGGACCCACACTTCAATTAGTTTGGCTCCTACCTACCCTGTGTCATCTCATTTTTTCAACACTTTATCAAGCCCCCTCTATCAGGACTAGCATTCCACCGTATACTTGGATCTTTTTATTTTTTAAAAAAAAATTTTTTATTTATTTTTAGTTTTAAACATTTACTTCCATAAGCTTTTCAGGATTTTTTTCTCTACCTCCTTCTCTCCCCCCTCCTCAAGACAGTGTGCAATCTGATAGAGGCTCTACATATACACTCTTATTAAACATTTTCACATTAGTCATGTTGTAAAGAAGAATTAGAACAAATGGAACCCCAAGAAAGAAGAAACGAAACAAGAAAAGGAAAGCAAATAGTATGCTTTGATCTGCATTCAGAGTCCATAGTTCTTTCTTTGGATATAGATAGCATTTTCCATTGAGTCTTTTGGAATTGTCTTAGATCCTTGCATTGCTGAGAAAAACTAAGTCTATCAAAGTTAGTCATTACACAATGTGGCTGTTACTGTGTACAATCTATGCTTGGATCTTGGTAACTCATCCCTCTTTCAAATCAGCATTCGAATATGCCTTTCAAGCCCATTAGTCCTATTATACCTCCCTGCACAAAGAAATTTCTCCAAATCCATCCCTAGGAGTTTATCTGAAAATTTGAACTAGATATCACGTTTCTAACTTAACATAAAATGTCATTATCCCTTATAATTGACTTCCCCATCGCTGTGGGTAGTGCTATCGACTCCTTAACATGCCAAATAAGGAACTCTTCCAAAATCTCCAACTAATCTGTAGCCTTTGCCCTATGTGCTGTACCATTCTTTCCCTAGATCACTTTTTATACCTACCTCTTGTCTGGTTCTACCCCTACTGCTTAGTCCACAAAATCATTTCTCACTGAACGACTGTGATATCTAACACTCAGTACCTATTCCTTGCCAACCATGCCTAATAACTTCCAGAATCCTCTTCTCCATTTAAGGCTGTGGTTGGTCAACTGCTTCCTTACAGTTCCATCATGGTGTTTTACCAAGACCTGCATTCTAATATCACAGACCCAATCTGCATATTCTCACTTCCCTAATGCTTTCCAACAAAACCAGCCTGTTCATCTCAGGCATGACATCTAAATGCTGCCTCAATACACATGTCCTTTTCCTGTTTACAAATCTTTTCCAAAGCAATTTCCTATTCAGAGGAAGCTTGAGTATTTTTAGAGATAAGATAGTGCCTCTTGCTGACTGGTCTCTTGTTTACCTGTGCAGGATCTTGTGGATATGTGGCATATTACAGATCCAGAATCCATTACTCTAGCCTTCAACCTACCTGAGAGATCACATTAGGTCTGGAAACTCAAAGTCCTGCCTCTGAAAAAAGAAAAGGGGTGCTGATTTGTTGTGGGAGCTCAAAACAATCTCAGGATGAAGTTTCAGCCTCTGGGTCTTCAAGGGGCAAGTGAAGTGCAAAAATGTTCAGAAATGCTAGGCAGGAAGGCTCAGAAGGAAATCCATTTCCAGGAACAGTAGAACCAACAAGGGAGAAATCTAGAGACAGAAAGGCAATAATCTCATTTAGTCTCTCTTGGCTGGAAGGATGGGAAGCTCCTAATAAGGATATCAACACTCAAATTCTGGAAGAGTTCATACAGATCACTAAGACACTCAAGAGGGTGAGGAAGAGGATTTCTTCTGTCGTAAAATAGCTTCCTATTTTCCCCTCTGCAGATCTGAGACCTGCCAGTTGAGGGATGAGAATAGTAACATCCTATTTCTGCACTCAAAGTATTTGCCCAGTCACACAGCTAATAAGCATCTGAGGTTGGATTTGAACTCAGGTCTTCCTGATTCTAGGCCCAACATGTTATCCACCATACCACCTAGCTGCCTCAAATGACATGAGACAAATGAACAATAGAAACAGGGAAAAAAATGTCTCTGTTCCTGAAAAAGGATCAGAGTTTGGCATTTGAAGTAAGGCATCTCTGGACTGGGCAGACTAAGAGGGATGACTGGAAACAGTAAGAATATCGGCAAAAGATATGGGCCACCTTCCCTAAATCTTCCAGGATAATGTCACTATAGAACCTTCTCTAGGATCCAGATATTTCCATTTCTGTCTCATGGAAAACATGGCCATATCCTCCAATGTCACTGTTTCCTGAAAAAAAAAAATTCGGATCCAAAAAAATTATACTTATGGGCCAAGACTGGGAAAGAAAAAGGGTAGATAGAGCTGACAGCCCAAATACAGAGGGAAGAAAGAGAGGGATGGAATTACAAAGTGCTCTGGGTGAAGCAGCAGAGGAAGCCTCATATCTCAGTTCTCAATGAATATTTAATGGCACTGGGAAGATATCCAAAACAGGAGAAAGGGGCAGTTAAAATTACTGTAGAGGTTAGCCTATACTACTAAGCACTGAATTCAGGTAGAATGCCTAGATTGGACATCATAATAAAAGTACTAATGTTTCTACAATGCTTTATGGTTACAAAGTTAGTATTAAACATATACTATCATGCTTTGTCTTCACAAAAAACTTGTAGAGTATGTAGTAAAAACTCAAATCAACCAAAGCAATAGTGACTGGCACTCTCTACTTTTTGAAAGCGGATATGATCAGAAGTGGGCACAGTTTGTTTACCAAGCCCTAGGAATTAAACCCATGTTTTCTCTCAAAACCTGAGTGAGGTAAATTTAGGCAAACAAAAGGAATTCCTACTTCACAACCTGGGAAGTAGACTTACAGATCTTATTTCAGACGATGGCAGAATCAGAATATCAAAGGAGATTCAAGTAGGGTTTAGATAAAATTTTGGCAGAGTTAATGAGGGAGAACAGAGATGTTTACAGTTACTAACCTGGTAATGCCCAGGAGGCCAACCCTATGTCTTCCACCTCCTATACATTCCTTTGGGGACTTTGTGAGAAAGAGTCATAGGTTGAATGTCACATGGGGCATATCTTTGTAATGACCATCAATGGAATTTCCCATAGTCTGAAGAAACCCAGCCGTCATGGGCCCCCTTTCACAGAAAAAGTCACGGTCTGTGTTTAGAGACTTCATTCGTGGTCTCATATATATTTGTGAGTATAAATATAATGTCTATAACCCATGTGAATTAGTGTCCACATGGCAGGAAGCAGAAAATCACAAAGGAAGACCTAAGGAAATCAGGAACAATCTGAATGAATTTCTGCTCCAGTGGCAGGAAGGACCTGGGATGGGCAGAGAAGTTGCAGGCTAAGAGAAAGAGAAAATGCCATGACTTGGCAATAGTGAAAAGAACCTCCAGAAAAACAGCTCACTTGGAATTGGATTGTTACTAGAACATAAGTGCCATTGTCTGATTCTATCATTCAGGGCAAGAGGAAGGGGAAAGAGCAGGAATTTGGGAAACAAGCAGAGCTAGGGGAAGACACAGTCACAAGGGAGCCTAGTCCTGGCCTGAAACCTCACCCCACCCCTATTCATCCTTCAGTGCCTCCCTCTCTGGTAGAATTCACCAGACACCAAACTTAGTCCCTTTCTCCCCACCCTCATAACTTCTCTATCACTAAACCACCACTATCCCATTTCCTGAGACCCCCTAGTATAAGGAGCTGTGTCTGAGACACCATAAGAGGTTTTATATAAAAGAGAAGCCACATTGTCCCTATCCTAGATTCCTAAGGGATTCACAGAGATACTGACAGATACTCCTATCATTGCACACAGTCAATTCTGCTCTCTTTCCAAGGGGACCATCCCTTACAAGCACTGCTTTCAGGCTCACAAAAGGATGTTCCTTCTCTGGTGAAGCCCTCATATATTCCTCATGGGGATCTCACTATACACTTTGTGACTACCTCAATTCTCCTCTTTAACTTTTTAAGTGGCAATGTCAGAGGCCCAACACAGAGTATGTCTGTTAAATGGCAGGGTTGAAATGGGCAGTCTATTGAGCTATTCTACTCTTAATAGAGTCAACTAAATGTAGTTTCTCAGAATTAATGGGAAAGGGAAGCTTCCCAGCTCCCCCTCAATCACAATTTTACAAAATGGTTTCAGTTTCCTTATCTGTAAATTGGGAATACTTGTACTTCACAACAATAGGGTTGTTGTGAGAAAAAAAAAGCCTTCATATTACACAAATAAGAATATTATCATCTCATTTTTCTCATCTTGTTTGATGGACAGATAGATATGGTTCTGGACAAGTCACTATCTTGCTATTTTTTAAAAAATTTAATGTTCTATGTACAGGTGGACAAAATAACTACATTTAATAGTTGAATAAAAGAATGCTGGCTCACTGAAAACACCCTCAGACAACTCCAATAACAAGATGATGAGGAAAATATGTATCTCATTCTATTCCCACAAATTTTTTAAAAAAATTATTATTGTTGAAAGAACCATGATATGGAGAGGGGGCCTCTGGCACTAGCAGTGTGTCCCAAGCCAACACATTTAACTTCAATGTCTCCAAGCAATGCTCTAAGACTATAAATTTTTGGGGAAAAGCGGATCTTCATTGGTATAGGAAACTTCCTAACTGAGAGCTCCCTATACCAATGAAATCACAGGTCCTGTCATCCCTAAAAGTATTACAAGGTGCCATCTTCAGCCATCCTGATCTATATCTTGCCTCTGGACCCAGATGGCTCCAGAGGAAGGAGTAAGGCTAGCGACTCCGCATAGACCTCCCTCACTTAAATCCAATTCACTTGCAAGTCTTGACATCACTTTCCTGATGTCATAGTCCTCTTTGAGAATGAAGGACAAACAACAAACGATAAGTAATATTACTTAGAAATGGCCACTTTTCGAGAGGGAGAAGGGAGTTATATTTAAAAGTAAACCCTTGTTTAAATACTAAACTCTGGTCATTTTATTTCAAAGGCAGAAAAGGATTAATGGCTTTTTTCTCTGATCTTCCTTAACACAGTAACACACATGGGAAATAATGGTCAGCTCTTTTAAGCAGAGCCATTATCAACTAGATAATGCCAATCGGTCTCTATTTACTATATAGTGTATCTACAATCTAGATATAGGCAAATCCTACTTGGCTGTCTAAGCTTAGCAAGTGCCACGCACATAGCAGATGCTTAATAAATGTTTACTGAACTGGCCAGCTATGTGTTCAATGACAAAAGAAATTTTTAGAAAAGTGAATCCCGCCTATGTGAAGAGTAATTATCTAAGATGCAGAAACACATTTTCAGAATTTTATTTGTATTCTGTTGACTTATTCTATATAGGTGCATGGACAATTTTCAACACTCAAAGGATTGGGTATTAATATAGAGACTCATCAAAGAGCTTCTTATAGACCCACTCTCTCTGACCCCTTAACTACAGTCTAGACACAAAGAAGAAAGATAAATGTTTACTTATTATGTATATCTGTGTATATAGCTTTCAATACCATCATCCACGATTACCATTCCTGGGCATGCATAGGAAGGGTAGTAGTTTTCTCCAAAGTGGAGGCTTATAATAACACTATACATCAGTGGTATCAAACTCAAATAGAAATAGGAGCCACTAAATTGTAGATAAAGATCCCTGCAGGCCACATGTTGAGTTCGAAAACCATATTAACATTATTTACATTATTAACATTATTTATATATTAACATTATTTATAGTCTACTGTATTTTTATTTATTTTGTCAAATATTTCCTGATAACATTTTAATCTGGTTTGAGACTCATTCAGCAGTGTTGTGGGCTGAATGTCTCAGGGCTGTGCATCATCACTAGACGTTTAATGTGAGTAAAAAGCAGCTTCATTCATTCAGCCTTTGGTAACATGCTATCTACCACAATTTAAACCACTTGATAATCCTCAGTCAGAAAGAGATTATCTGAGGAAGAGTAGCAATCAATCCAACCAAATGACAAATAGTTGACATTGATGTCATTTTTAGGTTTGCAAAATGCTTTACATTTATTATCTTGACTGATCTTCACAATAGCTCTGTGAGGTAGGTACTAGAGATAATTATCTTCCTTTCACAGATGAAACTGAAATTCAAGAGAGTGACTTTAAAAAGGACACACAGTAAGAGACATTATCTGAAACAGGTCACTCCTGATTCTAAGTCCAAGTCCAAAGCTCTTTCCAGTACACCATGCAGCTTTCCCAACAATGATGATGATAACACTGATAATAAATAATATATAAATGATAACAGGTCACATTGCTATAGTGCTTTGCAGATTTGTTCATAACAACTCTGTAATATAGGTAGCACAAGTATTTTTATTCCCTTTTTAGAGATGAGGAAACTTGAACTAAAAAACGTTAAATGACTTGCCCAAGATAATAGTGGGCAAATGTTGGTTGGTCTGTGAATTCACCTGAAATAAAATGATACAGGCATACTGCAAAAGGTCTGATTCAGGTGGTACACTGAACTCTTTCACAAGCTTTGGCCCTGAACCTTCAACTGTCATCTGGCTTATTCAATTACCCCTCAGTAGGAGAGATTTCTTTGTGGATTACCCTGTCTAATACAACCTCAAACTCATAATGCCTAAAATATCTCTATTCCCTAGGCAGCTTGTCATCCAGATTTATCTATTTTGGTCAGCCGGTCACCTTAAACAGAAACTGTAATGTCCTTGCTGACTCTTCTCTCTATCTGCTCTGTTGATCTTTCCTTTATAACAGTTTTCAAATAAAACCATTTCTTTCCATTCCCGCTGAAGCCACTCTGGCCCAGCTCTTCATCTATTGCTGCTTATGGTATTGATATGATTTCCTGGCTTCCAGTACCTCCCTCCTTCATTTCATCCTGTACGCCAGAGATATCAAACGTGGGCTACTGCTGTGTTGCCCAAACCAGATTAAAATGTAACTGAGAGGGGCAGCTAGGAGGCACAGTGAGTAGAGCACCAGTACCGGAGTCAGGAGGACCTGAGTTCAAATGTGACCTCACACATTTGACACACTTACTAGTTGTGTGACCTTGGGCAAGTCACTTAACCCCAACTGCCTTGCCTTCCCCTCTCCAAAAAAAAAAATGTAACTGAGAAATATTTGACAAAATAAATAAAAATACAATAGAACACAGAAAATGTTACTACATGGTTTTCTAAGTCAATATGCAGGGATCCTTATGGAGGATTAAGGGGCTCCATTTCTATTTGAGTTTGACACCACTGCTGTATACAATTGTCACTCATCTTGATAAATCACTGCTTTGATACAAGTCAACAGCATTTTTCTCTTCAAAATTTTTCAATGGCTCCCTACTTTCTGAGCAACAGTGTGTAGTAGAAAGAAAACTGATCTAAGAATCACAGAATATGAAGAGGACCTCAGCAGCCTACAAGTCCAACCCAGACATGAAAGGTACACCCATTAAAACAAACCTGTCAAGAGGTATCCAGCTTCTGCTTGAAATATTCCAAGGATGGGGAACTCACCACTTCTTTATTTAGCCCATGCCATTTTGGGACAGTTCTAATTGCTAGGAGACCCAAGTTCCAATCAAAGCTCTCAATCACCTTATGTGACTTTGGGCAAGTTACTTCCTTGAGTCTCTTTTTCTCACTGTATACAAATGGGAGGGGTAAGATCTGGTGCAGTGGATAGAATGCTGGGCCTGGAATCAGGAAGACTTTTTCCTGAGTTCAAATCTGGCCTCAGACACTTCTTAGCTGTGTAATCCTGGGTAAGTCATGTAATCCTGTTTGCCTCAGTTTCCTCATCTGTAAAATGAGCTGGAGAAGGAAATGGCAAATCACTCCAATATCTTTGCCAAGAAAACCCCTAAATGAAGTCACAAAGAGTTGGACATCACTGAAAAATAAGTCAACACCTGAAATAACAAGGTCCTTTCCACCTCAAACCAGCATGAGTAAATCCTCATGTACTTTCCAACTCCTAGGACTGTCTAAAGTAGAATGGAAAGCCTCAAGCATTACTGAGTCCCCAGAACTTGTAATATTAAAACAGAGTTGAGATAACCTTGTCAGACATCCTACAAAGACAGATAATGGGTAAGTGACTAAACTAGGTGACTTTTAAGGTCGTTCTGATTCTATGATTGAGTAGAAATTCTTCAATGTGGTATTCAAAGTCCTCTACAAATTGGCCTTAACATCTCTTCAACATTTTCTACATTACTCTGCTATGTAGACCGTTTGCTTCTGCCCAAATAGCTTTTTCACTTTTTGTTGAATTTACCTAGGTAGGACCTTTTCCACCTGAGATTATTATGTTCTAGGACTAGAATGCTGCTACTCTCAATCCAGCTCAAGGCCCACCTCTTCCATGAAGCTCTCTCCCTGACCACCTCAAACTCAAGTGACCACCCAGAGACTCAAATTAGAAATTAGAGAGCCCCAAGATATCATCTAATACTGGAGTTGTTAACCTTTTTTGTATCATGGTCCCTAGTCTGGTGAACCTTGTGGACCCCTTCTCAGAATGTTTTTAAATTCACAAAATAAAATTCATATGATTATAAAGGAAACAAATTATATTGAAATACAATTATCAAAGTATTAAAAAAAATTCATGGACTCCAGGTTAAAAACCTCTGATTAAGTACAATCCAATCCCCTAAACTGACAGAGAAAGAGACTCAAAACAAGGATTAGAATCCAAGTCAAAAAGCTTTAATTAAGTCCCTACTATACACTTATACTACGCACTGGAGGATACAAAAGGGGAAAAAAGTATTTAGCTACAACAGGCACTCGTAAGTCCTGCCCTGTTTAGCTATCTTTTAGCTTACTTCCCATTACCACCCTACATATACTATCCAGTTAAGTTGGACAAGATTCTATCCTTCTCTCCCACTCCCAACATAGCCTGCACTCTCTCACCTCGACGCACTTGCTCATCTCAGCCTCTAGAATTTCTTCTGAGCCTTAAAGCCCAAACCCCTCATCCCTAAGACCTTCCTCCAGAATCCTCGGAAGCCCTTTCGAACTTCTCCAACACGCTGTAACATTGGACAGCTCCTAGTGTTTCTGTCTCCTCCGTAGGTTCCAGGGTGCAAGGTCTCGGTCAAGTTTTCTACCCTCCCAAGCACGGGCAGAGCACACAGTAGGGGCTTAGCAAAAGCTAAAATGCACCGTCCAGGTCGAATGGGAAGGCACAGGAGTCCCCGCCCCACTGGGCCCTCACCAAGCCTTTCAGATGCTTCTTTCCTGACCCTCTCCCTTCACCTTCCCAACAGCCCTCCCCAATTTGCTTCGCTTGGGGGGAAGGCTGCAGAGTGCAGGGAAACAGACCTCGAAGCCGCCGCGGCCGAGAGTCGGAAACTTAACCTCCGCCCGCCCCTAGGACGGCCTGGGGCGCGTCCTGAGCGCCCATCCGGGGTTCGTCGCGGTCCGCTCTAGGGTCACTGGAACCCGCCGTCTCGCTGGTTCCCTCGGTTCTCGCTCCCTGGCGGACCGCCGCGGAGAAGAAAAGAGGCTGAGGGGCAGGGCGGGGCAGGGGAAGAAGGCTCGGGCCTCCTTCAGCCCCACCTGACCTTAGGTGAGGGTGCAGGAGGCTCAGCCCAGCTTTGCCCCAGAACTGAAGCTGGGTAGGGGCTCGGAGTTAAAGATTTCCTCTCTACGTAAAGACCTCACCAGGTAAGGCTGGGCGGGGCTGCCGGAGAGGCTCCTGTGGGGCTGCAGGGCCCCTGGGTGGGCACGCTAGAGGGTGCTTGGCTCTAGGACCCAGAAACTAGGTGAGATACTCCCTAGCTAAGACCCTCAGGTCTCAGCCCGGCCCTGCCGAGGGTCCTCAGCTTTCCCCTCCACTCACCTCGGAGGGCTCCCCAGTCATTGGCTCAGAGTTTGAGCTCTGAGCCAATGAAATGTGGCCCTGGTCCCGCGCCAATGAGGGCTGAGGGCGTGGGGCTCAGTCCAGGGCCAAACCGAGCAGATTTGTAGACCAAAGACCCCGCCCAGCCCCCAACCACCCATCGACTTAGACCTTTGTAGGAACCCCGGGGCGGGGTGCACTTTTTGATAATAATCATACAAAACGATGTTTCTGTAAGTGCTTTAATGTTCACAAATTGCTTTCCCCACAACTCTGTAAAGATGGATAGTGCAAGTATTCCCATTTTTCAGATGAAGAAATAGAGGCTCAGGTTGAATGACTTACCCACTGTCATACAAACGCCTGGCTCCAAATCCAGCGATCTTTTCCATTCCATTTGCTTCAATAAACACTTATTAAGCACCTACTGTCTTCAAGATCTGTGTCTAGGCATAGGAGATATGGAGATAGATTTGACAAGGCCCTGCCTTCCAGAAGCTTACAATCTAAGTGGGGCAAAGATCCAAATGATTACATTACAAGGGAAGTGGAGATAAGTGCAAAGATGAGCTTTAGCCAAAGTGCTGCAAGAAATTTGAAGGGGCTGCATCTTCAAGGAAAACCCCTGAGCAACCAGCAGAAGCTTCCTCTAATTTCTTAAAATTGGGGACAGGAAATCAACTGGGTTATGTGAGCAACTCTGACAGCTGATCATACCTTATGGTCATATTCAAAACCCACACCAAAGGTTCTCTGACACATGTAATCACTACTGTGCTTGGTAACTGGGGGTAAAAGGTGAACCATTCAATATAATAGGCAGGCTAGAGTTGAGTTACTTTCATAACCAAACCACAATCTTCATTTTTCCTCTTTTCACTTTTATAACTTTCCGGGTATCTTCCATCCCAAGTTCTCTTTGATCCCATGTGTATGTTCTCATATGCATATATTAGAAGCAAATGCTGTGCTGAGAATCAACTACATGCAAGATGCATAAAGATAAGGTAGTGAAAAAAGTAGTAAGCCATAAATCTGGGGACCTAGGTTCTTTGTCCACTAATTCAGGTGCAGCTTTGGGCAGGTCACTTTCTTTCTCTGGTTCTCAGTTTCCCTGTCTCCAAAATGAGGGTGGTTGGACTAGATGGTCTTTTAAAATCCCTTCAGTCTCTTACATTCTGTGACCCTAGATGTATAAGCTACATTTGAACATCTTACAGTCTTGCTGAAGAGTGAGGTTAGTCATAAAGAAACCATTAATACAAAATAACAGGTGATAAGTGCCAGATGAGTAATACAGACAATAAAAGCTTAGGAATTCAGAGGAGAAAGAAGTCACTGTGGGCTAAGGTGGTAAGGGCAGGCTTGGTTGGGTGGGTTTGGGAGAATGGATTAATCTGGACCTAGAAGGAGGGAGAGAATACTTTATGTATGAGGAAAGATATGAGCAAGACCATGGATGCAGAGACACGCATCTGAGATGTCAGAGACCTTCAAAATCAACCCAAACAGCATTTTCTAAGCCATTGCAATATGCAAGGCATGCTGCATTGAGGGTATTCTCAGCTCAGACTCACGATGTGTCTGGCCTCATGCCAGGCTAATTTTCTCCTATGAAAACAACATGATATAGCCATACTAGCACCAGAAATGTAATTCTTGCAGCTGTGGGAAGGATGGACTGAAGAAGGGAGAGACCAGAGACAGTAAAAGCCCTTTAGGAGGCCTTCAATAAATTCTTATTAAACTGAACAGAACTGAAATGAAGCCTTTAGAATAATCAAGTCAAGAGGTGATGAAGGCCAGAATAAGGGTGGTCATAGTGGGAATGAGCTAGAAGGAAGTGGAAATAAGAGACCCTCAAAGGTCCTTGGATGTGGGGCAAGAGAGGTAGGGAAAAGAGATTCAAGCTGTGTGGCTCGGAGGATAGTAGGGCATTGGAGGAGCAGGTTTCAGGGGGAAAATGATGAATTCCATTATGGAAATGGTGCATTTGAGTTGCTGTTGAGCCATCCAGATGGAGATATCCAGCAAGGAGCTGGAAATACAGGAGAGATGTTGGAGCAGTAGATTTGAGAGTTATTTGCACTAAGATAATAAATGAAACTATGGACATGGATGATATCAATAGCATCTCACATTTATAAATGGCTTTAAATTTTATAAAACCCTTCCTCTCCACAACCCTGTGAGGTAGGTAATGCATATACTGATTTACCTATTTTAAAGGAAAGGAAACCAGGACTCCTGAGTGAAATGGCTTGCTCACTAACAAGTAGCTAGGAAGCATTGGTGCCAAGACCACAACACAGGTCATTTGACTCCACACACAGCAGTACATTTTCCATTATACTAAACTACCTGCCAAAAGCAGTGAGAGACAGAGTCTTGGGGGACACCTACCATTTGGGGGGGGGGTGAAGAAGGAAGATGAACTAAATGAAGGAGACCAGGTGTAGAGGAGTATCTAGAAGAAGGGAGTGATCAACAGTATTAAATACTATATAAAGGTAATAGAAAATTAAAAGGTCAAACTTCTTTTCCTCTAATAGCTGTCTTCAAGTATTCGGAAGACTGTCAGGTAGAAGAGGCTTGTGTAATGGCAAGCAAAGTGGGATTTTCTGCTCTTTTCTTTTGGAGTGCTTCTCAGCACTAAGGTAATTAAGTGTCTTTGATTGAATCAAGAGTCTTTGATGACCTGCTTAGATCACAAGAAAGCCTAAGTCACATGAGTTTGAATCACATGGTTGTGATGCCCATTGTGGGCTGACGCTGAAGAAATGTATATATACTCTGAGGTTAGCATTTTGATTTGGGGCTCACTCATTGGAAAAGTGTTCTTGTGATTTGGCCAGACGAGACTCTGGGTAGCCATTAAGAAGCCCCCCACTCCCCCACTCCCGGCTTTGAAAACCCAGTTGTTGGTGCTTCTCTCTCTGGTAACTATGTACGTATTGCTATAGACAGACAGTTAGAAGCCCTGTCTGCTGATTTGTGTTATTTGCTCTGTTTATATAATTTCTGCTTGTAATTTCTGTTTGTGTTTGCTCTGAAGTTCAGGGTGCTTTTTCCCCTGAACTAAGTGAATAATATCTATCTATCTATCTATCTATCTATCTATCTATCTATCTATCTATCTATCTATCTATCTATCTGTCTATCTATTTGTCTGTCTGTCTGTCTCTCTGTCTGTCTGTCTATATATCTATATATCTATAGAGAGAGATGTTTAATTAAAGTGAGATTGTAAACTGCTTAAAGTTGCTTTCCTTAGAAAAGCAGATCAAAGAACCTATGCTAGGAGCCCTCCTGTGTGCTGATATTATTGGCTTTATACCTCCACAGCAGCTCCAAGCAGTTTGTTCTTCGATTTTGAGAGCAAACCTGGAAACAATAGATGGAAATTTTATAGAGGCAGACTTTGGCTTGAAATGTGGAAAAACCAAAATGTTGGAATGGGGAAAAGGTGCCTAAGAAGGTAAAGAGTTTCCCACTCCTCAAATAGAGGCTAAATAGCCATTTGTTGGGAATGTTCTAAAGAGAATACCCCTTCAGATTCAACTAGTGTACTCCGAGATCCCTTCTGAGATACTGTGAGACCTGGCTGCCCTTTAAGACAAATGGCCCAGGTAAACAAACACTTTGTCTGGACTACAGGGATTTAGATAGCTTGCCTGAATGGGAAACTTGAACCAAACTGAAAGAGATGGAAGAGATCACAGTGGAAAATGGCCCTGGATCTCCTACACTTGGAGTCTTGGAGCCGGGGAAAGCAAGCGCGAGTAGTTTCTGCTTAGGCAGGGATGGGAATAGAAGGGAAAGAAGGCTAGGGGAACCTTGATTGACAGAGGGGTCCTAGGGCTATAACTAGAAGAAGTTGTGATCCTCAACTCCTAGTAGCTCTCAGGAAGTACCCCTTGCATCTATAGCTAAATCTCTTAATTTCTGCTCTCCAAAAAGCAACAGTCCTTTGGAGTCTCCCTTCTTACCTTGCCCCGTGCTTTCCATGGTGACCCCTTCCTCTCTACCCCAATATATCTCTCTCTGCTGAGGCCTGAAACTCCCAGGAGTTTTAGGAGAGAAAATTTTTCATTACTTCATAGAATTTGGAACTGTAAGGTCCTATGAGCTCATTTAGTCCAACTCCTTCATTTTACAAAGGTGAAAACTGAGGCACAGAGAAGAGAAAGTTTTTTAAGGACATTTTCTCTAAGGACATTTGTTGTTCAGTTGTTCAGTAATGTCCAACTCTTCATGACCACATGGACATAGCATGCAAGACCCTTCTATCTTCCACTATCTCAGAGTCTGTCCAAGTTTCTGTTCATTTTTTCCATGACACTATCTATTCATCTCATCCTCTGCCATCTAAAGACATACAGATAGCAAGTAGCATGGCTTGAATTCAAACTAATGTCTTCAGACCCCAAATACAGTTACTTCCACATCAGAGATGAGGCTTAAAATGCAAATACAAAGGAGACAGCTAAATGAAACTCACATTAGAAAGTATGAATGACAATAACCTTTTCTGTTTTGCTAGAGGAGATCAGAAAGCTTTAGATCCCTGGGTACTGGGGGGGAATGAGAGGTAGGAGTAAGACCATCAGTTACCGAAGTTAGTAAAGGAACCAGGAGACAAATTCCACTTATTTCATAATTCTGCTTAAAGCCAGAGGTATATTGTCTCATGCCGATGCTGTGCTGTCCAAAAGTATGGGTGGGAAAGGGAAGAGGAAAGGAGCTAGGGCTAGACTAAGGCATTCACAACTGCAGCATTCTGCCCTCAAAGTCATGCCAATCAAAACAACCAGATAATCTCCTCTATTCCCCACCCCAAATACACACCCAAAAGAGAAATCACTCAAGAACTCAGAAGAGAAAGGGCCTAACAGGGAAACATGCCCCATGAATAAGGTCTCTTGGTTCCTTCAGTTCACAATGCTTGATAGTTCTTTTTAGAGAGAATGGGTCAGCTGTTGCACTGACAATGATTCCTACTAATATAACTGATAAATTATCCAATAATAGGTAAAAATACTATCTTAACAAATGCTATTTTCAATGAAGAATTTTCTTTAGCAATTTTCCCCAAAGTCCTGGCAAATGTCCAAGAGTTAACAGTGCTTCACTGACAGATTTCCAACAAATTCTAATTAGACACAGGCCCTGACCCCAGGGATCTTACAATACTGCACAGGTTCACCAAGTCTGACTCAAAGCATCCCCATTTGTTATATTCACTGGATGACTCTCATATATGAACACTCTTGATACCGAAATAAAGGTTGATCTGGTAACCAATATTTTCCACCATTCCTTATATTCACAGGATTCTCTCCAATGTAACTTCTAAATAATATAACCACTAAATAAAAGCGTTTCAATGTTTACTGTATTTATGGCTTTATCTCTAGTGTAAATTCTTTTGCGTGAGTCCTCTGGTGCTGAATAAGCCGAGAGCTCTGACTAAAGGCTTTTCCACATTCCCAACATTCAAAAGGTTTCTCTCCAGTGTGAATTATCTGATGTTTAAAAAGGTTGGCTCTCTGACTGAATGTGTTACCACAGTCTTTACATTTATAGGGTTTCTCACCAGTGTGAACTATCTGATGTTTAATAAGGTTGGCTCTCTGACTAAAGACTTTATTACATTCTTTACATTTATAGGGTTTCTCACCAGTGTGAATTCTCTGGTGTTGAATTAGGTGTGAGTGTCGACTGAAAGCCTTCCCACATTCATCACATCCATATAGATTTTCCATCTGTAAAATAAAGGAGTTAGGCCGAATGGCCTCCAAGGTCCCTTACAGTTCTAGATCTTTGAGCCTGTTATCCCACAATGTACTTCAGAGTGTTTATGGGAAACTGGTCTGACTTAAATAGATCGAGAACATGGGATTCACTTTCTGTGGCAATTCTTGAACTGCTTTTGCCCCAAGGGGCCCCAGCTGAGCTATCCTAAGACCCTTTTTGTGTGATGCCTATAGGGAGGGGGATTCCCAACCCATGGACATAAGGCACCCATGATTGTTAGACAGTGCAGGAGCCTCCAGCATGATTAAGGTGACCCTTGCTAGGAGACTGGGGATGTAGTAGGAAAGCCTCACTAAACATGAATGATGCCAGTTCTAGACCCCAAACTAGTATTCCTTGTCATTTTTTTTTAAACTTTGAGCTACCGTTAAGCTACCCGAACAAGACCATGAAGCCTGAGTAGCCCTGGTACAGTATTGAGCTATACAGATATCTTATATAAGCTTTCCTGTGTACTCCTACAGTGTGTTAACAACAACTTGGCACTGTAAACAGCAGGCATTTAATAAGTATTTGTTGAGTGACTGTTGATTGAAACACTACAAATTCAGTCTTTCACCCTGCTGAAGAGAGGGATAGGGTCCACAAATATTCCCTTCTCCTCCTACCCCCTTTTCAGGAATAGCAGAATAGAATAAATGCTGTGATTTAAGGAAAGTCTCCCTGTCCCATAGCAGGAGGCAAATATCATTAATGTTGGAACAGGCTGTAACAATCTTGTGGAACAGAGCCTAAATCTAGGAATCAGACTCGGCAATGGGTACTGGTAGTGACAAAAAAAGAAAATGAGCAGAAAGCCTCTGGAGGATTTCAGGGAGAAATAGTAAAGGAAACACAGGTGCATTCCAGGACCAAGATACCTAAAGATGCTATAGAAAGAAAAAGGTCCTACTAAGCCAGAAATGCTAGGCCACTAATGGTCCATTTATCTATCACCTGAGGAGCAGACAAACTAAATGCAGAAAGAGACCTCATCAGAAGGATGACCATCAGGGATGAATTTTGTTGCCCTCAACCCTTGAAACTACCAATTAGGTGATGGAAAAGTGCCAATACCAATGAAATCACCAATCCTTCTAGTATTGAAATCTGGGACACATAGGCTAGCATGACCTAAGCAAACTGATATAATCAATGAGGTGTAACCAAGGACAGGATAAAGGTAAAGCATGATGGCGCATGTCTATATCCTATCATGGTACAGAATAACAGCTTAGATGGAATGATTTTAAAAGTTCAAGTTGGAAGGTGAGGATGGCAAGGAAAACAGATATGTGGGAAGCAAGATAGAAGGACACCAAACACAAATGTCCCTCTTCAAACCCTGCTTAGTTTAGCTCATAACTACCCCCACTACTTCTCTACCTTGGCCCCGCTAGTCTTCTCATGCTGGCACTGCCTCCAACCCTAAAACCACCAAATGATGAGTTCACTCCTAAAACCTCCATTTGAGGAAGTACCTATACCAGCCACACTCACTTCTAACCCAGCTCAGTCCATGACCCTCTGGACAATTTTTCCACCTAGCCCTGCTTGGGTATCTTAACCTGCTTTTCAAATCTTTATTACATGTTATCTTCCCCCATAGCAAGTACTTAATAAATGCTCTAGCTATCTTTAAAATTTTCCTATAGTTGGCCCTTCAGTTTCCTCATCTGTAAAATGAAAAGGTTACACTAGGTGCTCTCCAAATTACTGGTAAAAGTAAATGAAGATATTCTAAAACCAAGCAAAAATTATTTATGAATTGTGTACTGGTGTGGAATTATTCTTGTATTTAAAAAGATATAGAATCCTAATCAGTAAGAAAAGCCATCCTACAGAAGGCTAAGTGTAGCTCTGTCAGAACTTACTGACTTTTATCTCCCCTTGCCAAATGTAGGCAGCTTCCCAGGAAAGGCCCAGGCCTCCTTGGATGTGGCAAACAAGTTATCCATGGCCACACACATGAAAGGCTAAGTAGGAACTATGCACTTCCCACACTTAAAATTACCAATATTCATATTTTGATAGCAGTTCATTGCTTACAAGGTACTTATTCCAAACAACCCAATAAGGCAGAGATTATAAGTAATATTATTCTCATTTTACAAATAAGGGAAATAATGAAAAATGATCTACCTAAAATCAAAACTAATTGGAGTCATAAAGAGGAATTAAATTCAGATCTTCAAGTCTGATTACTCGTAATTTCAAAAACACCATTCTAGACTCTCTAGTGCTTTTTTTTTTTTTACCAGTTAACTCTAGGAGCCCAAGCCAAAGAAGTCACTGAGCTCCTACATGTCTAGGGGGAGAAGCCAAGGACAAGAGGAATCTGGAAGAATGGTTGTCCTATTGGCAGGACCAACAACATATGGCTGAAAACCCCAATAAGAGACCCAGAAGCTTACACAGAGCTTATATGTGTAACCCCAGAAAGAGAGGGAGAGGAAGAGCTAACAGGGAGAGGAAGAGCTAACAGAGAGAGGAAATTATCAAACTAATATCAGCCCATTTACTTCAGGGTCCCCAAGAAGAAAATCTCCTGTGAACCTTACTTTCAAGCTATTCAAGTTGTTCTATCTTTTCTTGAGCCCTTATGTTCATTATTTGCCCTGAAGCGAATTTCTGGCTATGACACATTTGTTGTGGTTCTGCTGAGTCGTTTCCATTATGTCCAATTCTTCATGACCCCATTTGTGGTTTTCTTGACAGAGACACTGGAGTGCTTTTGTCACTTCCTTCTCCAGCTTATTTTACAGATGGTAAAACTGAGGCAAGCAGGGTTAAGTGGCCTGCCCAGTGTCACACAGGTAGTAAGTATTTGAGGTCGGATTTGAGTCTTCCTGACTCCGCACTGGCGCTCAGCACAATGTGGCACCCCTAGCCACCCCAGGGTTTACAACAGTTACTACCTTGATAACCTTGGGCCAGTGATTGCCCTTTGCTGGTTTTCAGTTTCCTCATCTGTAAAGTGAAAAGGTCATAGTAGGTGCTCTTCAAATTTACTGGTAAAAATAAGTGAAGATATTCTAAAGCCAAGCAAAAATTATTTGTGAATTGTGTACTGCTGTGGAATTATTCTCTGTATTTAAAAAGATTTCAAATCCTAATTTATGTCACTGATATCTACATAGATATCTATACAGCAGCTGGAATTTTTTTAAATCTAGATTTGTAATTTCAATAGTATTGGGGATTTTCTGGTATGGAAACACTTTCCGCCAATGCCAGTCTACAATTCCACTGCAACTCAGTCTTAAAGCCTGGGGCACTTGGAGGGTTTCCTAGATATATGTTACAGCAGGATCTGAATGCTACTCTTCCTGACTCCAAGGCCAGCTTCATATCCACTATTCCATGCAGTCTCTCCCTCTATTTGTCTCTAGAATATTTAGCCTTATTCTCTCTCATAATTTTTTGTCACGAATTATCAACTTCCTGTTGGTTAGCTATTGCTGCATGACTTGTAAGCATCTGAAACTAAACAAGTCTCAACCAAAACTCATCTTATCTCCTGAAGCTACACCCTCTTCTTTCCTAAATCTGTACCTCCTCCATACTTCACTATTTAATTATGATAATTACTATTTATATAGCAGTTTAAGGTTTGCAAAGTGCTTGACAGATGTTATCTCATGTGAGCCTCACAAAAACCCTTGGAGGTAGGTGCTACTATTAGTATTTCAGTCTGATTCCCACAAGAGAGTGTTTATGGCTGGCCGCATGCAGCCTGTGTGTTTCAGCACTTCTTCTCTTCAATACCTGCTCTTCTCTTTTTTTGATCTTCATGACACTACTTTTTCTTGGTTCTCGTCCTACCTGTCTGACTGCTCCTAAGTCTCCTGAGTTACTATCCACATTTCACCCCTTAACTCTGGGCATGCCTCAAGATTCTGTCTTTAAATCTCTTAAATCTTCTTTCTGCTTTCTCATAAGCTGCCATGGGTTGCATCTTATGTTAGAGGACTTCCAGATCTATATATCTAGCCCTAGTCACTCTCTCTCTAAGCCCCAGCCTCACATCACCAAATGTTTTTTGAACATTTCTCACTCGATGAATTAAAGGCATCTCAAATTCAAAATGTCCCAAACCAAAATCATTGTCTTTACTCCTAAACTCATCCCTCACTGAATGCCTCTATTTCCATCAAGGACACCACCATCTTTCTAGTCACATACAGTATGTTCATAATGTTATGGTCAACACTGCCACCACCTGGGTGAACACGGAGCTGCCAAGTAAGAGCCTGAAAAGATGAAAGACCACCAGGTGTTGTCATCTGACCTGCAACTGCACCCTAAGGTGCTGGGCCTTGCCATTTTCTCTGCGTTTTCACTCTCTTAAATGTTTTGTCTCCCTCATTTTAGAAAGTGAATTCCTTGAAAGCAGGAACAGTCTGCAATTTCTATCTATAACCCTAGTACTTAGCACAGTGCTTGGCACATAATAAACACAATAAATGCCTTTTAATTCATTCATTCCTGATTCCTCAGTCTCCCATCCCAGTCGCCTGGTCTTAGTGATTCTGTAACATCCTCTCCACCAACCTAGTTCAGGCCCTCATCACCTCTTGCCTGTACAATTACAACAGCCTCCTAATTGTCTCCCTGCCTCAAGTCTCTCCTCCTTCCAATTCATCCTCCCAGAAGCTGCTAAAATAATATCCCTAAAACACAGGTCTGACCATGTTACTCCCCTGCTCAATAAACTCCAGAGACTCCATATTACCTCTAGGATCAAATTCAAACTCTTCTGACATTTACAGCCCCTCACAACCTGCCCAGACCTACCTTTCCAACCTTTTTGTACATTACTCTCTTTCATACAGTTTGTTAATCTTTTTTTCCTGGGTAATTTAATCGTTTTATTAATAAGGCCAGCGGGTTATTAATAAAAGGATGGTCATTTGGCCATCTCCCTTGGACCAAAGATCCCTAATGGTGGTGGGGTCATTATGCCCTTTGAAGAGGAGGTATTTCTGAAAGGTGCCTACTCATCTCTGATTAATCAAATAGAAAGTGAGCTATCTTGGGGTGAGTGACTTAGGTCACTCAAATCTTGGTCAAAGAGACATCAATTTCCCTATCACCTGTCTGGATAATGAGAATCAACCTTTCCCCAGACCTGTCTGTGCAAACAATGAGCAAGAATATACCCATTAGCCTAAACTTAAGAATACATTTTATTAATCTTGCTATTCCTCATACTTGACCTTATATCTCCTGTCTCCTTGTCTTTGGCCAGGCTGCCCTGATGCCTGGAATATATCCCTAATCACCTCTGCCTCCTAAGACTCACTAGTTTCCTTCAAAACTCATCTCATACATTACCTCCTGCATCCCTACCCTACATTGCTACCTCTCCTAATCTGTTCTACCTATTGCCTTTCCACTAAAACTACCTTGTATTGGTTTTGTATTTACTTATTTCACAAGACCATAGATCCAAGAGCTGGAAAGAACCTCAGAGGCCATCTAGTTCAACCCTCTTATTTTACAGATGAGAAATGGAGACCCAGAGAAGTTATTTGCACAAGGTCACACTATGAGGCAGGGCCAGGATTTGAACCCAGGTGTGACCCCAATAAAGCGCCCTTTCCATTTGTACCATACCACCTCTCATATAGACGTAGATATACATTTGGCTCCTCCTATAGAATATAAGCTTCTTGAAGAAAGGGACTTTCAGTTTTGCTTTTGTATTCCCAGAGCTTGCACGGTGCCTGGCACATAGCAGGCACTCAATGAAGTCCATTGAATTGAATGGAATGGGCTGCCTAGGGAAGTATTACTTTCCTATCACTGGATGGACGACTAGTTTGTCCAGAATGCTGTCGAGGTGAGTTATTGGACTAGCTAGCTGCCCGCTGAAGTCCCTTCCAGCTCCTAGAGACTGGCAACAGCCATACCGACCCCAGAATGGAAGGAGCTGCCTCGATGGCTAGTGAGCTTCCCAACGCTAGAAGTCACAAGCAGAGGCTGGATGACTTTTTTTGGGGGGGGGGGCGGGAGGGAAGTCACCCCCCTCAAGACATATTAATCGAAATTCAATCAGTAAAGAAGCATTTATTAATGGTTTACTATGTGACGGGCACAGCGCTGGGGATGGAGGTCAGGGAAGCAAAGTCCAAAATGAAAGAGTACACGAGGCTAGGAAGCACACCTTCCACGCACAGAATATGCCGCCTCTCTCAGCCCTGGGCTGTGCTGCACACAGCAGTCACTTAACCAGTATTTGCGGCACTTTGGCTGGCTGGTTGAATGAATGAAATCTCGCACATGCTCCTCCTCCACCTCTTGGCGGGGGCGGGGGGGCTGTCGCCTGAGCTCCCACGGTGGCCTTCTGCAAGTTCCTTCCTCTGCTGGGGCCTCGGTTTACCGGCACTGTCCAAGGCGGTACATGAGATGAAGTTCTGTGACTCTACGACTCCTCCCGCTCCCCAAGCCCATCCCCAGCCCTGTCTCACACCCCGCCCCTCCCCAACTCTGAAGCAACCGACCCTGAGGACCCTTAGGGAAGCCCCGAGGGCCGACGCTGACAAGTGCCGGAAACAGCTCTGCAGGACCCAGAGAAAGGGGGGTGGGGCTGGAGGAGAGAATGAGGTGGGGGGGGGCCTCCCCCGGCGCTCCTGTCCGGGCACATCCGGCTGCTCTAGGCTTATCGGAGGCCACGCCCTCTCACTGGCCTGCGCCGAAGCGGCGCTGGGTGGAGCGAGAGCCGAGCCTAGGAGACTTCTCAGGAAGCCCCGCCTCTTCCGCACTGCCCGAAGCCAGGTTTTGCGGCAGAAAATCCTTCCGGGAGGGATCCTAGAAACAGCTGCAGCTTAGATGGAGCCTGCGGCTTCACGTATTTACAGATGTGGAAACTGAGGCTCAAGGAGATTATCTAATTTGCCCAGAGTCCTCGAACTACCCTAATAGCTGCTAGTAACAAATCTAAGAATGGCTCTCAACCTCCTCCAACTCGAAGTCCCAAACTCTTACAGTATGTTACCTAGGTGGTGTAATGGATAGAGCCCTAGACCTAGAGCCAAAAAGATCGGAGTTAAAATCCTGCCCCAGACACTCCCTAGTTGTATGACTAGGGACAAATCACTTAACTTGTCTGCCTCTGTTTTCTTATCTGTAAAATGGGAATGGTACTAAGAGCACTTTCCTTCTAGGCTTGTCATGAGGATCAAATGTGATAATACTTGTAAAGTACTTTGCACACCTTAAAACACTACATAAATGGTTGCTAGTATTAAAGCAACACTAGAAAATATTTAATCCAATCGCCCTATTTTAAGGATGAGAAAACTAAGATCCAGAGAAGTGAGGTGACTTGCCCAATGTCACACAGGTAGCTTGGTAAATGGAAGAGGATTTCACTCCATCTGTGTCCTCTGATTCCAAATCCAGGGTTCTTTCACCCTACACAATCATTCATCTTGGCCCCTTTCACACATGGTGTCAGTCAGTCAACAAGCATTTATAAAGTACCTATTATCTACTAAGGAGACAAAGAAAGGCAAAAAGTAGTCCCTGCTCCTAAGGAGCTCAGTATGCAAACCGCTAAATACAAATTGGAGATGATCAGCAGAGGGAATAAAGAGGGTAGGGGAAAGGCTTCCTGCAGAACGTAAAGCCAAGGAAGCCAGAAGGTAGAAATGAGGAGGGATAAAATTCCAAGCATGGGGGACAGACAGGGAAAAACGCTCAGAGTCAGGAGATGGAGGGTCTTGTTCAAGAAACAACAAGGAAGCCAGTGCCACTAGAATGCGGAGTATATTTTGAGGGAGTCTAAGTTATAAGAATACTAGAAAGGTAAGAGGGAGCCAAATTGTGAAGGGCCTTGAATGCCAAACAGAGGATTTTATATTTGATCCTAAAGGTGACGGGGAGCCACTGGAATTTATTGAGTAGGGAGGTTATGTGGTTAGATGTGTGCTTTAGAAAGATCATTTTGACAACTGAGTCAGGGAAGGATTGAAGTAGGGAGAGATTTGTATCAAGGAGACCAACCAGAAGCTATTGCAACAGTCCAGGCTTATATAAGGTGGTAAAGGATCTTATCTATGGTTACACAGCTAGAAACTAGTAATAGAACCAGATTTCCAATTCAGGTTCTATATGTGTGTGTCAGAAGACCACTGACTCAAGTTAAAACAGAGGTTTCTTGGTTTCTCAAAGCAGGAAAAAAAAAACCAGAAGCTTTATTTGATCAAGTCTTGTGAGAGTTGGGCATCTCTCACTACCAGGGTGAACTAGCAGTGATGAGAGGCCAAGTACAGAAGGCAAGCAGGGAGTTATATACCCTTGTACAAGCAATTCTAAGAAATCCCACCCCAGAGGCTGGACCCTCATCCTCATTGGCAGAGACAAGTGGCCTCACAACCTAAGCAGGAATAAAGAAATAAGTGTTTACCCAATAAAAGCACAGAAACCACAGAATTACCTTATAGGGGAACTCTAATGCTAGGGTGGCAGTTTGCAAATAGGCGAGGGGAGAGGGAGAGGGGAACACCATCTGATTTCCCTGAAATCATATGATTTACAGGAAAACGAAACTTAAGCCTGGTGAGGTTCACATCCTAACTTATAAAAAGTTTTTAAGTACTGTCTCCATTTTGAATATTGCCTTGCCTGAGTTATTCATAGGAAAGATTTCACAATCTTGTATTCCACTCATATATAATCCACATCTATATCTATCTATCTATATATAGGCTCTTGACTCTATTACTGCTCTGTGCTCTGTAAAGTACAAGATATTTGCATGGAACATCACTTGGCCCAGGTAAGCAGCAGAATTGGACAAGAAGCAGTATCCTGACTTCCAGCCCAGGGCTCTTCCTATTGTACCAATCTGTTCCACTTTGTATCTATCTCAGACGCATCTTCGTGGAGATATTGCTTTCAACAATAGTATCTGAGAAGTCATAAGGTAGGTTCTTCCCACGGATATGACTTTGATGAACCAGCAGAGGAGAACCAGAATACAGTAATAACACAAAAACCCAGAAAGAAGAAAGTATCAAGGAGAAGAAGGGGATCAGCAATATTAAAGACTGCAGAGAGGACAAGAAAAGTAAGACTTAGAAAACCTCATTAAATTTGGTGCTTAAGAGATCACTAGTAAGTTGGAAGAGCAGTTTCAGTTGAGTGATGAGTTTGGATGTCAGTGCAAAGAGTTAAGAGAATGAGAGGAAAGAAAGTGGTGGTACCTATTATAGATGGCCTTCTCAAGAAGTTTAACCATAAAAAAGAAAGAAAAGAGATATAGGACAATAGCTAGCAGGGATGAATGAATCAAAAGTGAGGAGTTTTTGAGGACGGGGGAGACATGGACAAATGTGAAGGTATATGTAAAGTGGAGAAGCAGCCAGTAGACAAGGAGAGACTGAAGATAAGTGCAAGAGTGTGGATGATAGAGGGGAAAATCTTCTTTCTTTCCTCCCTTCCTTCTTCCTTCTCTTTCTTTCCTTCCTACTGCATCCCTAATCCAACTGTCCCTCCCAGCTCTTTTCCCAGTTGAAAAAATAAAAATAAAACCTTTGTAGCAAAGATGCATAGTTAAGCAAAACAAATTTGCACATTAGCTGTGTCCAAAAACGTTATGTCTTAATCTGCATTCTGACTCCATCACCTTTCTGTAAGGACATAGGTAGGATGATACTTCATCATTGGTCCTCTGGAGTTGTGAATGATCTTTCATTGATTAGAGTTAAGTCTTAGTTGTTTTTCTTTACAAGGCTGTCATTATATAAATTGTTTTCTAGGTTCTGCTCACTTTGCATCAATTCATATCTTTGCAAATTTTTTAAACCAACCCCTTCTGCAATAGTATTACATTGCTTTTATATATCATAATTTGTTCAGCCATTCCCCATTTGATGGGCACTCCTTTAGTTTTCAGTTCTTTCTCAGAACAAAAAGAAATGCTAGAAAAATTTTTTTCTCAATGGGTCATTTTCCCTTTATTTAATTTCTTTGGGATACGCTCAATAGCAGAATTTCTGGATCAAAGGATATACACAGTTTAGTATAAACATGCAATCCTGAAAATTACACCCAAGTGCCTTTCAGGAATGGTCGGCAGCCAAAATTGTAGGTGTCTTTCTGGGCATTTGGAAAATCTTCACAGGGCCAGACAGATCACTCAGTTCAGCAATGGCACTGTCCTTCCTCCTAAATACCTTTCCCAGCACCTTACACTACCTCACATGATACACAGTAGTACATAAAGTCTTTTCAATACAATTGTCATGATCTGTTAGAAAGGCAATGACTGCCACTGAAATATAGGAGATAGGCAAGGATAGGGTTAAGGACCTGGGTAGAGGATCATCCTTAGATTTTTAGAAGGGATGTCCTTTTTCCTGTGACTAAGAACAACTATGGAGTAAAGAGAGGATGATGATGGTCAGAAGTGTTGAGGAATTGAGGAAAGCTAAGGGAACTCAAAAGATGGCCTCAAACTCAAGGAGGCAGGAGGATAACTCATACGCTATAACAAAAGGACTTTGGGGCAAGGATGGTGGTGAGAAGGAAGGAAAAAAAATTTGAAATAGTCACTATGAAATAATCAGGCAACAGGATACTTGTCAAGCAAAGTGCCCAGTTGAGGTTATGTACCATGAATTTGTAGTGTGTGAAATTGGATCAATTTTTAAATATTCTTCAGTAATACTCAGCAGCCTACGTGGAGAATTAGAGAAATTAGATGGTGGGATTACTCAGGGACAAGAGTTTTCAGATCAGAAAGGTCAAGGAAGTAAGGGCTTCTCGGTGAAGAACTAGTGAGACAATGGAATGGCCAGCCATGGGTAATAAAGCAACTGGAAAAGAGATGAATTAGGAGGAAACATTATAGACGTCTTCAAATATCTGGAGCACAGTGCCTGGCACAAAGTAGACATTTAATAAATGCTTATTGATTGAAAGGCTATTCTAAAGAAGATGAGTTATATTTGTTTTGCTTGGTCCCAGAAAGCAGACCTAGAAGCACTGGATAGAAGTTATGGGAATATCTATTTTCTTCACATTGATAAAAAAAAATTTCCCAACAATGCTATTCAAAGTGGCATGGGCTACCTTGTAAGGTAATGAGGTCCTCACTGGGAGTTATTCAAGTGGAGGCAGAATGGACGTGTCAGGGACAATACAGATGGGATTCTTCTTTTGGTATCCATTGGACTATTAGGTTTTCTGTGGTCCTACCTGACTCTGAAATATTATGATTCTGTAACCATGGATGGAATAGAGCAATAATTTTATATGCTACTCATCTTAGAAAAACCTAACCATGGGGATGTGGTCAGGAGCAGAGAACTCTTGCCATCTATCAAACAGATAAGCACCAGCTACAGGATTCAGGAAGGACAACTCACCTGGGTCCCAGCAGTCATCAGGAGCACAGGTTTCCATGATCTGATGGCCTTGGTTTTCTTAAAGGAAATGGCAAGTAGGTTTCAGTGAAAAGCCATGAATGAAGCAAGCAATGGCCCAAGGCTTTCTATTCGAGTCAGATCTACCTCCAGCCAGTGCTTGGAGTTAGAATCAAATGAGACTTTCCCTCTAGGCTTCCTCTCTCTTACAGGAGCTTCAGTGCCTCCCAGCCCTTCTTCCACCTTTCCTATTATTTTCCTTTTTCTGTTATTAAATCATTGCCAACCACAATTTCTTGAGTGTATTTGTACCCTTCCCAGTAAGCTATGTGTTTTTGAGGGCAGAGTCCATTTTGTTTTTGTCTCTGTATTCTGAGGCTTGATATGTATGTATACATACATATAACATACCTATATACACATGTATGTATGTGTGTATATATATATATATATTTGTATGTATGTATTGGTTCAGACCAATCACATAAGCAGTGTAGGGAATTTCTACTAATGGAAACTTTCTCCACACACATCAGCAACATGAGAGTTACCTTGGGCAAGAAGTCAAATCCGTTGTCTACAGTCACATAGCCAGTATGGAGCAGAGGCAGGACTTGAATTTAGGTCTTTTCTTGCTCCAAAGCCAGCCTTCCATCCACTATACCAAGTGCCTTTCATCTTATACATATTAGGTGTGTAATAAATGTTTACTGCATTGTATTTTATTGAGCATTAAGACGACATGGAGCTGGGCCCTAATGAATAGATAAGCTGGAAGGTAAAACAGAGAGGGGGAGAGATTTCCCTCAGCAAATTTTTTCAGATCTCTCAGATTGATCTCTCCTGCGCATTTTTCTCATTCCAACTTGTATTGACATTAATGTGCATAGCTATTTCAGCCTTATCTATATCATAATAAATTCCTTAAAGACAATCATTCCTCTCCTTTGCAATGTTCACAGGAGTTTGAATTACAAATTTTTTCCCCATTTCTACCTTCCCCCCCATTCCAAGATGGTGTATATTCTGGTTTCCCTATTCCCCAGTCTGCCCTCCCATCTGTCCCCCCACTACCCTCCCAACCCCCTTTCCCTTCCTTTCTTGTAGGGCAAGATAAATTTCTATGCCCCATTGCCTGTGTATCTTAGTTTCTTGTTGCCTGCAAAAACTTTTTTTTGTTTTTGAACATCTATTTTTTAAAACTTTGAGTTCCAA
>CM053622.1:72561116-72577626 GCA_028646595.1 Phalanger gymnotis | reverse complement strand
AATAAGGGATGAGAGAGGAATATATTGAGAGAGGGAGATAGGGAGAGATAGAATGGGGTACATTATCTCACATAAAAGTGGCAAGAAAAAGCAGTTCTGTAGGAAGAGAAGAGAAGGCAGGTGAGGGGGAATGAGTGAATCTTGCCCTCATCAGATTTGACCTGAAGAGGGAATACCATACATACTCAATTGGGTATCTTACCCCACAGGAAAGGAGGAAGAAGATAAAAAAAGGGGGGATGATAGAAGGGAGGGCAGATGGGGGATGGAGGTAATCAAAAACAAACACTTTCGAAAAGGGACAGGGTCAAGGGAGAAAAAAAAAAGAAGAAACATAAGTGAGAGCAGCTTTGGTCTGAAATAGTCCCATTCATTTCTCACATTTATCAGATTTGACTCGTGACAGAAAAGGAAAATGACAAATGTTGGAGAGGACATAGAAAAATAGAGACATTAATGCTTTGTTGGTAGAGCAGCGAACTGGACAACCATTCTACAGAACAATTTGGACCTATGCTCAAAGGGCTATAAAACAGTGCATACCCTTTGACCCAGCAATACCACTACTAGTTCTGTATCCCAACACGATCAAAGAAAAAGGGAAACGATCTATATGTACAAAAATATTTATAGCAGCTCTTTATGACAAAGTGACAAAGAATTGGAAATTGAGGAGATGCTCATCAGTTGGGGTATGACTGAAACAGATGTGGCATATGATATGGAATACTATTGGGTTATAAGAAATGATGAGAAGGATGGTTTCTGAAAAACCTGGGAAGATATATATGCAAGACTGATGCAAAGTGAAGTCAGTAGCACCAAGAAAATGTTGTACACAGTAACTGCAATATTGTAACGATGATCAACTGTGAAAGACTTAGCTACTCAAATACAATACAATGAGAAAGCGAACTAGTCAACTCTGAATGCAGTCTGAAGCATATTTTTTTCACTTGATTTTTCTTGCCTTTTTTTTTGGCAACATGGCTAATATGGACATCACAGAGTAAGGAGAAAAATCACAAGATTTAGAGCTGGGAATAACCTTAGAGATCTATACAGTCCAACTTCTTCATTTTACAAATGACAAAATGAAGACTAAGAAACTGGAAATCCTGTTCATGGGAAAGGAAATAGGATATATTGATTTGTGCTGGGAACCTAGGATTCAGTGGAAAGAGGGGAAGAGACAAAAGAGATACCCTGCCCACGTTTACAAAAGGAACAGATGGCAGAGCTGATGTTTAAACCCAGGTCTTCTGACTCTATATGAAGCACTCTTCTGAGAACAATTTCAGGACCTCAAGAAGGGCAACTCATCTGGGACCTGGCCATCAATGGGAGCAGAGATACCATCACCTGGTCTTTTAGGTTCCCTTAGTGGGAAGGGGAACTGGGGAACAGGTGGAACTGAAGAAAGAAGAAACATAAGTGAGAGCAGCTTTGGTCTGAAATAGTCCCATTCATTTCTCACATGACTCTCCTCAACAGAAAACTCTCTCTTTTAATGACTAACTCTTCTTGTCTTTAAGTCACCTGTGAAACAGAGGCAATACAGAGGGTTATATGTGAAGAAATTTGTCCCAAATGGAAGAAAAGAAAGAAGGAATATGGGGAAGAGGAAAGGAAGGAAAAAAGGGAAGGAAGAAATGAGAGAAGGAAAAAGAAAGGAATAAGGGAAGAACAAAAGGAATGAGGAAACGAAAGAAAGAAGGGAAGAAGGAACGAAGGATGGATTTATTAAGCATCTACTATGTGCCAAACACTCTATGGATATTATCTCATTTAATCCTCACAACAACCCCAGGATGTAGGTTCTATTGTTATCCTCATTTTACTATTGGGGAAACCGAGGCAGACAGAGGTTAAGTGACTTGCCTACATAGCTAGTAAATGTCTGGGGGCCATATCTGAATTTAGATCTTTCTGATTCCAGACCCAGAGCTCCAACCACTGTACCACCTAGCTGCTTTAGAAGAATGCACAAGTTGCTAGGAGAGCCAGGCAAATCTGACTACTTGAAAAACATACCAGGCCCCCTCATTGAGCTACTGAACATAAGCAATCACCATGAAGATACCTGCAAGCTGATACACCTACATCTGTTGTAGAAGATAAAGTAGAAAAATTCTAGGAAGAACTTGACAAAAGCCTCCACACAAAGTCAATATATACTTTCACACTCAGTGACTATACTGCTAGGGCGGGTGAAGGGAAAGTGGTAAAAAATATGGTTTCGGATTAAGAAGTCAAAGAGTTGCAGGCTACTCAGAAGCCTCATGCCTACATATTGTGAACACTTTTGTCCAAAAAGAAAATCAGAAGGCACTGTAGAGAATTGAACAACATAACAAAAATGAATCTAACTGTAACAGAAATGACTGGTTATTAACTTGGAAGTCATCCCCAAATCAGTTGAGTCAGATTAACTAACAGTTGGAACAAAGGAGAAAAAATCAACACAATTAAAATTGAGATAAAGATGAGACTATCACTATGCATACAATTATAACAGCTCTAATACAACCTATTCAAAAAAAGTTGCTGGTGCTGAAGATTAGTAAATAGATAAAGGTAATGACATTGACTTCAATTACCATCATTTCTGGCAGAAGCTGTTAAAAAGGTGATGACATAATTAAGACAACAAAAGAGCTCAGAAACTGGCTCATCCAGGAAACACCTGATTTCCTCACCAAAAATTGCAGCCAAGGGCCAACATTAGTTTAAAGTATTAATTCATTTACAAAATTATGGGCTAGGATGGTAGAAGCAGAGTGGATAGACTGCTGGACCTGGTGTCAAGAAGACTAGAGTTTGAATCTTCCCTCAAACATTTATCCGCTATGTGACCCTGGGCAATTCACTTAACCAACTATTGCCTAACTCAGTTTCTTCATCTGTCAAACTGAGATAACAGAACTTATATCTGATGGTTGACCCTCGAGGATAAAATAAGATACTACGTGTAAAGTGCTTTTTAGACCCCAAAGTGAAATAAGTAGCTGTTATTATTTATTAAGATTGCAAATAATTTCATACTGCAAAACAGCAAAAAAAAAAAAAATAGAGAAAACAAATCTGCCAAAAGACCATCCCAAGGGAATTTACAGATGAAAATTGAAGGACAATAGACAAAAATAGAAGAGATGTGCCAGCGCTCCTACAGCAATATAGTCTCACTATCAATAACATTATCAACTGCCATAGGTGGACTCTAGCATTTGTAAAATGGGGATAACGGTAGTCCCTATAGGTTTCAAAGTGGTATTGCGAGGAAAAAATGAGATAATATGTACATCAACAGGCAACTATGTCTCAAGACTTATGTGAAAACCAGGTTTATTACAAGAGAAATGAACATGCCTGTGGAACCCAAAGAGTTCACAGTCCTCACAGAAGTTTGCCTATTTATGACAGTACAACAAAAAGAGGAGAACAGCTGAAGGGACATGGCATGGGGGTGGAAAGGTACAATAACCTCTCCTGAAGGGGAGGGGCAAGGCAATGGCAAAAGCCATATTTTTTTCCCTCGGGAACTGTTAAGACTATGAAGAGAGGAGGGTCCCTTTATCTACAAGGGACCCCAACTGCACAAGCATCTTCCCAGCCTGGTACAGACTAACTAGCACCTGTCTTGCCTCCCAAGGACACACAGGGAATCCATGTTGGGGTGCAAACAATAAACTATGTCAGCTGGGGTTGGGGGATTTGTCTCTGACACATTCAGGGCCTCCTACATGCTCTGGGTCCAGTGTTTCTGGAAAATTCAAAAAGACAAGTTCAGGGGACCCCTTGACTATCCTTAACATCTGCAAAGCTCTTTTGCAAACTTTAAAGCACTACATTAATGCTAACTAGCTATTACATATTTGACATGTAAATTGTTATTTACATGTTGTTTCCCTCATTCAAATTTAAGCTCCTGGAGGGCAGGGGCTGTTTTTGCTTTTCTTTGTATCATCAGAACTTAAGACGATGTCTGGCACTGGCACTGATTAAAGGTGATCTGATTACAAGTCCACTTCTTACCTTCCACCTTACTGAATTCTACCTATTATTGCATTAGATAAGAAACACTGAATTGCTTAAAATATTTCTTCAGCATAGTTTAGCCCCATTTCTTCTGTTGAAGGTTTTTGGTGTCTTACTTTACATTTAGTGTGAGCCTATGCCAAATGTATTTTCTAATTGAGAAAAAGCTTCCATTTTATCTAATAAATATGGGCATAAAGTAATATTTGGCAACTGCTATATTATTGATAATACATCTTAATATTACTAGTAAATGATATATTAGTAATGATAATGTTAATGTTATTAGTAAATGGACACTTGAAAGAATGTGTTGGTGATATTTGAAAGATTATAGGAAAAGGGAAGACTGTACAACTGGACAAATGTCCCAACTTCCAAAACTGGAAAGAAAACAGAGTCAAGAAACTATAGTTCAGCAACTTTTATTTTAATTCCTAGGAACAATTTAAAATGGGATATTAAAGAGATGGCTAAATATTAAAGAAGTATCTCTTTAATAATGGGTTATTAGAGAGATATCTTGAAAAGGAAGCAGTGATTACAAAAACAAAAAACCAGCATGGTTTTGTCAAGAACAATTTCTTTTCTAACAGGACTAGTAACTTAGTACACCTAATTGACAGATTTCACCCCTAAATCTTGCACTTAAACTTTCCCTGTAGCCCTGTATGGTTGCAGGTTCCCTAAGAACTTTTGCCTGCTGTGAAAGCGAAATAAAACTTTTGCCAACTTGACTTAAAGGTTGCTTGGGGCCAGGAATTCATTTCAGGCGGCCTTGCCTTGGGAATTTTGGTTTGGGATTCCTACATCCCTGGGATTTATTTCTTCCTCTACAAATGGTCTTGAGTCCATTCATCCAAGAATTAGTTGAAGAAACTTGCTTGTTTAGCTTGGAGAAGATTCCGGGGGACCATGACAGCTGTGTTCAAGTGCTTGAAGGGCTGTCAAGCAAAAGTGATTAGATTTTACCACTAAGGAAAGAACTAGAAATGACAGGTAGGAGTCCCATTGAGGCACATTTACACTTGATGTCAAGAAAAACTAACAGAGCTATCTAAAAATGGAAAGAGCTGCCTTGAGAGGTGATGAACTCTTTTTCTTTGAAGGTCTTCAAGTAGAGGCTACATGACTACTTGTCCAGCATGTTAAAGTTTTTGTTGTTCACTTGTTTCAATCATGTCCGACTCTTCGTGATCTCATTTGGGGCTGTCTTGGCAAAGATACTAAAGTGAATTGCCATTTCCTACTCCAGCTTATTTTACAGATGAGGAAACAGAGGCAAGCAGGGTCAAGTGACTTGCCCAGGGTTACACAGCTTGTAAGTCTGAGACCTAATACGAATTCAAGTCTTCTTGACTCCAGGACGCTCTCTATTCACTGCATCACAGAGGATGCCCAATCTCTACCTGCTGAAGTCCTTTTCAAGGCTCAGCTCCGATACTAATTGTTACATAATCTTCCCCAAGCATGATGTCTTCCTACTCAAAATTTTATAACCTTCCTTTTTTACTGTGACGTTCCTCCCTGCGTCATAATCTTCTGGGTACCTGTTGTATTCCCCAGCAGACTACAACCTCCTTAAGGGAGGTCCCGGGTCTTTTTTTTCCTTTGCGTGTCCTTCAGAGTCTAGTATGTAGCAAATGAATTGACAATTAATAGCGACCACATATAAGCTGCTTCAGGGCCAGGGCTGTTCCGTTTGTATTAAGTTTAGCTTAATTAATGTTTGTTGGATTGAATATAATCAACACTGCAATGGCCTGTGCACAGAGTGAAGCCCACGCTGACGCTAAGTGCCGGCGAGGCAGCAATAGATGCCCATGTGGCTGGTTGGAGGGTTTTCAGCTCACACTTGCCCCAGGGCACCGGTTCGGGCATACAGATTAAAGAGGAAGGCGGGCGTTTATGTCTGCTTTAAAGTTCGCGAAGGCCTCAGCATAAATGATCTCATTTGAGCCTCAACTGGTGAGGGAGGCATTAAAGGATCTTATTACCCCCATTTTACACCTGAGGAAACTTTTCGACTTGCTAGGATCATACTGCTAAACAAACGTCTGGGGCAAGATTTGAACCCAAGTTTTCCTGCCTCCAAGCCCAGAACTTTATCCACCGCGGCCAGCCGCGGGGTGGGCTCCCCGATCCCCCACCAGTGACAGACCCAGGCTTTTTCCCCTTTCACCCCATCCCCATCTTGCTGCTTCATATACCTTGGGCCCCAGATTGTCAGAACTGGAAGGAGCTTCGGAGACCTATGTAGTCAGACCCTCTAGTTTTTTACAGAGAGGGAAACTGTGCCCTAGAGGGGAGGAGGGACTTGTCCAAGGTCACACTGTGACCAAGTGGCAGGGTCGAGACCAAGGGATCAGAGCCTCCCAGGTTAGGGGTCTTCTCACTGCTTAACCCCCAAACCCACCCTGCCCTCAGACCGCGCCCGCCGCCGACTCACCTTTCGCTCGGGGCGCGTGGGGTCCAGGGCTAGGTGGGAGGGGGCGGAGTTCTAATATAGTAACCACAGTGCAACAGGGGAGAACTGGGCGGATACGAACTGAATGAGGGCCGGAAGTAACACCTGGGCTCCAGAGTCTGCGACCGTTCTAGGATGCTTGGAGGACTCGAGAATCTCTATGGCCCTCTCCACCCCGCTTCTTGAAAGCCTAGGAACCCGGCCGGAGGACAGAGTTGGGACGCCGGGAAGGAAGACCTTCCCAAATCTCTCCCTCATCGCTCGCTTCCGGGAGTCTTGCCGTCACTACCTTTCTCCTGGCGCCCTGACCCAGACATTTAGTCTTAAGGGAGAACCTTACCACGGGGGTCCACAAAGCTGTAGGAGGATGGAGGCCACGTGCTTTTTCTCGCCCCTCACTCCCTCCACAGGCTAACAACAGCCCATCAAAAGGAGATCAGCCAATCATTGGTCTCACCGAACCCCAGGCTCTCAGCACAGGAAAGCTCCTCAGACACCATCTAGTCCAACCTGTACTCGAACCTGAATCCCCTCTGCACTTTGCCCTACGAGCGGTCATCTGGGCTTTGAAGACCTCCTGCTACCTCCGGAGACAGCTCATTCCGCTTTGGGAAAGCTCTAATTGTTGGAGAGTTTCCTTCAACACCGATCCTATTTTTCACTCTGCAGTTAACATCCACTGCGCCTAGCTCTACTCTTAAGGAGCCAAACAGAGCAAGTCTAATCTCTCTAATGCTCAATAGTCCTTCAAATACTGGAAGACAGCATTCGGTTAGCTTGATAAAAAAGCTTTGCATCTTCTTTGTATGAGAATTTGTATTAACCACCCTCCCTCCATTTGTTTTGTATAGAATAGGCACATGATGAATGACTGCTGAATAAATGGCCGGGGCAATAGTGAATGGAGAGGATAGAGCTATAAAGGATAAGAAGCAGAGACCAGAAGGACTTCAATACTAAATTAGAGAATATTTACATAACTACTAACTTTTGTAGGATGTTCATGTTCCGTTTTCAATTCAACAAACGTTTCTTAAGCACTTGTCAAAACATACCAAGTGCACTGTGCTAAATGTTGGAAATAGACAAAAATGAAGTAACCTGTACTCCACCAAGGGGTTCTCATTCTACTGTAGAGAGATAATGTAGTAAAATAAGTATAAGGTAAGGAATGAAGAGAAAGAATGAGAGAACAGATGAAGTTGCCCAGGAATATTTAAAGAGGAGGAAATGTTTATTGGCAAGCTAAATGAGGTAGCATCACATAAGCTTAGCCTTGAAGGCAGATGAAAGGATCAGAAATGAGGCTAGTATCCCAAGTATGGGAGATGGCCTGTACAAATGCAGAGGCAAAGATTATTTTTCAAGTTCAGGCAATAACTAGTCATTGGATTGTAGTATATGTGAAGGGAAATAAAATGAAATAAGGCTGGAAAGGTAGGCTGCAGCCAGATTTTAAATTATAGGCTAAAAGTTTATATTTCATCCTAAAGAAAATAATCCCTGAAATTTTTTGAGCACAGGAGCAAGATGGTCTGACAGCTGTTTTAGGAAGATTATTTTTACAGCTGTGTAAGACATTGATTGGGAAGAGGAGGCTATAACAATAATCTAGACAAGAGGTTTTGAAAGCCTGAACTAGAATAGTGTCAGTGTATGGAAAGAAAATCATGAACTGAGAAAGACTTTGTGGAGGAAGGAGCAATAGAATAAGTCAACTGAATTTCTAAAGCTCTTGGTTTTTATGTTGTGGTCCTGAGTAAAGCATGGCCTTCTTTATGGAAGAGACTTTTGTCTTTGGATCTCCAGTGCTTTGCCTGTGGCAGGTGTTTAATACACTTGTTAGTCTGGATTGGAGGGAAGCAGCATGGTATAATGGAAAGACTGCTTGATTAGAGATCTGGAGGACCAGAGTCTGAATTTTAACTCTATTACTTATTGACTGCATAATCTTGGACAAGTCACTTATCCACTATGGGCCTTGGTTTCCTCTTTTGTAAAATAGTGTTAACTAGATGGCCTCTAAGGTCCCTTCCAGCTCTGATTCTATGATCCTATGATTTGCTCCTCAAATTCATTCACCGTATCTGATGTTCTAAATGAATAAAAACTTTGTCTATAAGTTTATGGGCTTTAATCACATTTTGTCAGAGTTCTAACATTTAATAAAAGCACAAATGTTACATACGTGGGATTACACCTTCCTATGAATTTCCCAATGCGGAATTTTGGGTAACAAGAGTCAGGTTCCCAAAAGATTTCAACGGGATAAAATGATAGGTCAAATCTAAAAAAGATAAAATTTAATATGGACAAATGAAAAACTCTGCAATTGAATATTGGATGAATCAATATAAGATGAGAAGGAATGGCTAACAGAAACTAATTAATATAACAAGTACTTAAGTATTTTAGTGGATTGCCAGTTCAATTTAAATTAACAAAGTGACATGGCACTCTCAAAATCTGACATGATCTTGAGCCACAATAAAAGAAGGCATAATATTCTGTTATTCCCTGCTTTGATGAGAACACAATTGACTTTTGGGTACCACAGTTTCAGAAGATATTCCTCCAAAATCACAGAGTTTAGAGAGGGCAAAGAGGACACCTGGAAAACCAAAGGACAATAACAACTTCAATTTAGGGGAAGGATGTTTAGCCTAGAGAGATGACGACTTCTGGGAAGATAAGGTAGCTAACTTCTAGTATGTGAAGTATTATCATGGGGAACAAGGGACTTTGTTCTGTTTGGCTCCAGGAGGCAAAGCTAGAAGCAGTAAATTAAAGGTAGAATTCAGCTCAAAGGAAAATGGCAATATGCTGCCTTGAGGAGATGCCCTATTACTGGAGATACTCAAGCAAATGATCATTTGTCAGGGATATTGTGAGAATATTATTGTTTGCTTACAGATTGTGACAAGTTGAATTCCGAGGCCCCCTTCCATTTCTGAAATTCTATGAGTTCTGTGAAGTATTGCTGTTGCTGAAGCTATTACAATGTTCCTATTGGAATGCTTATATTTTGTTAGTATGAAGACTTCAACATTAAATAAATGAGGGCTACAACTGAAGACTTAAATGAATTACATTTATAGGATTTTTCTTCAAAATGAGGTTTTTATCTAGATTGATGTGAACTTTAATTGAAGGCTTTTTTAATGTTGATTACATTCATTTAATTCCTCTGCAGAAAAATTTGTGATGTTTTATAAGGCTTAACAGTTCAAAGATATTCATATTGACTAATTTGGATGAATTTCTCATCGATGTTAGTTCTCTGATGTAGAATAAGGCATGAGCTCTGACTAAAAGCTTTTCCACATTGATTACATTTGAAAATTTTTACTCTACTGTGAATAATCTGATGCTGAACAAGGGTTGAACTCTGACTGAAAGCTTTCTCACATTCACGGCATTCATAAGATTTCTTACCAGTGTGAACTCTCTCATGCCTAATAAGAAGTGAAGGCTTTCCCACATTTAGCACATTTGTGGGATTTCTCTCCAGTATGAATTCTCTAGTGTAGCCTAAGTTGTGAGCTCTGACAAAAAGCTTTTCCACATTCACTACATTCGTAAGGCTTTTCTCTAGGATGAATTAGGTTTTGAGTTTTGACCAAAGGCCCTCCAACACTCAACACTCCCATAAGGTTTTTCTCCAGTACGAATTCTTTGATATTGAGTAAGTTCTGAGCTCTGACCAAAGGCTTTGCCACATACGATGCATTTATAGGGTTTCTCTCTAATATGAGTTCTCTGCTGTAGGATAAGGCTTGAGCTGCAACTGAATTCTTTTAAAATTTATTACCTTTATATGGTTTCTGTCCAGTGTGTATTAAATGATGCTGAATAAAGTATGAACCCCAACCAAAGGCTTTCCCACACTCATTACATCTGTATGGTTTTGTTCCACCATGAATTATTTGGTGCTAATGGTTGAACTCTGACAGAATGATCTCTCACATTCATTGCATTTGTAGGGTCTTTCTCCAGTGTGATTTTTCTGGTGTAGAATAAGGTACACGCTCTTAATAAAGGCTTCTCCACATCAGTGTTTGAAAGCTTTCAGTCATAGCTCCTGGATTACATTTCTTACATTCATCACATTTAAATGCTTCTCTCTATTACAAGTTTTCTGATGTTGATTAAGTCATGAATTTAGACTGAAGGCTTTACCACATCTATGAGGTTTCTCTCCATGAATTTTCTGACGTTGAGTAAGGTGTGAATTAAGAAGAATGGTTTTTACCACATTCACTACATCTAACAGATTTCTCTCCAGTGTGATTTAACTGATGATGAATTTTAGCTGAAGCTAGACACTATGACTGAAAGCTTTCAAACAGTTATTACATTAGTTTTTCTCCAGTATGAATTTTTTTTATGTTCTCTAAGATTTGAGTCTCAACTGAAAAATCTCCCATATTCATCACATTTGTGTGATTTCTCTCTACAGTGAATTCTCTGATCTTGAATAAGGTATGAATTATGTTTAAAGCTTTTGCCGCAAGTATCACATACACAGGGTCTTTCTTTTGATATCT
Organism: Phalanger gymnotis; assembly: GCA_028646595.1. Taxonomy (NCBI): domain Eukaryota; kingdom Metazoa; phylum Chordata; class Mammalia; order Diprotodontia; family Phalangeridae; genus Phalanger; species Phalanger gymnotis. The sequence continues at coordinate 72,566,574 of CM053622.1, read as the reverse complement.
CTCTGCATTGTGAATGAGTGTGGTATTTAGACTGAAATTTCTCCCAAATTCATTACATTTTTTGCTAATATTTACTGGAAGGGTTTTCTTGAGGGTCAGATTTATTTTAATGAGATCTTTATCCTGAGAAAAGGATTTCCACAAAACTACTGCTGAAGAATTTTTCTGATAAATGTTTAAGCTTCCTTCAGGTTCAAAATATTCTCTAGATTCTGATTCCTGAGCAAAGTTCTTTACAAGTATTCCTAAATTTTCTCCAAATAATTCTACTGACTTTCGTATTTTTCATCTGATTTCTTATTCTCAATTCTTCTTTCAGAATCTGAAATAAGAAACAAAATATTTTTTGTGCTTAGAAACTGCAATGGAAACAGACTCATGATAGACACTAATGTTTAAGTAACATATGACCATGCCAGCTCTTAGAACTGACATTATACCTTGAGAGAAGATGGAAGGTGGCAATAGGTAAGCAGAGAAATGAAGTAGTGACACAACCTAGACAAAGGGCATGGTAAAAATAAAGAGAGAGAAAGAGAGCTACGGAAAGTGAAATATTTGGTCAGGGCACATGCTGAGCAAAAGACCTGGAGAAGGGCAGGGCGTCTGGAGGCTTCTTCCCTCCTAAGTTTCCTGACCCTCAAACACTCATCTCTTGGGCTCCCTTTCCTTCAGCCTCCAAATATAAGCAAATCATAATTTCCCTTAAAATTCAACCAAACCCATTTATACCATCAGGCTGCAACCCATTTCTCTTCTTCCTTTTAATTCCATGCCCCTGAATTATGCTGGTTATTTCTAATCTTTGAACTCACTCCTGAACCAGCTCCAATTAGGAATTCCAGCAGAGCACAAAAAACATTTGCTATGAACCCCAAAGAACTCTTCACAATAAAATCCAAATGACTCACCTGCATTTACCATGCTCTTATCCTCTGTGACATATATGACCTATTTGACTTCAAAAAATCAAGTGATTTCAGCAGTGTAGGTACTATACCCATACATACAAATCATAACTCCTCCATGCCTTAGCAGATTGCTTTAGTGAGTTGCTATGGCTGAAAGAACTAAATATCCAATGTCCAAAGCAAATGAAGTATATCTCAGAACTTACCTAGGCTGGTACATACTGTCTGTAACTAGGGCCACATATGCTGAGGCCTTCAATACTGTTAAGATCTGTCAGAATGTATGCTTTGCTGGCATGCCCTCTGAGGAACACCAGGTTTGCCTCTACACTGAAATACATACATACATACATACATATATAAATTTAAATTGAAGTCTTTTTAGAACACTTTTGATTCTATAAGCCTGAGACCACTATTAACATTTTCTCTGACCCGAGCCTCCAGGCTATAGATAAGTAGCAGCAACTAAGTACTATTTATGATCTGAATCCATCTGAGATCAATGAACAGTGTACTTTCCACAGCTGTCAAGAGTCATATATCTTTCTTCTATCATAACCCAGCAGCCATGCCTTTCTGGTAAACCCTATGCAGCTCCTATAAGACCTTACCAACATAGCTAAGTTTAGAGAGGTTCATCACCAGGCTAGCCACAAGATGATACATTTTTTGGCCACAGCACTTCTAGATGCAATCTGCACTAGTGAAGTAAGAACTTATAATGATAAAATCATAAAGCGCTGAAGTAGAAAGAGTCAGCAATCTGGAAACAGAAGAATTATCACATACAGACTACTTGAGTTATGCTGTTGCACCTACCAATGAGGTACACTGTTTTGTTCTAATGTTTCCAATATTCAAAAGAAAAAGGATTTGGCCCTCCCATGAATACTCTACCCCAAAACCAGGTCCATTAAAAGCCATAAGAATTAGCAAAGAAAACAATAAAAATAGAGGCAAACAAAGAAGAGAGGAGGAATCAGCTGGGTGAAGAGTAAAGAACATTAGCTTTGGCATCAGAGGACCTGAGTTTGAAGCCTGGCTTTGATACTTGCAAGTATGTAACTTTGGACAAGTCTCTTCTAACTAACTGTTTCCTTAACAGTAAAATGAGAGTCCTATAAACCTACTTATGAGTGAGCTAGTTCAAGTGATGAATTGTAGAAACCAAGTTCCTAGGTCATGACCATATCACAGGGTTAACACTGACCAAAGGAAGAGAAGGACAAAAGATCATGGTATATTTTTCAATCTCTGATCCGGCAGGCCTTCTTTAAGATTAGCAAGGCCACTTTCTCAGAAAAGAGTCTATATCTCAGAACCAAGGATGTTGAAAGGTGTTTAGAAACTATCAATTCTTTTTTTTTTAAATTTTTAAAAATTTTCTTATTTTCATTTATTTATTTATAGTTTTCAACATTCATCTCTATAAGATTTTGAATTCTAAATTTTCTCCCCCTCTCTTTCCTCCCCCATCCCCAAGAGGGAATGCAATCTAATATAGTCTATACATTTATAATCACATTAAAACATGTTTCCACATTAGTCATGTTGTAAGGAAGAATTAGAACCAAAGGAAAAACCACAAGAAAGAAGAAACAAAAAGACAGAAAATAGTATGCTTTCATCTACATTAAGACTCCATAGTTCTTTCTCTAGATGTGGATAGCATTTTCCATCATGAGTCTTTTGGAATTGTCTTAGATCTTTGCATTGCTGAGAAGAGCTAAGTCTATCAAAGCTGGTCATCACACAATGTTATTGCTACTGTGTACAATGTTCTCCTGGTTCTATTCACTTCACTCAGCATCAGTTCATATAAGTCTTTCCAGATTTTTCTGAAATTTGCCTGTTCATCATTTCTTATTACCCATTGTATTTCTTTACATTCATACACCACAACTTGTCCAGTCATTCCCCAATTGATGGATATCCTCTTAATTTCCAATTCTTGGCCACCATAAAAATAGCTACTATAAATATTTTTGTACATGTAGGTCCTTTTCCCATTTTTATGATTTCTTTGTGATACAGCCCATTGCATTGTTGGATCAAAGGGTGTACACAGGCAACTAGTATTTTTTTAATAGACAAAAACAAAAGAGTCAGCATACATAATCAGCACACTGAAAAAGCCCCAAAACGTGAAATATGCCAAACCTGTGGACTTCACATCTCCACCCAAGGGAGGGGTTGCAGGGTGTCCTTTCGGATCTCTTCTTTTGAGTCCCGTTTGATCTTTATAATTTTGCTACCTTAACTTTTGATTTTTTGTTTGTATAGTTGCTCTTTCCATTTGCATCATTGTAGTCATTGCGTATATTGTTGTCTTGATTCTGCTTACTTCGCTTTGTATTAGTTCATGTAGATTGTTGCATGCTTCTCTGTATTTATCATATTCGCCATTTCTTAAACACAATAGTGTTCTATTACATTCACGTACAGAGTTTGTTTAGCCATTCCCCAATCGATGGGCATCTACTTTGTTTCTAATTCTTTGCTATCACAAAAAGTTCTGCTGTGGCTGTTTTGGTTATAGGGACTTTCTTCCTATCAGTGACTTCCTTGTGGTATAAAATCAGTAATGGAATCTTTTGGTCATTTGGTATGTATAGTTTACTCGCTTTATTTGCATAATTCCAAATAGCTTTCCAAAATGACTGCATTAAGTTCAGCTAACATTAGTGAGCTTCATAAACCACCATTGACTACTGAGACTTTTTTTGCTCATCTTTGCAAGTTTACAGGGTGTGAAGTGAAACTTGGATGAACAGATGCTGAGCGAAGGAAGCAGAACCAGGAGAACACTATACACAGTAACAGCAGCCTTGTGCAATGATGGACTTTGTTAGATTTAGCTCTTCTGGGCAATGCAATGATCCACGACAATTTCAAAAGTCTCATGATGGAAAATGATCACATCCAGAGAAAGAACTATGGAGTCTGAATGCAGACTGAAGCATACTATTTTCTCTTCTTTTGTTGTTTTTGTGTATTTTTTTCTCATAGTTTTTCCCTTTTGTTCTGATTCTTCTTTCACATGACTAATGTGGAAATATGTTTAATATGATCATACATGTACAGCCTATATCAGATTGCATGTTGTCTTGAGGAGGAGGGGAAGGGGAAATTTAGAACTCAAAATCTTATAAAAGCGAGTGTTGAAAACTAAAAATAAATTAATAAATAAAATTTTAAAATACTGGTTGTATGGGAAGGCCCTCTGGGTGGGAAAGGGGAAGAGATATGGAAGAAAATTATGATAATGGAAAAAAATCAGACATCAGTAAAAACTTTTTTATTTTTTTTTTGGAGGGGGAGGCAGGGCAATTGGGGTTAAGTGACTTGCCCAAGGTCACACAGCAAGTAAGTGTGTCAAGTGTCTGAGGCTGTATCTGAACTCAGGTCCTCCTGACTCCAGGGCCTGTGCTCACTGCGCCACATGCTGCCCCTAGTAAAAACTTATTTTAAGAAAAAAAGAAGAGGGGGTGGAGCCAAGATGGCAGCTGGAAAGCAGGGACTAGCGTGAGCTCCCCACCAAGTCCCTCCAAAAACCTATAAAAAATGGCTCTGAAACAATTCTAGAACTGCAGAACCCACAAAGTGGCGGAGGGAAGCAGGCCCCAGCCCAGGACACCCTGGATGGTCTCTGGGTAAGGTCTGTCCTGCACGGAGCTGAGGGGAGCGGAGCTGAGCCGAGCAGAGCCCAGCGTGGGCAGCGGGGACCGACCAGACTGCGGACCGACCAGACCGGGAACCAGGCGGAGCATGCCCTAGCGCCCTGAATCATTGAGATGTGGCATTTACCAGACCTCTCAACCCACAAACAGCATAGACAACAGAGAAGGTTAGTGGGAAAAGCTGCTGGGGACAGAGTTTGCAGTTCGGCTACTGCCCCTGGGGCAGCAGAGGTGGGGCAGCTACAGAACTACAGCTGCAGTTGCTTCTGGCCCTAGGCCAACTTGGTGGGAGGAATTAAGTGGATGATCAGAGCAGGAGGGAAGAGCCTGCTGAAGATCTAAGCCCAGTCCTGGTTGGGGGTTCTTGGGGAAGGAGGAGTGCTGGTGCAGCAGCGCATCTCCCCAACCATGGAACATAGAACTCTTTAGTCTACAAGCAGTCTACCTCGCTGAAAAACTCAAGGATCAAGTAAGTTGACTGGGAACATGGCCAGGCGGCGAAAACACACCCAGATTCAGTCTCAGGCTCTGGAATCCTTCTTTGGTGACAAAGAATACCAAAACATACAGTCAGAAGAAGTCAACAAAGTCAAAGAGACTACAAAAGCCTCCAAGAAAAACATGAACTGGTCTCAGGCCATGGAAGAGCTCAAAAAGGATTTGGAAAAGCAAGTTAGAGAAGTAGAGGAAAAATTGGGAAGAGAAATGAGGATGAGAGAAAACCATGAAAAACAAGTCAATGACTTGCTAAAGGAGACCCAAAAATATACTGAAAAATATATTGAAGAAAACAACACCTTAAAAAACAGACTAACTCAAATGGCAAAAGAGCTCCAAAAAGCCAATGAGGAGAAGAATGCCTTG
>CM053622.1:72507408-72560616 GCA_028646595.1 Phalanger gymnotis | reverse complement strand
CAACATGAGTATTGTGGAAGGGTTATACATAATGATACGCATGTAGCCCATGTTGAATCCCTGGACTTCTTAGGGAGGGGTGGGTGGGAAGGGAAGAGGGGAGAGAATTTGGAACTCAAAGTTTTAAAAAAATAGATGTTCAAAAGTAAAAAAGTTTTTTTTTTTCATGCAACTAGAAAATATGATACACAGGCAATGGGGCATACAAACTTATCTTGCCCTACAAGAAAGGAAGGGAAAAGGGGATGGGAGGGGAGTGGGGTGACAGAAGGGAGGGCTGACTGCGGAACAGGGCAACCAGAATATACACCGTCTTGGAGTGGGGGGGGGGGCAGAAATGGGGAGAAAATTTGTAATTCAAACTCCTGTGAAAAGTAATGCTGAAAACTAAACATATTAAATAAAAAAAAAAAAGAAAAAAAAAGAAAAAAAGAAGAAAAATGGGGCCACTAATACCAATCCAGGTCTAATCTTTTGGAAACAGTCACTGGGGCAGGAAGCAGAAGCAGGAGCATCATATTTCTTAGCCTAAAAGGTATTTGAAAACTGTCGTCCTTGCATTAGAACCCGGCCAAACACTTCAGAGGCTCTATTGCTATTACTTAGCACTGACCACCAGGAAGACTCAGTAAGAAAACCAACCTTACCCAGCAAAACCATATTCCCATAATTCTCCAGCATCATATCCCTATAGAGGGCCCTCTGATGAAGTCCCAGATGCATCCATTCCTTCCTTGTGAAATACAAAGCCACATTCCTGGTTGTCACTGACTCCTGAAATATGTTCCTGCTGCCTCAGAGATTCCATCATTCCAGTCTTGGGTAGATGGACCAAGGTGACAAGCTCAGTGAAGAGAAAGGACACAGAAAAACATCCAAAATTAAAAAGAGCTGCGTGTGAGAAACAGACTGAGTCTAGAAATAAACAATACTCGTTGGAAAGCCAGGAAGGTTTTCATTCTATTTTACATTTATTCTTTCTGAATAAATGCGTAGCCCCCCTACAGCTTATTCAGATAAATGTGAGCCCTTTTATTGGCTTCCAATTAATCTCCCACTTTGCTCTTCATTGGCCAGATGCAACCTCCTAAACTGCCCAGGTCATGCCTTGCCCCCACCTGCCCCCAAAACAAAGCATTAAGCATATGTCCAAGCTTCTAACCTTTTATCTGACCAGAAGCCTGTTTCTGCTAGGTCTGATTAGAACCAGTCATCTCTGACTTACATACTGCTATCACTCAAAGCTGGGAGGAGTACTTTTAATCCCATGTACCTATTGTTTCCCACATTTAGAAATTAGACAAGGCAGAGAAAAACCAGAAGAGATCAGTGTCAAAAAAACAAACAAACAAACAAACAACCCAACCCTTTTGTGCTTTTTCCGGAGGCCATCTCCAATGGCAGGATTATACTCTGCCCCCACCTCTGAGCCCTGAAATCCTTTTCAAGGCTCCCTTCCTCCATGAAACCTTCCCTGATTTACACCTACCCCATTCTTCCCTGCTCAATGCTCCCCAATAACTCTACCATGAATTATATATTTTCTCTTTATGCATCATAGTCCTAAGATTATAACCAACTTGAGAGCAGATCCTGCAGAATTTTCATCTTCCAGTGTCCTCCAGGGCCCAGTGATTGGCAAACATTTGTTGAACTGCTGAATTGTAAGCTTCTTGAAGGTGGGGACTGGCAGCATTCTTGTCTTTTATCATGTATTGTTTGTGGAATTCAATTTAACTGACTGCATCAGATTTTCTTGGCAGACGCCAGGAACAGGGAAGGAGGGAGAGGAAGAGAGCCAATGTCTCCAACTCCCACTTTAACCTGACATGAAACCTATTGGGATTTACAAGATGAATAGTCGGAGCTAAGTAGGACTTGTAGAGGGTTTTCAGGTACCAAATACAGAAAAAGCTCTTTTAAGTCTCAAAATAACCCTGGGAAGTAGCCACCACTTACTATCCCCATTTTAAAGATGAAGAGCCAGAGGCAGCTCCACCGCTGTCTCTGATGGTTACTAACGCTATCTTTGCCGCCAGAGGCTCTCTTCTAAGCGCTACGATCTTTACCGCCAGAAGCCCTCTTCTAAGCGCTTCGATCTTTGCCGCCAGAGACCCTCTTCTAAGCGCTACGATCTTTGCCGCCAGAGACTCTCTTCTGGGCGCTACGATCTTTGCCGCCAGAGACCCTCTTCTAAGCGCTTCGATCTTTGCTGCCAGAGGCCCTCTTCTGGGCGCTACGATCTTTGTCGCCAGACGCTCTCTTCTGGGCGCTTCGATCTTTGCCGCCAGAGGCCCTCTTCTAAGCGCTACGATCTTTGCCGCCAGAGACCCTCTTCTAAGCGCTTCGATCTTTGCCGCCAGAGACCCTCTTCTAAGCGCTTCGATCTTTGCCGCCAGAGGCCCTCTTCTGGGCGCTACGATCTTTGCCGCCAGACGCTCTCTTCTGGGCGCTAGGATCTTTGCCGCCAAAGGCCCTCTTCTGGATCTTTGCCGCCAGACGCTCTCTTCTGGGCGCTAGGATCTTTGCCGCCAGAGGCTCTCTTCTAAGCGTTTTGATCTTTGCCGCCAGAGGCTCTCTTCTGGGCGCTTCGATCTTTGCCGCCAGAGGCCCTCTTCTAAGCGCTTCGATCTTTGCCGCCAGAGGCTCTCTTCTGGGCGCTACGATCTTTGCCGCCAGAGGCTCTCTTCTGGGCGCTACGATCTTTGCCGCCAGAGGCTCTCTTCTGGGCGCTACTTTCTTTGCCGCTACAGATTTCTCATCAGTTAAAAGAAGAAGAAAAAAAAAAAGGCTGGTCGGGGTCGGCAAGGAAGTGACTCCTAACCCAAGTTGGTGGTTCCCGTGGTGGGAGCTGGAAGATCTTTCCACACCCAGCACAGGGGGCTAGTGATCTGGTGGTGGAGAACAGCCCGCTTAAAATGACCCTTGAACTCTTCTCCGGAAGTTGGGTGGGGAAGCAGCGAAGGGGTAGGAACATCAAAACCGGAAGTAGGTCCGGCTCCCGGTGTAAGCCCTAAGGCTCCCGAGAGACCGAGATTCCTGAGAGATCCCGGTTCATTTTCTATCTCAACTCCTTTTCCTTCTGGTCGCCTGTGAGGGCACTGTGGAAAGGTTTCACAAGTACTGCACCCTGCTCTGGGAAGCATTGTACGTGTAACGAGGCTAGGGTGGGTGGGCGTCCTGCCTTCTGTGTTCTCTGAATCCCGAGGGAGCTTTGATTCCTGCCAGGAGAGGAGCTGGATGATGGCACCTCGGGGCCTGCGGGTAACTTGGTGAGACTTATTTCCATCCCCAACCGCTGAATATTATTAGTCCAGGGGAAATAATTTTTAGGTTCAAACCACCCTCTTACCTCTCTTCCTTAAGGGGGAAGGCTCGTCCCAAGCATTCTATCCAAAAATTTCAGCCCCTTCTCACCAAATGCCAGTTAATGACAGCTAGCATTTATATGGCACTTTAAGTTTGGCAAAATGCTTTACCAAAATTATCTCATTTTTATCCTCACCACAACCTTGTGAGATAGGTACTGTTGTTATCTACATTTAATAGATGATGAAATTGGAACAGAGACTAAATGACTTTTCTAGAGTCACTCAGTAAGTGTGGTTAAATCTTAAGTCTTATAGTCTTCAGGTCCAGGGCTTGACCCACTGCACCAGATCTGTAGGGGTTTAAAATTACTTTTGTTTTTTGTTGACAACTTTACTGATTGGCTGGAAGCCTCTCCATGTAGAAATGAAAGAGCTCCGAGAGCAGCAATGGTCTAGCCTTCACAAGTAACTCGAGCTGCTATGGAGTCCGAATGAAGATGGAAGCCTACTATTGGCTCTCTTGTTTTGTTTCGTCTTTCTTGTTGTGAGAGATGGGTAAAAATTAGGGAAACTTAGGTTTCTACAGAAGAGTTGAGTTCTACAGAATAATTTTCAGCTTGAACAAAGAAGGAGTAAAGATTAACCAGGATGAGGGGCCCCAGCCAATGGGAATAAAGTTTGCGGTTTTGCAGAAACCACAGATTCAGGATACTGTCCAGGATGTTAAGGAAACTGGTCTAAATTGGCCAGATAACGGTCATGGTAGAAGAGAAAACTGGGTCAAAAGGCTAGTATTGGGGGCAGGTGGTGAGTAGATCTAGTGAGTAAAGCACTGGCTATGGAGTCAGGAGGTCCTGAGTTCAAATCCAGCCTCAGACATTTGACACATGTGCTAGCTGTGTGACCTTGGGCAAGTCACTTAACCCCAATTGCCCTGCCCCTCCCCCCAAAACCAAAATAAGTGGCTAGTATGCATGTTTAATTGGCTAATTGAATATTACCTTACACACCAACAGGGAAGAGTATTCCACCATTTCTTTACATGGGACATGTTGAAGAGGGAGGAACATGCCAAGGAGTTGTATGTTAGGGGCATATAGGGAATATATGACCTAGAAGAGAGTGGACCGACCAGTCCGTTCCCTGAAGGGAGGTACTGAGCTGATGGTGCATCAATCTATGTCAGTGTAATAGGATAAAGTTGGTCTCACTCTTGTACTCCCTACTCCCCGTTCCTGGCCAGGAACATTCACCAATTCCTTTGAATTCCTCAATAATAAAAAATTGCCCTTGATACCTGAATTTCAGTGTCAAACGTGTTTCTAACATCGTGGTTCCCCCCATTTGTTCTAATTCTTCTTTACAACATGACTAATGTGAAAATAAATTTAGTATGAATGTACATGTAGAGCCCATATCAAATTGCATGCTGTCTTGGGGAGGAGGAGGGAGAAAATTTAAAACTAGAAATCTTATGGAAGTGAATGTTGAAAAGTAAAAATAAATTGGTTTAAAAAAGAAAAAAATATCTTGTTTGATCCTCAGAACAGTCCTGGGAAGGTTGTGCTCTTATTATCATCCCCATTTTACAGCTGAGGAAATTGAGGCAGATGGAGGTTAAGTGACTTACCCAAGATCATATGGCTGGTGTCTGAGGCTGGATTTGAACCTGTCTTCCTGACTCCAAGCCTAAGGCTCTGTCCACTGCTTCACCAACAACAGAGGGAAAGCACCCCAAGACCACTGTCTTAGGGGATCTTTTTTTTCTAGTAGGCAGCTGACACAATAAATAGAATGCTGGATTTGGGACTTAGGAAGACAAGTTTAAGTCCTACCTAATATACTAGACATGTAGCCCTGGGTAAGTCACAACCTCTCAGCCTCAGTTTCCTCATTTGTAAAATAGGGATAATAACACTGACTTTACAGGGTTGTTGTAAGGATCAATGAGGTATATATAATGTGCTTCACATAAGTAAAGGGCTATATAAATACTATCATGATTATTTATTAATAATACCTCCATGAGGGGAGTGGAGAAGAGAGGAGAGGACCAGTTGAGTTGCCTACCTGGAATTGGCCAGCTGGGTCCCCATTTGGGCATCTTGGATTGTTGAGATCTAGGGGTGCTGGGAACCCCAAAATGCAAGGGTACACTGTGGGGGGCTGCCTCAAAAGAATTCAATCAGTCAAGCCTTCTTTCAGTCAGAGTAACAAGGTTTATTGTATTGCCAATAGAAGGGCAAGATTTTAAGAAGTTGCACACTTCATGAGGATAAAATTAGTACTTTTATACAGAAAGACTGCAAGAAGATCTGGACAATTAAGGAGTGGCAAGTAGCCTGGGGTGGGCCAGGTGCAGACAACTGAGGGAATTAAGTGGCTGTGGAGCCACAGTAAAAGGGCAGTTAAAAGGATAGACTGAGATGGGTGGAGTACCTCAAGTGAACGCCAGAGATCTGGGTTCAGGGGCTTTGGGGTCCAGATCCCAAAGACACAGTCTTTTCCTTTTCGGGATCCAGCTCAAATCCCTTCCCCATCAGGACTGCTCACGGGTTGTTTGTTCTTTGTCCTTGAAGAGGACCATGCCATCATCTAGATGACATGACTTGCATTGAATTGGGATTTGAGTGAAGGAGGGCTGTGCAAAGCAACCAGCCTCGCTTTCTCCTCCAGAGCCAACTGGGTCCCGTGGCCAGATATAGATCAGGACAACTGGAGAAGACCCAGGATGCAGTGGGTATCGTGCCCTTACCTGAGGGTGTTCCGCCCAAAGAAAGGTAATTTTGATGGCTGAGACGGACCTGGTTATCTTGGGATTTACTGGCTAGATTTCTTTCTCAAAGACCATGACTTAATCCCAATTCACTCTGGATATCATTTGACAATGGATCCCTACCCAAGCACCATCTAATGGTTATTTTTTGGGCCCTCCTGGTTCAGAGTGAATGTGCATACTGTCTCTCTTTTGGCCAGCAACCCTGAGGGTCTTGCCCCTCCCAGTTTGATTTTTTTTTTTTTAAAGAGGCCATCCCTTGACTCACTTCTTAAACAGGCCTATTCACTGAAATGGGCATTGCCTCACTCAGAGTGAGAACCTGGAAAGACCTTAGCTCAAAAAGGCCAAGGTCTTCCACTGAATCCTGGGTCTTTTCCAGTCATCTTGATCTATATGTGGACACTGGACTCTGCTCTGGAGGAGAAAGTGAAGCTAGTGACTTTGCACAGCCCTTCCTCCCTCAAATCCAATTTGATTCGTTGTCCTCTTTGAGAATGAAGGTCAAACCACAATTGCCAATACCACCTCTGCCCACAACACTGCTGATTAATTTTATCTAGTTGAGCCCAGGATGGTGTAGATTCATTTACCCTGCTTTGGGAGAAACTATATGACATATGTAACCTGAGATTCTAACCGAGCCTAGGGCATTTGTATAAGACTCTACTAATTGGAGAGAATTCTGACACTGGACGACTATGTGAGGAATTACTGCAAGAGCTTTGGAAAGAGCACATGCTTGATTCTAGACTCTTCAGAACCAATTTCATATACACAAAGTGTGACTAAGGAAGCGCCAGACAGGTAGGCGATTGTAGTTTCTCACCATAAATTTTCAGGTTGCCTTCCTAGACACTTTGGAGAATTTTCACTTTAGTAAGGTCTGGCTCTCCTTCTTAGTTGAGCCTTGGTTCTTGAATCTCAACTCACTCTCATCTAAAGAGCTCATTCTCTGTTGGCTATTTTTTTTGATACATACTAATGTACATAATTTTTCTGATTTGTTTGCTGTTTGGGTAAATTGGTTTACTCGCTATTCATTATTTTCGGTGGTATTTAGTGAAATCAGCATTTCACAGAAAGGGGCCAAGCTGGTGGGTGTAAACTCCTTTTAATACAGAACAGAAAGAGAAGCATTTTTTTTTTTACTCAAAATTGTATCCCTAGATCAGCAAATATTTAGATATGATTCTAGTCCAGTGCCTTTTTCAGAAACTGGAGATCAGAGGTGCCAGTTTTGTGGACATTCTCCTAAAGTCACAGTATCCCTTGGGGAGAAGTAGTGAGAACACTCTGGGAATATCTAATAATGCCTGTTGCAAGCTACATTTCAGCAATTCACGTGGACATAACCTACAAGGGCTCATACAATTCCTCAATAAGCTGTTAATCCTAGCTGTATCTCCATTTTTCTGTGAACTTAGCCTAATTCCCTGCCCCCCCGCCAGTTCTCCAGTGAAAACACTGATTTTGTATTTTATGTTTTGATTTCACTCTGTAATTGATTCTATTCTGTAACTTTATTATTTCATAGGGCAACCTTAACCTTTTTCTCTGAGTATGGAAGCTATGAGTTCAAAAATTTAGCCTCCTTCTCTCAATTTACATGCAAAGGTTTGTTTTCCCACAACCATTGTTAAAAACTCTGAGCTACATTCAGAGATTCAGTATTCTTCAAAAATACCCTAAGGGAATTGTTACCTCAGTACCACCTGCAAATCACTTTGTGTCAAGAAAACTTATCCCTCATAATATCCATAAGGTCAGCTCCTGAGAAACTCCATGAGACGTTTGGTATCCTTGAGAGTATACAAGCTCACCTGGCCCCATCTTAGGCCTAATTAAATATGATGTTATCTCATTCTCCGGCATCAGTGAGTTTAACTCCCTGTACTCAATAGCCTCAGGATGCAGCTGAATTCAATAAATCTAAAAAGCAATTCCTCTAAGACAGAGGGGGTGGTCTGGGTCCCACATGTGTGTGGAAACCCTCTTCTCTTGATGTAACCAATGATGATTCCTCACCCGTATGATGCTGGCCAATTGTGTGATTTTTTTTTCACTTTTGTTCTTGCTTATAAAAATCTTTTGGCTCAACTGAGGCAGTTATTACCCATTCTATTTTCAGGTTCACACCCCATTAATAAAATGCTTAGAGAAAACGTGCCTCCATCTACTTTTTGTTTGCACTTCACTCAAAGCACTCCACTACATCTGATAGTCTCATACACAATAGAAATAAAATATCTTAGAAAAATGCAATTAAGATCTCTCTCTCTCTCACACACACACACACCCATCCACACGACCCTAATCACAACCATCCATTCCCCCATTGTGTATGAGTGATGAATACTATGAAAGCATTCCTGCTACATCAGGAAAAATATAATCAGAGAAGGCAGGACAGCAGTAATAAAAACTCACTTTTATAGCACTTTAATATTTACAAAATGCTTTTGTCACAATGACCATGTGGGGAAAGACATGGAAATTTTAGTCCCATTTTACAGAGGATGAAATTTAAGTTAAGAGACACTGTTACTTGCCCAGACATATGGCAAATGGCAAAGCCAGCACTTAACCCTGGATTTCCTGTCTTCAGGTCCTTTGCACTTTCTACTAAAACACACTTTGAAGAATACCTTGACCAATGGGAAGATTTCATGAGGTAGAAAAGGAAGATTATGGTAAGAGCAGTATTTTAACTTCTGTCCCCATATAAGTTAGGCTACTTTTTCTTTAAAGTGTAATGAGACCACTGGCTTAGAGGACTAAAAGGCTCAGGTTGCCAATATCACTTCCATATCTTATTACAAAACAGCAACGAAAAACTCTAGGCAGCCTGTCAATAAACACTAAGCACTGTGTGCCACATACTATGTTAAGTGCCGGGGACAGAAAGGCAAAAGACAGTTCCTGCTCTTGAGGATCGTACAATCTAAACTATGTTTTATATATACATATATATATATATATATATATGTATATATAAAAACAAGCTATATGCATGATAAGCTGGAAATAATCAACTGAGGGAAGCTACTAGAATAAGAGGGCTTGGGAAAGGCTTCCTATAGGTGGAATTTTAGCTTGGGCTTGAAGGCGGGGATGCCAGAAGGTAGAGATGAAGAGGGAGAATATTCCAAGCATGGGAGACAATAAAAATGACTGCAGTTAGGAGGTAAGAGTTTCATGTCTAAGGTATGACAAAGAGTCCAGCGTCACTAGATTGAAGTGTAAATGGAGGAGAAGGGGTGTCAGACTAGAAGGTGAAGAAGGGCAAGTTATAAAGGACTTTGAATGTCAAATAAAATTTTGCATTTGATCCTAGAGGTGATAGGGAGCTACTGGAGTTTATTTAGTGGGGCAACACCATCAGACCCATGATTTAGGAAAATCATTCTGATAAGCTAAATGGAGGATATGCTCTGATGCCCAGCTGGTAGAAAATGATGGGCAATTCAGACAACAGAGCATTGATTAGCAACATCAACGCAAGGTACCAATGCCCATCCTTGTTGAATATCCTTCTCTTATTGTGAGTAAATCTGTTAACTGTTGAATGATCTCCATGTGCCACACTTTGTTCCAATACCAAACCTAAACTATGATGGGTGACCTGAGTCAGGCCAATCACAAGTCAAAGGTATAGGGAATAGTGAAATGGACTACCTTCCTGGATCCCTGAATAAGCATTAGGACTTCATCTAGGTCCTCAGTTGGAGTCCCTATCTATCCCTCACTGTGCTAGAGGGGATAAAAAGAGTATGGGATCCTCATAACTTCCAGTCACTGAATGCTTTGGCCTAGCTTAGTCTAAGCTGGAAAATGTTAAATATCTTGTATTGCAGGCAAAGTCTGACTCCGGCCAGTCTGGTACAAAAAGAGATATTCACAGACCATCCAACAGGTTTTAACAAAAAAATTTACTTAACAATAGCATGGAAATCATACTTAATAAGAATAAAACATTGACTCAGGTACATACAGAATCACTCATCTCCATACAGAACTCATCTGGTCTATAAGGTATTGGATAAGATGAATGTATTCATTTGAATGTCAGTGGGATAGGTGACAAATCTAAGGGGTAGTCATTTCATCATGGGCTGGCCTTTTAATACCCACAGAACTGAGAAGCAACATCAGAGGCTTAATCCCTCCTCTGGGATTCTTTTAGGGATAGTTTCCCTGCCTTTTAAGGGGGAAAAACAGCTCAGCCCACATAGCAGGGGTCCTAATAGAGGTTACTTCTACATTATCTGGAGAGAAAATTGAAATAGATTCTATTTTGCAATTGATTTTATATCACCAACATTTTGTATAACTGCCTATGTAATGTTTGTTTTTGAATTAAGTTCAGAAGTTCACAGGTCCAGAAGTTCAATCTTCCTCTCTAAGTTTAAAAGTTGTTTCACTATAAATCACTTTAATGAAAAGAAACCTGTTATCTCTATACCAGTAGTTGTTCTTGTACAATTAGAGGAAATCTGTTATCTATAAACCCTCAGTTATTCTTGCAGGTAAACTAAATCAATTTCCTAGTATCAAGATAGGAGGGGTTGTTGCTAGCCCCACATTCCTAATTTCCAGCCAATCATACTGTCCCCCACACCTATGATGCTTTCTTACTTTGTAACCAATCATATGGTCTTCCTTATCTATGATGCACCCTTCTGTTTTTTGGATATTCCTCCTTTTGTCAACAAAAATGATCTATCACCCTTATTTGGCTTCCCAAGGAGGCTGAGATCCTGTTTATTGCCCTATTCCTGCTTTGATAATAAACTGATCATGTTTGGAGCTTATGCCTCAGTTTACCTTAATTTTTATCACAGCACCAGAAATGTACATTAAATTAGACTGGATCTATGTAAGTCATCCCAACCAAGTTAAGAGAGAAATGATTACATGACATCCCAAAACACCAAAAAAGAAACTGAATGCTTGGCAGACATATGCAAGTTTTGTCTTCAACATATACCCTAACTAGGCATCCTTCAGCAACCCATTTACAAGGTCACTTAATGAAAGGTTCTTAACCTGGGGTCCATGGACCCAATGGGTCTCTGGACAGATCTGAGGGAAGTCTGTGAACTTGGACCAAAAAAAACCTACATCTTTATTTCAATATAACTGATTTCCTTTGTAATCCTACATACTCTTATGCATTTAAAAATATTATTCTGAGAAGGGAACCATAGCCTTTGCCAGACTGCCAAAGGGGTCTATGACACAAAAAAAGTTAAGAATTCCTGTTCTAAATGCATATCTGTCATTGAATGGGGACTCACTCAAAAATTCTTGTTCAAAGAATAGTGAATTCAGTCTTGCCACTAGTATATGATGACTATCACACAGATCATCCCAATGGGCCAAATTCTGGGCAGACCACATGGCTATCCAACACAGTCCCTGTTAAGATATACTATTTACTTACTCTTAGACATTTGTGAATTGGTAGAATAGTCTCCAACTTGGCAGAGACAATTAGAAAATTAGGAATAGTGATATGGCAACAAAATGCTGACAAGACATGTTTATAAGCCACAGACCATCACCTTCTTTTGTTTTGTTTTGTTTTTGGAGGGGGGAAGGCAGGGCAATTGGAGTTAAGTGACTTACCCAAGGTCACATAGCTAGTAAGTGTGTCAAGTGTCTGAGGCCACATTTGAACTCAGGTACTCCTGACTCCAGGGCTGGTGCTCTACTCACTGCGCCACCTAGCTGCCCCAGACCATCACCTTCTTGTTACACAGGCAAGTATTCACCAATCAAGTCAGAATTTTCCTTAATAAGCCCTTGCCCTAAGGCTAAGGAATCCTCCCAATGGAGGATCTGATAAAGATTATCATTACCAGGGCCCTCTGGGAGGTACTGCTTTATATCAAGGCACACATTTTCCATCCTTTCCTGATCAGGATTCTGACTCACATATACCATCTGTATTTCTTTTCATATGCTCTACTACTTAATACCCCCACCCTGAACAATGGAATTAAAAGGTGGAATGGGCTGCTAAAAGAACAATATGGGAATTGATGAGCAAATCCTTTCTTATCCAGGGATGGGAAGCCTACCTCCAGGAGGCTGTGTAAGCATTAAATCAAAGACCCCTTTTGGTCATGCCTTCCTAATAGTGAGGGTTCATGGTGGCATAATCTTTCCCTTTCAAAGTAACTAGATCTTTTTTTTTTTCAAATTTTTTCCATCTCTCTCCCATCCACTCCAATGACAATGTCCCCATTCAATCAGTGGTAAAAATTCTTCTGAACCTAAGGCCCAGCTGCAGTGGGAGAAGTCCTGCCTCAGCAAGAGGTTTAAACAAATCCTTGACATGATTTGTGGTAAAATAGCTCCCAGCCAGAGGGCAGTTTGGGATAAAGGGTCCTCTCTGGTTTTCTGAACCTAATCTTTATTGAGACAGGCTATCTCTGTTTTACACATGCCCACTCCTGTGCACCCCTCATGCTGCCTCATTTCTGGAACTCTCTTTACAGCTCAAAACTTTCATAATCCACGTATAGCAAGGATGCCACTGGTGCCTTCTCTTGCCCACTAACAACAGATGTCTAAGTTAATGGATTTCCTTCTTTATGCTGGCTTATACCCTTCTACCTTGTCTCCCTGGTGGCTGAGATCCAGATGAAACATTTTCCTTTGGCTCACTAGATGCAGTTTTAGCTTCTTTTTGGAAGCTGAGACCTTCATGCATTTTTTTCCCCTAAATTCCCTTTCCTTCTTTCCTCTTGCTCCCAGTTTTCCTATTTTGGGCCTCAAGCTTTCCTTTATGTTAACCAAAATGCACTTTCAGGTGCTATCAAAGCTTATTCTTTTGTCATTACTACCCAGTATTCTCTTTTTGAAAATCTCAAAGTACCAAAAGCAGCTACAATGAACAGTAACCATTCCTATTCAGTATAAATTATAAGACAGACAAGTAAAACTGAGCTCTGACTAAAGGCTTTCCCCATTCCTTACATTGAAAGGGTTTTGATCTCTGGAGTCGAGTTAAGATTTCTACTTTAACAGAAGACTACAATGAAAGAGTTTTTTTCTCCCCATTATAAATTCTCTGAGATTGAGTAAGACTGTCTTCCTCACATACATTAAAATGATAGGGTTTCCAGACAGTACAAATTCAGGAATTTAGTACATTTAGTATACCCTCCCACTGAATCTTTTCCAAAATTCATTGCAAAGATAGGATTTTTCTCCAGTATGTTTTCTTTTAAGTAGAATAAAGTTTTCTAACTGGAGATTTTCCCACATTCATTACACTGATAGGATTTCTCTCCAATATAATTTTTTTAAGTAGATTAAATCTCACTTTCTAATTGAAGACTTTTCCACATTCATTGCACTGATAGAATTTCTCTCCAGTATGAATCTTTGGTGTTGCATCAGGTTTGCATTCCTATAGAACACTCTGCCACACTCATTACACACTGGGCTTTTCTCCATTGTGAAGTCTCTGGTTGACTAAATTTTGCCGTTCTATGTAATGAATTCCCACATTTCTTATTAAAAGATTTTCTCTAGTATGAATTCTCTTAAGCTAATGCTTTTTTCTGAAGACTTTCCTACATTCATTACACTACCTGGGTTTCTTCCCAGTATAAAGTCTCTGGAATTGAGTAAGGTTTGCACTCCAACTGAGTGCTCTCTCACACATTCATACAATTATGAAATTTCTATCCATTATGAATTGTCTGGAGATAAAGCTTGCTCTCTCACTAAAAGTCTTCCCGCATTCATTACACTGAAAGGGTTTCTTCCTGGAGTTGAAAGGTTTTGCATTTCAGCTGAAGGCTTTCCTACATTCATTACACTGATAAAATTTCTCACCAGTCTGAATTCTCCAGAGCTGAATAAAATTTGCACTCTAACAAAATGCTTTCCACATCCATTGCACTGATAGGATTTCTATCCAGTAAGAATTCTCTGAAATTGATTAAATCATAGTTCTACTCACATTCATTACAGTGATATGGTTTCTCTCCAAAGTGAATCCTCTGGAGCCAGACAAGGTTTACACTCCGAAGGCTTCCCACATTCATTACATTATAAAGTTTCTCTAACGTATTCTCTAGATTTTCTGGAGTTGGATCACATTTGCACTCCAACTGAACACTTCCTTGTATTAATTTCTCTCTAGTATGAATCCTCTGGAGTCACACAAAATTTGCATTGGCACTGTATGCTTTACGACATTAAACTGATAGGGTTTCTCACTGACATGAATTCTCTGGAATTGAATAGTTTGCTGATTGAATACTTTCTCATATTCATTACACTAACAGGGTTTCTATACAGTATAAATTTTCTGATGCTGAATAAGGCTTGCCCTCTGACTGAAGACTTTCTCACCTTCATTATAATGATAAGGTTTATTCATTATTAATTATTTGGAGTTGAGTAAGGCTTGCCTTTCAAATAAGTGCTTTCCCACATTTATTACAGCAATAGGATTACTCATACTATGGATTCTCTGTAGTTGAGTAAGCCTTATGTTCCTACTGAAGGTTTTTCCATATTCATTTATAAGGATTTTCTCTGGTATTAATTTGCCTATGTATAAGATGTGAGTTCAATCCATAGGTTTTTCCCACACTCACTGCTTGTAAAATGTTTTTCTCCTGTTTGAATTTAAGGTTTGAAATCTAGCTAAAGACCTTCCCATATTCATGACATTTATATTGTTCCTCTCCAGTACACATTATCTGATGTCCAAAAGGGTATAAATAGTATATGAAATTTTTAACTTGTATATCACATTCTTGTGGTTGTAGTGGAAGAACAACGTAGACAACTAATCTTTCCTAAAACTTCTCTTTTGGGAAAGGAATTTCCTTAGGTTCTTTCCCACATAAGTTCTTGGCTGTCTTTATAATTTACTCTAATGGTTCACAGGCTTCTCAATACACAGCAGTAATCACCTTTTAGGAGTATTTACAACACCTCTGTCAGAAAATTTCTGATCTGGAGTCAGAGGAAGATTCTTGGTCCCTCCAAAAGAATCTGAAATAATAAAACAGAAAAATTAATTTCTTATGTTTCCTATATTGAAAGGCAACTATTAGAATAAATATAAATATAACTGTTGATATTAATATGTAAGGGAAGTAATCTATTTTAATAGTTTTAACATTGTAATCTTGAGTTAGTCTGGAAATGAAGAGCTGAATCCAATTCAATTAAACCACCATTTATGAAAGACATTTAAAAAAATACTATTAGAAAAAGAAATTGAACAAGCCATAAATGAACTCCCAAAGGAAAAAAGAACTCAGAACCAGAATTTATGAGTAAATTCTATCAAATAGTCAAAGAATAACTAATTCCAATACTAAATAAACATGTGGGAAATCAAGAAAAGACCTTTCCAAATTCATTCCATGATAAAAATATGGTTTTGACAACTACAAAGAGACAAAGCAAAGCAAAGAAAACCATGGAACAATATCCCTAATGAACAACGACTCAAAAAATTTTAAGTAAAATTTAAGCAAATACATTACAAAAAATATATTAGAAAGATTACACATTATGGCCAAGTTGGATTTATGTCAAGAATGTAGGGTCAGTTCAATATAAGGAAAACTATAAATATATTAAACCATGTTAAAAACAAATAAAAATCATATTGATATCAATAAATGCTGAAAAAGCATATGACAAAAGACAATATCCATTTCTGTTAAAAATGCAAGAAAGTTGAGTAACATAAGGACTTTTTCTTAATCTAAAAAATAGTATCTATCCAAACTCAGGAGCAATAATTATATGTAATGGAGGAAAAGTCAAAGGCATTTCCAATAAAATAAAGGGTAAAGCAAAGATGTCCATTATCATGACTACTCTCAACATAGCATAACAGATGTTAGCAATAGCACTGAGAAAAAGAAGTCAAGAGAATAAATAAAAATAAGGAAACTAATTTATTCCTTTTCACAGATATGTTGATCGACACAGAAAAATTGAGAGTCAACTAAGTTAACTGAAACTAATAAATTCTACAAAGTTGCAGGATAGAAAATAAATCCATATCAGCATTCCTGAATATCTTTTGTTAAATTAAATGGGTTTTTTTTTAAGTCAGTAAAATCTGTCTCCCTCCTTTCTCTCCCTTTCCTCACCGATTGAGAAGGGGAAAAAATATCCATTACAAATATGTATAGTCAAGCAAAAAAATTCCAACATTGGCGGTGTCCAAGAAAGAAAATGCCAATCTACACTCTGAGTTTTTCACATATCAGGAAGTGTATAGTATGTTCCATCATGAGTCCCCTGGAATCATGGTTGGTTACTATAATGACCTAAGTTTCAAAGTCTTTCAAAGTTTTTTGTCTTTAGTATTGTCATTGTATAACTTATTCTCCTAGTTCTACTCACTTCATTCTGTATCACTTCATACAGGTTTCTCTGAAACCATCCTCTTCATCATCTCTTAGCACAATAGTATTCCATAACATTTATATACCATACCTTGTTCAGTCATTTCCCAAATGATGGGCATCATGTTTCCTATTTCTGCCACCACAAAAAAAGGTGGGAAAGAGGGGAACTAGGAGTATCAGATCTCAAACTATACTAGAAAGCAGCAATTATCAAAATGACCTGGTACTGGTTAAAAATAAAAGGTTTAATAAGTAGAACAGATTAGATACACAACAGAAGGGAAGGAATGCAGTAACATAGTGTTTATGATAAGTTCAAAGACCCTGATTTCCTAAAGTAAAGACTCACTTATATGACAAAAACTACTGTGAAAACTGAAAGCAGTCTGGCAGAAATCAGGTGGAGATAAACATAACAAGATAAACTCTAAATGGATACATGACATCATAAGCAAATCTGAGGAGCAATGAACAAATTACTTTTCAAATATATAGATAGCTGAAGAACTCATGACCAAAAAATAGATACAGAAGACCAGAGAAGATAAAATTGACAACTTAGATTGTGTAAAACTAAAAATTTTTGCACAAACAAAACTAATATAGTTTAAATTAGAAAGTAAACAAGTAAATAGGAAAAATCTTTACAGGCTATTTCTTTGATAAAGGTTTCATATGCAAGCTATATAATTAACTGCTAAATTTATAAGACTGAGTTATTCCCTAATAGTTAAATGGTCAAAAAATACAAAACCAGTAATTTTTCAAATTAAGAAATCCCAGTTATCAACAATCAAATGAAAAATGCTTCATATCACTAATAAATACAATTTAAATAAACTTTAAGCTTCCACCCCACACCTATTTTCTGAAAAAGATAGCAAAAAAGAAAAATGACAAATGTTAGAGAAACTATTGAGAAACTGGCACACTAGTGCACACATTGTTGGTAGAGCTATGAATCAGTCCAACTATTCTGAAAACCAATTTATAACTATGTCCTAAAAGTTACTAAATTATGAATACCCTTTGATCCATCAATATCACTACTAGGCCTACATCCCAAAGAAATCAAAAAAAGAGGAAAGGGATAGAACAACTCTGAAAGACTTTAGAATTCTATTCAATGCAATGATAAATGATAATTCCAAAAGATGAAGCATGCTATCTACCTCCTGCCTGAGAGGTCATGGACTTAAAATGTAGAATGAGAAATACATTTTTACACCTGCATGATGTGGGAATTTATTTTGTTGAATTACATTTATTTAACATGAGGCTTTTTTCTTTTTGTTTCTACTGTTCAAATGGGGAGGGAAACTGAAAGAAATAAGCATTTACATAGCATTTACTATGTGCCAGCCACTGTACTAAGTGCTTTACAAATATTATCTCATTTTGATCCTCACATCAACCCAGTGAGATAGGTGCTGTTTTTATCACCATTTTACAGTTTAAGAAACTGAGGCAAACAGAGGTTAAGTGAATTACCCCAGAGTCACACAGCTAGTACATGTCTGCAGCCAGATTTGAATTTAGGTCTTCCTGACTCTAGGCCCAGAGCCCTATCCATTTTACCACCTAGCTGTCTCAGTTTAGGAGTAAAAGACAGGAAAAAAAATGCTTGTTAATTGGGAAAATAATAAAAATCGATTAAAAAAAACCCTTTTGTATGGGGTCTTGTGCTCCTTGCCTGGAATACACAGATGAAATATGACATAGTCCCTGACCTTAAGTAATTTCCTTTGGAGACGATCAAACTGCTGGCAAAACAAATAAACAGGAGACTGAAGAAATGTGGGGCCTCAGGGATGGCACGCATACAAATAGATTCTATCAAGGTAGATAATGGAATCAAATCTTTAGACTAGATCTGATAATATCTGATAATACATGTAGATAAGATACCAATATGAAACATCAAATCCACTTACAGACTCCCAGTCATAGATCACTAGAGCTGCTAGGTCCTTAAAGATTACTTAGTCAAAAACTATCATTTTTGCTGATGAGTAAACTGAGAATCAGAGAGGCTAAATGACTTACTAAAGTTTATGCAGCTACTTTTGGCAGGGCTGGGACTGGAAGCCAAGTTTACTAACTCCCATTTCAGGGTTGTTTTCCTTACACTATGGTTAACACTACCCAAAAGGTATGTCAAACAATTTCTACCACCAATAAGAAGTATTCTTTCTCCTCTCATTTCTACCTATCACTTTTCTTATACTGCCTTCCAAGATTCCTTCTTTTACTTTTCTATCCTGCTTGCTTCCTCTTTCTCCAGTAATTTAATCAAGCATAAACCGTTCAAAGGTCTCATTCCTTTTCTCTAGTGTCTCAATGCATCCATAACTAATAAAATACCCTTCATCCAACAAAGCTTTGCTTTTGTCCTGTAAACCTTGTTAAATCCATCCTCATCTCCCATGTCCCTTGGAGATTACCCATGAACTATCTCAATGAAGAATCCCTGAAAAGGGTTAGAAAATACTTCCCAAGAAGTTATCTGACTGCTCTCTCCTCCTGCTTTGTGTAGACATTTGATTAAAAAAAAATTTTGACCTTAGCAAACACCAAATAAAACAGGTACTTCAATACATATAGTAAAATCAAAAGAGTATTGCACATGAGGATGGAGATTTCAATTATGTATAGACTGCTCTCTTTTAAAGAATAAATTCAACCTATAACTTTCAAAATTATCATGCTTGTTTGTGATTCTTTCTGGCATTCCTTTCTCTGCATTTTTAAAAAAAGATGTCTAAATAACCTTATTTTCTTCCTTTTCTTTGCTACCCTATACTTATCCTCCCTCATTCATGCAATTCCCCGCTGGAAAAAAGAAAAATAAAGACTTCATAATAGATATCTGTGGCTAAGGAAACCAAATTCCCACAATGGATACTTCCAAAAATATATCTCTCATTCTGCATCCTGAGTCCTTCATTTTTCTGTCAAGAAATGGGTAGAATCATCAGTCCTCTTGAATTGTAGTGGTCATTGTTCAGAATTCCTAAGTCTTTCAAAGTTGTTTTTCTTTATATAATTGTCATTGCATAAATTGTTCTCCTAGTTGTGCTCACTTGATTTTGCATCAGTTCATAAAGTCTTCTCAAGATTCACTGAAACTGTCCCTTTCATCATTTATGGCAAAATAATATTCCATTACATTCAAATGCTATAATTTGTTCAACCATTCCCCAATTGATGGATATCCTCTTAGTTTTCAGGTCTTTGACACTACAAAAAGAGTTGCTTTTAAAAATTGTATATATGGATACTTTTCCTCTTTCTTTGATCTCTCTGGAGTATAGTTCTAATAGCAGCATAGCTGAGTGATATACTAAGTTCAGTGACTTTTTGGTTATAATTCCAAATTGCTTTCCAGAATGACTTGGCTGATTCATAGCTCCACCAGGAGGACATTAGTGCATACCCTCAGAAGAACATAAGATCCTTGAAGGCAGAGACTGGTTTTTTGTCTTTATATGTCCACGTAACACAATGTCTTGTATGTAATAGGACCATAACAAATATTTAAGTTCAATTAAATCCAAGAAAAGCATAAAAATAGCACTTAGGCTTGGGATGTCTATAAACAAATATAAAGATTATGAAATAAAAAAGATAAGCTTATCATTTTAATTGCAAGGAGGCAAATTCTATCTCACAGATATCTATGAGACACAAGTGGATTTTACTCATGATTTAACTATGAGAATAAAGGTGCATACATTATTCAAAAGCAACAGATTAAAAGAGCACTGTTTTGTATTAACAAGATACGCTCTTCTAAGGAAATGTAGTAACTGAAGAGGAAGAAAGCATGTTAGAGAACATTTGGAAGTGGATTAATGGACAAAGAAAAAATTGAGAGAAATATTATGGTAAAGTATATCACTGATTGCTCAGCAAGATGAGGGGAATAGATGATAAGTTTCAGAAGGAGATGTTATGGAGTCATAACAAACTAAAACTAGCTGTACATATGTTGAAACCATATAGCATTTCAAATACTTTGCTTTGCTAAGAATTCCATCAGGTAGAAGAAGTAATGAGGCGAACTGTTCTTCTGAATACGATTCTGATCAATGATAAGGAATTGGTTGCTGAAGTAAAAATGGAAAATTTGGGAAGTAACCATCCCAAGAACAATAGGTGTTTTCGGAGACTCTTCCCCACCACTGACTGAGAGATCAGACTTCAGAGTCCCACCTCCCCCGCCAAAAAATAAGTAGAATCACAAGGCCTAACATTCTATAGGGGAAGCCAGTTCAAAAGCATCGGAAACTCAAAGAATGAAGTTCCAATAACACAAACACAAATGATTCCTAAGATTAAAAAAAAGTAGCATTTCTTTAAATAGATGGAATTACCCAAGGAACTCATTGACCAATAGGAATTTTTAAAAGATTTGTAAAGGATAAAGATAACTAAGGAAGTATATAAAAGAAAGTCAAGAGTCCTGTGAGAATACCAGGAATGTTAAAAATGCAGAAATGCCTTTTTCATAAAAGCTGTCATAGGCAGCAAGGTATAATGCAATGGCATCAAACTCAAATTGAAAGGATCTCTGAAAGCCACATTCAGAAAACCACAAATTAGCTTTATCTTTGTTGTGTTTTTATTTTGTCAAACATTTCCCCAATTACATTTTAATCTGGTTTTGTGGCTGCAAGTCTTGTGGCTGTACCTTACCTTTGGTATAGTGGGTGAGAGAAATGGCAGGAAAGACTGGAGTTCAATCCCACCTCTGACACATAGGCTATATGATCTGTGAAAGTCACTTAAACTTGAACTATTCTAGGCAACTTCCTAAAACTATCAGTAGCTGAGAAAGTGCCAACTTGCATAGGAATTTCCTTGCCTGAGAGATCCCTACACCAGTGAAATGACAGGTTTAATCCCTAACTTAATCCTCTGTTACAGGTGAGTGCAATGGCTGAAAGTCTCTCATTTAAGGAAAAGGATACTTAATATTTTAACCTCGATAAAGCCTGAGCTATATCATAAAGTTTAAAGTTAACCTTCCCCTTCCCTGCTTAAACTTGCACATATACCATATATACCCACATCCTGTGTCATGCCTGTAACTGTTGTCTTTTAGTTTGGGGTTAAGGTGTTAGATTAAGAATCTTTCCTTGTTTCAAGAATGTGAGGCCAACTATCCCCACCAATGGGGATAGAGGTCCAGACTTTGGGGGTTTTTCTTAGAATTGTTTTGTAAGGGAGTTTTAAGAGTTTTTCTTAGAATTGTTTTGTAAGGGGGTTATTAGGGGCATTTCTTAGAATTGTCTTCAAGGGGTATATAAACTGCCTGTCTGCTCTCTATAACTGGCCTCCCTAACCCATTTCGCCCTGGAGTAGGCAATGCCCAGTTCTTGCGCGAGACTTGCAAATAATGCCTGTCTTTACCTTGAGAGACCTTTGATTTTTATTTCATTTTGAGGGAATTATTGTCCCACACATGGGCAAAATGAAGCTTAAAGAAGGTTAGACTCCTTACAATGGTTTTTCTTTTTTTCCTTTTTAAAACAGAATGTTAGAAGTGGTGAAAATAAGACTATTAAAATTGTTTTTTATAAAAAGGAAAGACTGCTACTGGCATGGATGGGATAACAACCGACAAAGAAAAGGTAAAACTACTCAACTCCTAATTTGCTTCTACATTTTTTCCTTCAGATTGAAAAGTAAAGAACAAAAATAGTTAACAGAGAACTGAAATAAAAGTACTGAATTGTTCAAGCTGTAAGGCCCAAATGATTCAACATTTGTTGTTTAGTTGTTTTAGTTGTGTCCCACTCTTCATGACCCCATTTGAGGTTTTCTTGGCAAAGATATTGGGGAGGTGTGCCATTTCCTTCTCCAGCTCATTTTATACAAGGAAAGTGAGGCATTGAGGGTTAAGTGATTTGCCTAGGGTCACACAGCTAGTAAGTGTCTGAGGTGAAATTTGAATTCAGAGAGATGAGTCTTCTTGACTCCAGGCCCAGCATTCTATTCACTGTGCCACTTAGCTGTCCACACTACTAAAAGCACTTGTGAACATGACTGCTGAGCTACTGTTGGTGATATCTGAAATGTCATGAAGGATAGGAAATGGGCAGGTCTAGAGATTGATAAATGTGGTCCTGATTTTCAAAAAAAAGGAAGAACATTCAGAGGTAAACTCTTATCTATGTCTAGCTGTAAATCCTCCAAAAGGAGTCTTCCCAACATGTTGGGGGAATTCCTCTAATTTTTTTTGAAATTTTGTAGATACCAGTGAGAATTCTTCACTCTTAGAACAATATCATTCTGACAGCTTCCTTTACATCACTTCTATGCAATTCTTCAATAGGAATGTGTCATAGCTTACTCATGTCCACTATGTACCTCTCTTTGCCTTTTAAACTCAATTTTAATTCTTAGGAGGCTTTAGTATTCTATGAATTACTGTTATACAGCATCAATCAAAGAATAACAGCATTAAAAGTATGCACTTCAGGAAGAAGCATGGGGTCATTAAAAGTATTGCACTCTTTCTCAAAGGCAATCCAACATGATCTCTTCAAACTGTTCCATTCTGGGCCTAGTTTATTGTCCACACACAGTATCTGTACACAATAAATGTACTAATTAACAGCTCCATCAGCTCCCCCATCCAACTGCCTGGACAATAGGCATCCTTTATCTACTTGGATTGGCCTATGGGGATAGTTAAGCTGAATTCATTAGTGATTATAGACCTTATTAAGGAAGCTTTGCAATATTCCAGAGACTGATGCAATCAATACAATGTTATTGGCAAACAAAAGTATCTGAAGACCTCAGTATTGATAAGGAGATCTCTCTTCCATCTGGATTATGCCCTGGGCATTCTACATCACAGTGGTAAACACCTTTGTGAGGAAACATCTCCTGGTCTTATGCCTCATTTGATATTAATAATTATCTTTCAAAGAACTTTGAATTACTTTAACCTACATATGGGACACAAATAATTAAAGGGCCTTTAAGGTGGCATTTAACTCTACCAATAGTTTTAACAACAAGCACAGTGGAATGTTGTATTTTCTGCCCTTTTCAATCAATTATGTAACTAAAGATGTAGTCTGCTGTAATATATCATTTACAAAGGCCTTCCTATTCTCTTTTCATACCTCTGTCAAGGATGCTGTCTATGTTACACTGATAAAAAATTTTAGAGAAATGTGAAAGTAAGCATATGTTGAAAGATGTTTGTATTTTCTCAGTCACCAATTTTTCTGTAACAATAACATCCACAATTTTTTGGCTCTATAATGTTACTATTAATACTCTTACTACTATTTGATATTTATTACTATGAGGTGGCTAGATCGTAGTGGATAAACCACTGCACTTAGGAGTCTGGAATATCTGGGTTGGAATCCTGCCTTAGCCACTTACTAGCACTGTGGCCAGAGACAAGTCTTAACTTCTTGATTTGTTTCATCTGTTTTTTTTTTAAAGACAGCTTCGCAGGGTTTTTGAAGATGAAATGAGATAATATATGTAAAACTTTAAGTGTTTTACATTAGCTAGCATTGTTATTATACGATACTTCAGAGCTGTTGTATATATCACTTGATCCTGTGCCATCATGTCTTCTCCCTCTTCTCTCTTTATATGCTCTTCCCTAATAACCTTGTTAGATCCTATGGGTCTAACAACCATCTCTTTGCAAAAGGTCAACATATCCTAAGTCCCTCTCCTGACCTTTTGTTCTGTATCATCAATTGCCCATATTTCAAATTGGATGTTCTATAGACATCTTAAACTCAACATACCTAAACATGAACTCATTAGCATTCCCCCTAAACCCTCTTTCAAACTTCCAAATTTCTAGGCAATGTACCATCATCCCTATTATTCTCTCTCAATCATTCCATATACCCAATCAGTTGCCAAATCTTGCCATTTCTGCCTTCACATCTCTCACATCTGACTTCTTCTTAGATTACCAAAACAGCCTCCTAATTGGATCTTTGCTGTTTCAAGTTTCTAATAATTTCAATCCATACCTCACATGCCTGCTGAAGTCATTTTACTTAAGCATATATCTGACCATGTGACTCTCCTACTCATCCAACTCCAGTGGCTTCCTATTGCCTCTAGAATAAAATATAAACTCCTCAGTTCAGCTTTTAAAGCACTATGCCACCTGGTCCCAAATGTACCTTTCAGGCTCACTGAATGTTATTTGCTCTCCTGCATTCTACAATCCAGTCAAACCAGCCTTCTTTCTGTTCCTCACTCATGACCCTCTAGCTCCTCCCTGTCTCTGAGCCTTCAAACCCTATGCCCAGAATACACTCTCTTTAACCTCCCACTATCTTGTCCCTCACTGAATTACTCTTTTTCTTTAAGATCTAGCTCATATACCACCCTCCAAATGAAGCCTTTTCTTTACTTGCCCCCAACTGCTGGTGCCTTACTTCCTTATATTTAAGTACTTAGTACATTTAAGCTATATATATTTTAAGTATCTATATCTATATCTATATCTATCTATCTATCTATCTATCTATCTATCTATCTATCTATCTATCTATCTATCTATCTATCTATACTTGTTGCCTCTTCCATTAGGAAAAAAAGATCATTTTCAGTAGGGAAACTCACTTCATTCCATTCTTGGTACTTGTCTCCCCAGTGGCTAGCACGTTGCTTGGCACATAGTTGGCACTTAGTTGTTGACTGATCTTCATAATAACTTAGCAAAGTATCCCCATCGACTAGCCGGTAGAAATTTAATGTATATTAAATTTGTAGAACTGTACCGAGATAAGAAATGTTAATATGATACCCATTTCAAAGAGGAGAAGGCCATATAGCGAAGAAGGGCAAAGCTAGAATTGAAACCAAAGTCTTCTGACACCAAGACCAGTTCTCCGCTTGGAAACCATTCCTGTCCAGATAAAGGGCTGAGCTAGATAGTCTCTAAGACTCATCTAGCTTCCATTTGAAGATCTCCAACAGTGAGGAAGCCATTACCACCCAGGACGGACCATTCCATTTCTGAATGGTTCTACTTGTTAAGGTTTTCCTTCTGTCAGAACCAAATCTGCCCCTTTGCAACTTTCACCCATTGCTTTTACTTCTGCCCCTTGGGGGTCTAACAGCGAAAGTCTAATCCCTCTTTCCGCGTTCAGACCTTCACAAACTAGGGCACAGTGATCTCGTCTCTCCACACTCCCACTAGCCGACACTTGTCTTTTCCAGACTAAATATTCCCAGTCCCTTCCACCATTCCTCGCTGGACATGGTTTCTGGTCATCTCCCGATTCTGGCTCCTCTCTTCTGGACTTTGCTCAGCTTATCGATATCCTCCCTGGAATGGGGGCAGGGGGATGCAGAACTGGTCACTTTCCTCCGGATGTGCCTGAACAGGGTCCAAGGAAGTGCAGCGTCGGTCACGCACTGTCCCTGTTACCCCAGCGCTGCGGAACTCCATTCAATCGCCTTTGCCACACAGAACCTCGAAGCTCGCCCCGCTCCTGCCGTCGAGGTGTAATCCCGAGAGATCAAGACACAAAACCTCTTAGGCAAGTTTTCGCCATTTCCGTGGGAATCCTTCTACGTCTTTCCCACATCTTCCTCCTCTCACTCGCCTCCAAACTAGAAAACAAGGCCGTTGACGAATGACCGTTGGCCACTATCCGGAAGCCCGACACCGCGAGAAGGTCCCCACACTTCAGGGTGTTCCACACTTCAGGGTGTTCCACAGCCTGAAGCGAGCCTGAATTGAGATTGCGCCGGAAACCCCGCCCCTAGAGAATAACCCACAGAGTAGACGGTCCTCCGAGATTCCTAGAGTAGCGACGGAACTACGGAGTGGAGATTGGGGAAGAGGGGGAGGACCTGGCGCTGGGGTGCTCCTTGGAGGGAGCGGGGATACACCCCCGCACTTCCGGCCCCTATCCAGCGCCCCCTTTTCCCTGGAGGGAGGTCTCTTCTCTGGCGGAGAGCTGTGGCCGAGTCTTGCGCCCCGGAGTCCGTATAGTGGCTCCCCATTGCTGTATGCTTTTTCTCTCCTCTTCTTCATCCTTTTCCTTCTCGGTCCTCCCTCATTCTCCTGGTGAAATCCATCTCTCCCGCTCTCACCCTTACGTCTTACCTCATTTCCTATTTCATTTCATTCCCTTCCCCTTGTCCTCCATCATCCCTCTCTCTTTTCATCATCCGCTTCCCTCCTCCTCATTTCTTTATCCCACTCTTCCATTTCTTTTCCATCATCCTTCTCCTTTCTTCATCATCTTTTCCCCCATCTTCTCACTCTCTCTTCCCCTATGACCCTCCTCTCTCTTCACCCGTTAACCTGTTGTTTCCTTCCCATAATTCCCTATCAGTTCCTCCCTTCCCTGTCATTTCCTTCCTTCCCATTATCACATCAATAAACACTTTTTCGGGGAAGGCAATCGGGGTGACCCAGGGTCACCCAGCTAGTAAGTTTCTGAGGTCATATTTGAACTGGGGTCCTCCTGACTCCTGGGCCAGTGCTCCGTCTACTCTACCACCTAGCTGCCCATCAATAAAAAAAATTTTAGGCACCTACAGTCTGCAAGACACCATGCTTGCGTACTCCTTCATGTCATCTGATGTCTCTTCCCTCCATTAAAATATTCCTTCCTCCTTTGTCATTCAGTCCCCCTTCCCACATCATCACACTCTCCAGGTCTCCTCTCCTTCATCTCCACACACATCAACCCCAGTCATTTGAGGATGACCCTGTGCGTGCTTGAATTTTCAAAGAATAGGGGAACGTACAAGGTGGGATGGTATCTTCCATCCTCAATCTTTGAAGGATAGCTGTCTAAGGACTACCATATCGTATCAAGGAGGAAAAGAAAGGGACCCATTTAGAGGAAGTTCCCAATTGAGGTGAAAATGTAAAAACATGAAAAGGTAATTTCCAATATATGGTGGTCTAGGAAGGCTTCATCTCTGAAAATATTCATTTAAGTTGGATATTTGAAGCCTGTCATATGTGACCCTCAATAGTAACTAACACACGAGGGCTTTAAGGCTTAAAAAGTGCTTTACACATTTTTATCTCGCTGATCCTCACAACTGCCCTGTGAAGCAGGCGCTGTTATTTTCCCCATTTTTACTGATGAGAAGACTGAGGCTAAGAGTGGTCACACGACTAGCAGGTGTCTGAAGTAGGATGTAATAGTCTTCTTGAATCCAAACTGCCAATTGTACATACGTGGTGGGCAGGTGCCCTGAATGAATGCTCCTCTTTCTACAGCATTTGGTGATTCAAATGATTCACTTCAATTCAACTCAATAATATTTGCCTAATATGTTCCAGACACTGCAAAGCACTGGTACTTCAAACTTAAAAACAAACTACTGAGAAGATTAAAATTGATCCTGTATCATTTTCTTCCTGATCCTATTTATAATTAATTGGTTTTGTCCTGTAACTGCCTAAGTCATGGTTCTCTGTTTCTGAACTTAGTTCAGAATTCAGCTGGCCTATAATGGGATAAGTTTTGAACATCATAATGTTCCCCATGCCTCAGCTGTATAATCAGTCATGTTACCCTCAACCCCATAATGTCACCTACCCCGTTCTGTACTCCGTAAAACCTATAAAAGGGGACCTGTTCTTTTGCTTGGGGTCTTTAGCTGGCAACTGAGGCATCTATTGACCTAACTTATTCTCAGCCCTGGTAATAAAATGATGTGTTGCTCAGAGAAATGCGCCTCAGCTTACCTTTTGTTAAATGTAACTCATAACACAGTCTCTGCCATAAGGAATTTATAATACACTCAATTCTATAAGGAGACTTTGGCACATTCTCAATTTGTCTAACATAGAAGTTCCTTGTTCTACATAGAAGTCTTGTCCTACATATGCCCAGATCACTTAACTCTGTGTCCCCTACCACATGCTGTAGCTTCCTTTGAATGGCTGCATAACTAGAAAAGATTGCATTTTTAATGTATGTTCTCTTTACTATTGCTTCCAGAGAGTAAAGATCACAGTTCTGTTGGTGGGCACCATGAACTGAAGGGGCAGTGATCCCCACTGGACTCATCTGACCTAGGCTTGAGTCCCAGGCGCCCTGGCTTCTCCAGGTAGAGCTTCCAGGATTCCATGCCAAGCTGGATGACTTCGATTTCACTCCTGGAATCCTAGATCAAAAGTGGATGTAGCTTAAACTCCCAGAACTGATGGGTACAGTGAGGATCACTCTGACAACTGAAACTGTGGGGGACAAACAACAAAGAAGAAACATAAGTATTCTCAGACCCATTTCTCAAAGCTGGGGTAAAAGAGAGAGCAGAGGAGGGAAGTCCTTCCCCTCTTATGGACTAGATTCATGGTGCGCAATCTGAGGCTGAACTGTGATTTACATCTGAATTCAACAGGAAAGAGTGCTATTGTTTAAAATATGGGTTTTAATGCAATAATAAATCACCACAGTAACCTAGTGTTTGA
The DNA here is from genome assembly GCA_028646595.1 of Phalanger gymnotis. Taxonomy (NCBI): domain Eukaryota; kingdom Metazoa; phylum Chordata; class Mammalia; order Diprotodontia; family Phalangeridae; genus Phalanger; species Phalanger gymnotis. The sequence goes on along the minus strand of CM053622.1, from coordinate 72,531,669 downwards.
TAAACCCAAAAACCCCAGTATTTGGGATAAGAACTAACTATTTGACAAAAACTGCTGGGAAAACTGGAAAACAAAGGGCACAAACTAGGTATAGACCAACATCTCACACCATATACCAAGATAAAGTATGGGTACACAATTTAGCCATAAAGGATGACACCATAAGAAAAGCAAGGAATAGTCTACCTGTTAGAGCTATGGAGAAGGGAAGAATTCACAACCAAACAAGTGATAGGGAGCATTACAAAATGTAAAATAAATAATTTTTATTATATTAAATTTAAAAGCTTTTGCACAAAGAAAGCCAATGCAACCAAGATGAGAAGGGAAGCAGAAAGCTGGGAAACAATCTCTACAGCAAGTGTCTCTGATTAAGGCCTTGTTTCTCAAATATATAGCCAATTGAGTTCAATTTATAAGAATATAAGCCATTCCCCAATTGATAAACATTGAAGGATATGAGCAGGCAGTTTTCAGATGAAGAAATTAAAACTATTTATAGGTATGTGAAGAGGTGCTCTAAATCACTTCTGATTTAGAGAAATCCTCACACCTATCAGATTGGCTAATATGACAAAAAAAAGGAAAATGGTAAATATTGGAGAGGATGTGGGAAAATTGGGACACTAATGCGCTTTGGGTGGAGTTGTGAACTGATCCAGCCATTCTGGAGAACAATTTAGAACTATGCCCAAAGGACAACCAAACTGTGCATACCCTTTGATCCAGCAATACCACTACTAGATCTGTATCCCAAAGAGATCATAAAAAGGGGAAAGGACCTACATGTGCAAAAATATTTATAGCAGCTCTTTTTGTGGTGGCAAAATATTGGAAATTGAGAGAATGGTAATCAATTGGGGAATGGATAAACAAGCTGTGGAAATGTAATAGAATACAATGCGTAGTAAAAAATAAAGAACAGGCAGATTTCAGAAAAACCTGGAAGGACTTGTACAAAGTGATAGAAAGTGAAATGAACAGAACCAGGAAAATAATGTACACAGTCTCAGCAACAGCTGCGTGATGATCAACTATGAATGACTCAGGTTTTCTCAGCAACTCAGTGATCCAAGACAAGTACAAAGGACTCACAAGGAAAACGCTATCCACATCCAGATAAAGAACTGATGGAGGGGCAGCTAGGTGGTGCAGTGACTAGAGCACCAGCCCTGAAGTCAGCAGGACCTGAGTTCAAATCCAGACTCAGACACTTGACACACTTACTAGCTGTGTGACCTAGGGCAAGTCTTAACCCCAATTGCCTTGCAAGAAAAGAAGCAGAAAAAAAAGAACTGATGGTCTTAGAATACAGACTGAAGCATACTTTTTTCATTTATTTAATTCTTTTTTGTTTTTTTTTTCCCTTTTGATCTGTTTCTTCTTTCACAGCTGTGACTAATATGGAAATTCATTTTACATGATAGCATCTGTATAACCTATATCAAATTGCCTACCACTTTAGGAAGAGAGGGTACAGAGGGAGAAAAATTTGAAACTCAAAATATTGCAAAAATGAATGCTAAAAATTGTCTTGACATATAATAGGGGAAAAAATAAAATAGTATTTAAAAATATGGGCTTTTATATAACACCTTGGAGTGTGTTATTGAAAATGTGATATAAATTTCTTCTATTTTATTTAAAAAATTATTTTTAGTCTGAACTTGACAAACAACAACAAAAAATGAACATTTACCCCAAAAAAAACCCAGAAAAAGAGACTTGTATGTGAAACTATGAATTTCAATTAAGTAAAGCTTAGTATATTTAACAAAGTAGTACCAAAGACCCTGTTTAACTGTGTCTGGGAAGTCTATCTGCTGTCTTCTGTGTATTTTAAATGTTTCATTGAAGGCTTTTTTTTTTTTTGCAACACTGTCATTATTTACAACACTATAAACCATCACTACCTCCCCATTCTCCCAATAACTCTACCTCCACTCTCCCCCCCAAAATAAAAGTTTACCTTTGTAGCAAATATAGTCAACTACAACAAATTCATATATTGGTCATTTCTGAAAATCTACATCTAATTCTGCACCTATAGTCTACTACCTCTCTGTCAAGAGAGAGGAAGCAACTAGCTGATACAATAGTTTGACCACTGGGCTTGTGATTAGGAAGACATTCTGCCCAAGACTTGTAATAACTGGGCAAGCCACTTAACCTTTTTCAGCCTCAGATTCCTAAACTACAAAGTGAGGAGGTTGGACTCTAAGGCCCCTTCTATCTCGAAATCCATAATCAATGTTCTGGAGTGATGGCTGGTAGTTGTACTGACCAGAGTCCTTAAGTCTTCCAGAATTGTTTTCTTTTACTTTCTTATAGTCGTATAAATTACCCTCTTGGTTCTGCTTACTTATTTTATTCTGTGTTCACTCATATAGTTGTTCTCAAGTTTCTCTAAATTGGTACTGTTAGACTGTAGTTTTCCATTACGTTCCCATGTCATGATTTGTTCAGCCATTCTCCAGTTGATGGGCACCCATTTTGTGCATATGGTCCTTTCCATTTCCTCTTTAGGGGACTTGGGTCAGGCAATAGGTGCAGTTGAGCAACTTTGGGAACATAGTTCTAAAATTGCTTCCCAGAGTACTTGAAACAATTCAAAGCTCTACCAATGATGCATTAAAAAAAAGCAGAACAGAATAACAGCATTTCCATAACAGTTGAAGGCTTACAAAGTGTTTTCCTCACAAAAACTTAATTAAATATATATTATCATCCCTGTTTTACAGATAAGAGATTACTTGCTCCTTGAACAAATTACTTCACGCTTCTGAGCTTCAGTTTCCTCTTCTACAAAATGGAGACTAGTAATCTTTATCTCTCAAGAATGTTGTGTGAAAATCACTTGATAAGCCTTACCATACTATAGAAATGAGACTTACTTTTTTAAAACTAATATCGACAGACTAATGGAAAAGATGTTGAAGCAGTTTTATTTTGGAAAAACAAAAACCTAGCTTGTGTGTTTACCTGTTTTCAGCAACAAATATTATTATAATTATGTTAACAAAACCAGACTGCCTGTGTGTTTTTTAATTTCAGTGGTATTTTGTTTGCTCTTATTTCTGGAACACCAGATCAGTCAAACAATACTGATCAATAAATGTTTATTAAGTACTTGCCATGTGCCAGGAACTGTACTAAGTGCTAGGGATACAAAAAGAAACAGAAAATAGTCTCTGCCCTCATGGATCTTACAATCCAATGGGGAGACAATGTGCAAATATATACCAAGTAAGCTATATTCAGGATAAATAGGAAATACTTAACAGAGGAAAGGCACTAGAATTAAAAAGGGTTGGAAAAGTCTCCTGTAAAAGATGGGATTTTAGTTGGGCCATATAGGAAACCAGAGAAAATGGAGTTGAGGAGGGGGAGCATTCCAAATATGGGAGACAGCCAGAAAAAATTCCCAAAGCTACTAGATGGAGTGTCTTGTTCATAGAATAGCCTGAAGGCCAATGTCATGGGATCAAAGAGTATTGTTGGGGAATACAGTGTAAGAGGACTGGAAAGGTAAGAGGAGACTAGGTTATGAAGGACTTTGAATGCCAAACAGAGGATAATTGGTGATATAATAGGGGGCTAGGGATTCAAGAGAGGAGAACAATGTAGAGTTGGATTGGTTCACCAAGGGGTCAAGATGGGGAAAAGAGGAGAGAGTGGTTAGTGCACAGGAGGTGGCTTGGGAGAGAATTGAGAGGATAAGGGATCCCACTGTGGATGAAAACAAGGATTTTGTAAGGAAAAGCAGAGAGTGAGGTGAAAAGTCAATAGATTATGGTAAGACAAGGGGATTTCATAATTCTGAACTCAAAAAGGGATGTTTGAAGGGGACTTCTATATCCTCAAAGCAAGCCACCCTGTGCCCCACATCCTGACTGAGGATGCCTATGTCAGCTATAATTATAGTCTCCATATGTATCAACACGGAAATAACATAAAACTGTAATGCCATAATAAGATAGGGTCCATAAAGCAATAAGAGAGGTGCCATAGTGTCCTTTGTCAATTGAAATTATAGTTCCAAGAGGATCCCCAGGATGTCTGGTTTTTCTACCATAAAATATAAGCATCAAACATAAGATAATAGTGCAACAAGTAAAGAGGGATGCCATTATCCAAGATTGTGTCTTTAACAAGAGAGAGTCATGAAATAATAAGATAAAGGAAATGTCTGGTGGTGTCTGGCCCTTGTCAGAAGAATGTTCCCAGTCAGCTAAATCCAACAGGAGAACTGCAGGTTCACTCAGAGAACACACAATGTCTACTGTGCCAACCAGGGTGCCTTTTCTGGTTGGTTTGTCCAGGCTTTGGCCTTCTCTGAGTGTTGGAAGGGCTCAAACAATGTTCACCAGTAAGCCAAGGAGAATGAGTGAAGGTGCAGCCAGTCCTGGAAAAGGTGGCAATGGAATGAAGAAAAGTTTGCTGCCTATGGAACAGGCATTCCAGGGGACACAATGGAAGGGCTGGTTGGTGTTCGGTTGAAACTGGGGGGTAGGAAGGTTGAGGGCTGTGGGAATAAATAATGAGGTGAAGGAATGCAGGTAATGGCATTTGGGTGATGATCTGCAGGGCTCGGAATCACTGGGATATGAAAGATGATCAGGTGTGAAAATGTTCATCACTGAGTGGACTGTGTCACTCTTCCAAAAGAGGTTGGAGATTGGGGTGGAAGCAAAAAAAAAAACCATGAAAAAGATAAGGAAGATGAAAATAGTATGCGTCCATGTGCATTCAGACTTCATCAGTTTTTTCTCTGGATGTGGACAGCAATTTCCATCATGAGACCTTTGGACATTTTCCATCATGTGACCATAATTGTGATGCCCCCTACTCAAATTAGCCAGTATTTATTCAGTTTATTGTGATTTGATGGATATCAGTGATTTTATTAGTGAACTAAGCAGAACAGCATCAAATTTAAGTTACTCATGTATGTTAATGCTGTTAGGATAAGAGTTATGAATAATTAATAAATTTACCACGTATTGATGATTACATTACTTACATTTATCAGTTAGATTCATATTGTTAGTTAGAAATGTAATAGAAATGTAATTGCTGCCCTACCACCTCCACTACCACTCTGTAACATATTCTAATAAAGTTCATTGGCTGGTACAAATACCCCTCTCCCCTATGAATCATTACTGTCTATTCCTTTGTGACCTTTGCTTCAAATCCACAACTTTCTTAGACCCCAGGATACTGTTGGTCAAACACTAGGGTCTTATGACTTGTGAAAGGCTCTGAGATGTTGAAAGATCCCTTTCAACAAAGTTCCTGTTAGGATGACCTAGAGTTGACTACATGTAGAAGGTCTCATGACCTGTGAAAGGTCTGTGGACAAAATGGTTATGATGGATGGACACTTCCCTTAGCCAGTCATAAGACTTCCCCACTTCTGGAATTGACCAATCAGTGAATTGTAATGCCTCCTTCTATTTTTAGTGCTCTCCCAGATGTATAAAAGTAGCTAGCACCCAAGGGGAGAGGTCCCTGGTAAAGATCTTGTACTCAATTAAGTAGGGACTTCAGGATTCCCTAATAAATTGATTAGTCATGCTTGGAGTTCTCAGTGACTTTTGTTACAGATTGGAATTTTATGGCCGACACCACCCTGTGCTCATTTCTCAGGCCTTTTTTCATCTCAGACATAGATCTGGCAGATTCTTCCCTGAAGTACCATACATCTTCCTAACTACGGCACCTGCCAATCTCTACAGGCAGACTGGACCAGCAGAAGCATGTTGTTTCAAGAGTCAGTGATGTTTCGAGAAATAGCTGTCTATCTCACTTGGGGCTAAGATCTGGCTCCAGAAGGCTCTCTACAAGAAAGTAATGTTGAAACAGATCACTGCTTTGGAGTCAAGATCTGGGCTCAAATTCAAGCTGTGCCATTTAATATGTGGTATGAGCTTGGAAATATCACTTCTCTTTGAGTCTCAGTTTCATCATCTAAAATTAATTTAATTAAATGAATTTTTAAGTTCTTTGCCATTCTAAATCATATCCATCTTATCACTCTGAGTTTTCCGTAGGAAACCCTACTCTACTCTATGTAGACCCTCCAAGCATTTCGATGATGATGCAGCAGGTAGGTGGGGTAGTGGATAGAGTGCTAGACTTCAAATTAGAGAGACTGGAGTGCAAATCTTGCCCCAGACACAAACCATAAGTAGGTTTTTCAATTTCAAGTCCTCCAGAAGAGAAGAGCCATGGGTTCTGAATATATTAGGTGCCAAGAAAAGACCTTCAAAGGAGACATCTGTATCAGTAAACGAGGAGGAATCTATTAGGTAAGATTTTGTTTTTCTAGGGAAAGACATGATATATTGTAGGCATATTTGTAGCCTAAGGAAAGGGAAGACTAAGAGAGTGACTGGTTTAAAATGGGAAAAGAGAGCAAAGAGAGGGAATCCACAATAAAATATGGGAATGAATAACATAGTAAAGATAGGACCAACCCTCCTTGATCCCATTTACTATGCTTACCTTGCCCAATTTGGGAATGCTATTATTCCGTGTTAGTGTCCTACATACCTTTGCTCATCTACCTAGAATTAAATTAATAATTAATTTGTGGTAGCTAAGAATTGTAAATCAAAGGGATGCCCATCAATTGGGGAATGGCTCAACAAGCTGTGGTATATGAAGGTAATGGAATACTATTGTGCTATAAGAAATGGGGATGATACAGACTTCATAACAACCTGGAAGAACCTTCACGACATAATGCTGAGTGAGCGGAGCAGAACCGGGAGAACATTATACACAACCACAGATAAATTGATTCTGTGATGACTAACTCTGACAGACTCTGCTCTTCTCAGCAACACAATATGCAGAGAAAGCTCCAAAGGACTCATGATGGAGAGGGCTATCTACATCCAGAGAAAGAACTTTGAAGTATGAATGCAAATCGAGGCACACTTCATACTCACCTTTTTCCCCCAACTTTTTTTTCTCTCTTTTGTATTTGTTGTTGGGTTGTGGGGTTTGGTTTTTTTTTTGGTTCTGTTTCTTCTTTCTCATGAGTCATTCCATTGGTCATGGTTCTTCTCCACAACTTGACTAGTGTGTAAATTAATTCAATGCCAAAGTTATATGGGATTCCATGCCTTCTTGGGGAGGGAGGGAAGAAAATCTGGAACTCAAAATTATGTAGAACTGTTTGTTGCAAACTAAAAATAAAAAAAAATGAAAAAAAAGATTAACGGCAAATTTTTGATGCATCGGTATCACTAGTACTCCTAGATAATCTTTAGTGTGTTTTAGCAGATTAAATTTGGAATCAGAAGACCTGCCTTCAAATTCTGGCTCCCCTACTTACTCTGTAACCACCAACAGGTTATTTTCTCTCTCTGAATTTCCTCATCTACAAAATAGGGGTACTAATATTTGTATGGAGTTCTTCTAAGGAAAATGTTTTGAAAATCATAAAGCACTACACGAGGAATTATTCCTCACCACATGAGAAGTTATTTGATACTCTGTTCCCACTCCATTAATTAATCATTCAGTAAATATGGCACTACAAGACTTTCCATTTTCTCTGCTACCTAATACCTATGTGATATTAAGTAATCACCCTTATGAGGTTTCAGTTTCATCATCTCTAAAATGAGGAAGGTATATTAGAAGGCTTCTAAGATACTTTCTAGTTCAAAATTTATGAACCTGTAATCCCATCAGAGAGAATAAATAATGTCTGCATTTTCTATTTATTGGTTCAGCTTTTAAGTTAGGGATGGAAACCAACCTGTCAACTCCCAAAGAGGAAATTTCTGAAGTAGAATTGCAAAGATCAACATTAGAAATATTCCCAAGTAATAGTGACCAGGAATGTGAGTTTGGAGAAGTTGAGAATAGTTTTGAGAAGCATTTGGAAAACTTCACATGGAAGATTTGGGGGAAATTCCCCCTTCAAAGAGAGAGGCTTCACACAAGTGATTGGCACTTACATGAAATTTTTAATGAAAGAAAGAACTCAAGAATGTAATAAATTTGATAGAACATTCAATTTGAACTCAAGTCTTATTATATATGAAGACAGTATTACAGGAGAGAAGGCCTTTAAATGTAATATATGTGAGAAAAAGCTTCAAATCTAATTCAATATTAGAGAAACACAAGAATATTCATGACTCAAAACTCTATGAATGTAACATATTGCAGGAAATCCTTTTGTTGGAACTCACATCTTACATGACATCAGAGAATTCATACTAGAATCTATAATTGTAAGGAATGTAGAAAAGTCTTCAACCAAAGTTCACAACTGATTCCACGCAGGAGAATTTATGATTGAGAAAAACCCTGTGAGTGTAATGAATGTGGGAAGACTTTTGGGCACAAAATAAACCTTATTAAATATCAGAGAATTCATTCAGGAGAGAACTCTTATCAGTGTAATGGTTGTGGAAAACCCTTCAGTTGGAGATCAAACATTATAAGACATCAATTAATTCACACTAGAGAGAAATCCTATGAATGTCGTCAATGTAGGAAAACATTCACTCAGTTCAATCTTATTAAACATCAGAGGCTTCATACTGTAGAGAAAACTACATAAATGTGATGAATGTGGGAAAGGCTTCAGTCAGACTCCACATTTGACTAACCATCAGAGAATGCATAACAGAGAAAAACCTTATAAATGTATTAAATGTGGGAAAGCCTTTAGAGCTCTACTCTTATTAAACATCAAATAATTCATAATGGAGAGAAGCTCTATGAATATGAATAATGTGGTAAACCCTTCAGTGCAAGTTCAAATCTTATTAAGCATCAGAAGATTCATCTAAGAGAGAAATCTTATGAGTGTAAAGAATGTGAGAAAGCCTTTGGTAGCATTGCCCACTTTATTCAGCACCATAGAATTCATACTGGAGAAAAACTTTTTGAATGTAATGATTGTAGGAAAGCATTTAGTGGGAAGGCAAACCTTATACATCATCAAAGAATTCATACTGGAGAGAAACCCTATGAATGTGGAAAAGCTTTTAGTAGGAATTCACATCTTTTTAACATCAGAGAGTTTATCTGGTATAAAAACCCTATGGATATTGTGAGTATGGAAAAGCCTTAAGTATAAGGTCCTACTTTGTGTAGGAACCTTTGTTTTCATCAGAAAATAATTCAGTAAATGTAAACAATGTGGAGAAAAGCTCCAGTAATGCTTGAAAAATCTCTAAAAAAATATTAAACTATTTAAAGATTTATATCTTTAAATATATCTGTGTTCAGTTAATTTTGTACAATATCTGTCCTGGAGATCCAATTACATTGTTTGATCTCATCATCGTGGAGATTGTTTCAACTTTGGTACTCATATCTCATCAATATTCTTAGTTGCCTCTGCCCCTTTGATTAGAAGGTTGGAGGGCAGAGCAAAAAATCTCTTCCCAAAGCCTCCTTTATAAAAGCCTCGTAATTACTAGCCTACTCTCCTTCTTCTATAAGCTGCTCTGCTTGGTTTCCATTCCACCATGCCCCTAAACAGGGTACCCTCTGGTACAACCTGCCTTTTTCAGTTTCCTTTTGTGTATTGTCTCCCCACATCCCCATTAGATTGTAAGCTCCTTGGCAGCAGGAAGTGTCTTTCCTTTTAATTTTTTTTTTAAATTTGTATACTTGTCATTTAGTATAATGCCTGGTACCTAAGTATCAACATTATTAAGTATTAGGGCTACAAAGACAAGCAAGGAAGACAGTTCCCTGCCCCCAAGGAAGGGCTTGTCCACACCTTTTCATTACTCCTCAAACCTCTACCCTCTCTACTCACTTTCTCAACTGAAAACTTTGCCTTATACTTCTTTTTGAAAAAATATATATATATTTTTCAATCAGCAAAAATATGTCCTCTCTCACTACAACCCTAACCTCAAATTGAGAAAAAAAGGGAAAAAAACCCCAATTATAAACATGTATAGTCAAGCAAAATGAATTTCTACATAGACCATATCTAAAACTATGCCTCATTCTACACTGAATCCTTCACTTTCATCGTTTGTCCTCTGGAATCATGCCTGGTCATTACAACTTTTTCATGACCCTACTCTATTGTAGTCCTTCTTGTACCTGTCTGACCTCTCCTACTTCTGTCTCTCTGGTCCCTGGGCAAGTCACTTAAACTAAGTTTGCCTCAGTTTCCTTATCTGTAAAATAATCTAATCCAGCCTGCACTCAGCTGTCATATTGATCTTTCTAAACACAGGAAGTTGACCACTATAAAATCCCCTATTTGGTATTCAAAGCCCTCCATAACCTGGCCCTTCTTTGTATGTTTTTTACATCTTACTCTCCATTCCAATGACATTCACCTCTTTGTTGTTCCTTCCAGGAGCCACTTCATATCTCCTGACTCCTGGCATTTTTACTGGCTATTCTCCATGCCTAGAATTCTTACTACTCATCTCTGCTTCCTAGTTTCATTCAAGTACTAGTTAACATTCCATTTTCTAGTCTGTCAATAAACATTAAATGCTTTCTATGTGCCAGGCACTGTGACAAGTGTTGGGGATATAAATGCTGAAAAAGAAAGAAGATCCCTGCCCTCAAAGAGTTTATAAGCTACAGTTACCCCTTCCACATCACAGCTTTCACCATCAAGATTTCCATATACTACCTGTAGGCATAAGAAATTAAATGGGAAATTTTGGGGAGTTTTGTGGAAGCCGTAGACTATGCTTGAAGGCCGAGACAGATTGTATGACCAAATACCTACCCAATTTCAAAATAAGGTATTGTAAACACCCCATAAAAGAAAAAGAAAAAATTCAGACTTCTTCTCTGGTATGAAGGGAGGGCCACAAAATTTTACTCAGATTTTCCTGATCTTGGGGGCGCCGGAAGAGATAACTGTAATTGGGGAAAACAAAACATAAAAGGAAGCTGAAGAGTGTGTTCGTAGAGGATAGAAAGTATCCCGCTTTAGTGTGTGTGTAGAGGATAGAAAGTATCCCGCTTTAGTGGAGAAGTTAGAGAAAGTTTTTACAAGAAGCCTTTCCCAATTACTCTTAATACTGTCCCTTTGGTTGATTATGTGCAATTTATCCTGTACTTACTTGTTTGTCAGCAATGACTAAGAGAGAGACAACCCTGTTGACTGTCACAGGAAAATCTATTTCCTTTACCTTTATAGAGATGGACAATGGAGGCATTCTTGAACTCCTGGGGAATAACCTCCTCTTGCCATACAACTTGGAAAATTTCAGTCATCCTTGCCAGAGTCCTTAATAGGATGATCCTTCACAAGGACGATGATCATCTAAGAGTCAGTGTGGCTTCAGAAAGGGCTGAGGAATGGTGGATATGGTGTTTGCTGCCTGACAACTCCAGGAGAAATGCCAGGAGCAGAACAGAGGTCTATACACATTTGAAGATCTGACCAAAGCCTTTGATACTGTCGGTCGTGAGGGCTTGTGGAAAATTATGTCAAAATTTGGTTGCCCAGAGAAGTTCATCAGCATTGTATGTTAATTTCATGGTGGCATGCTTGTTCTGGATTATGGACAACACTCCTATGCTTTTTATTTTTTTATATATTTGATATTTTATTTTTTTCCAATTACATATAAAAACAATTTTAACATTTTTTGAAAATTTTGAATTCCAAATTCTCTCCCTCCTTCCCCTCTCCCCCCTAATTGAGAAGGCAAGCAATTTTTCATAGGTTATACATGTATAGTCATGCAAAATACATTTTGAGGTAAGTCATGCTGTGAAAGAAAACAGAAAAAAACAATAAAAATAAAGTAAAGAAAAAATACGTTTCGATCTGTATTCAGGCTCCATCAGCTCTTTCTCTGGAGTTGGACAATACTTTTTACCATAAGTCCTTCAGAATTGCCTTGGATCATTGTATTGCTGAGAATAACTAAGTTATTCACAGTAGATCATCATACAGTATTGCTGTTACTGTGTACAATATCCTCCTGGTTCTGCTTATTTCATTTTACATCAGTTCATGTAACTCTGAATACTTTTTTAAAAGGAATCAATGGATAATAAAACACTAGTAGTATGCTTGTGTTCCACAATAGCTTGATACAGTCAAAGAAGAGAGATGCTCTCTTTTAAAAGGAACAAATGTAAAATCTTTCATTTGGGTTCAAAAAGTCTACTAAAAAAAGTACATTATGGGAAAAATATGACTTTTCATGTGGACAAGCATCTTCAGGGCTTTAATTGAAAGCAAGTTTAGATGACAAAAGAAATGACATTTTTCCTTTCCTCCAACCAGGTTAGTACATATCGGGAGTATGTTGGTTGGTTCTAGATTTACAAAGGACAGTGACAAGAACAACTCTGAAATGCACAATCTGTCTTGTAGAGAATAATTGAAATGATGAGGGGCTGGGGCATCCATGTGTGAATCAGTTAAACAAACTGGAGATTTTTAGGCTGTAGAAGATGTGTGAGTAGGGGAAGGAGGCAAGAATGAATGCTATAGTCAGGTATTCAAAAGATATCATCTGTCTGCCTGATCTCAAAGAGGAAAACAAGGAACAAAGGATGGACATTAGAGGGAGGCAGATTTAAGCCAATATTGTGTAGCAGAAGGAGAATTGGGCTGTGTCAAGAGCCCTGGGTTCAAGACCTGGCTCTACCATTAACTCATTGTTGGCTGGTCCTGGGAGTCAGGAGAGCCTGGATTTGTATCCAGCTTCTGAGACTTACTAGCTGAACGACCATCAGCAAGTAATCCAACCTGTCTGAGCCTCTTTTTAGTCAACTAGGGATGAAGCAGAAGGGAATAAGCACATATTAAGTGCCCATTGTTTTCTAGGCACTCTGTAAGTATTATCTCATTTGATCTTCAGAACAACCCCAGAAGGCAGGTGCCATCATGCCCATTTTATAGTTGAAGAAACTGAGGTAAGTGACTTGCTCAGTTTTACACAACTAGGAAGTGTCCGAGGATGGATTTGAACTCAGACCCAGCACTCTCTCCACTGAACCACCTAGCTGCCTTTACAAAATGGGTACAATAATAATTTTAGCACTTACTTCATGTGTTTGTCATAAGGTTCAAATGAGATAACATATGTAAAGTGATATCTAAATATAATCTAATATTATTAATAATTTAAGCTGTCCAAAAATAAAATGGAGTGGGAAGTAGTGAGTTTTCCATTACTTGAAGTATTCATTATAGAAGTCAGGTGACCACTTGCAGGGAATATTTTGAGAGAATTCTTTTTTTTTTTACTTCTTTATTTCTTTGTTTAATATTTTTTAGTTTTCAACATTGATTTCCACAAGATTTTGAGTTACAAATTTTCTCCCGATTTCTACCCTCCCCTCACCCCAAGATGGCATATATTCTGATTTCCCTTTTCCCCAGTCTGCCCTCCCTTCTGTCACCCCACTCCCCCCTTTGTCCCCTTTCCCCTTACTTTCTTGTAGGGCAAGATAGATTTCTATACCCCATTGCTTGTATATCTTATTTCCCAGTTGCATGTAAAAAAAACAGCAACTTTTTTTTTGCACATTTGTTTTTAGAACTTTGACTTCCAAATTTTCTCTCTTCTTCCCTCCCCACTGACCCTCCTTGAAAAGGCAAGCAATTCAACATAGGCCACACATGTATCATTATGCAAAACATTTCCATAACAGTCATGTTGTAAAAGAATAACTATATTTTCCTCCATCCTATCCTGTCCCCCTTTATTCAATTTTATCCCCTTGATTCTGGCCCCTTTCAAAAATGTTTGCTTTTGATTACCTCCTCCCCCAATCTGCCCTCCCTTCTATCATCCCCTCTCTCTTATCCCTTTCCCCCCTACTTTCCTTTAGGGTAAGATACCCAATTGAGTGTGTATGTTATTCCCTCCTTACATCAAGTCTGATGAGAGCAAGATTAATTCATTCTCTTTCACCTGCCCCCTCTTCCCTTGCATTATAACTGCTTTTTCTTGCCACTTTTACATGAGATAATTTACCCCATTCTATCTCTCCTTTTTCCTTCTTCCAATATATTTCTCTCTCACCCCTTAACTGTATTTATTTATTTTTAGGTATCATCTCTTCCTTTTCAACTCACCTTGTGCCCCTTGTCTCTCTCTCTCTCTCTCTTCATATATATATATATATGTATATATATATATATATATATATATATATATATATATATATATATATATATACACACATATATTCCCTTCAACTACTCTAATACTTAGAAAGGTCTCATGAGTTACAAATATCATCTTTCCATGTAGGAATGTAACCAAAACAGTTCAACTTTATTAAGTCCCTTATGATTTCTCTTTCCTGTTTACCTTTTCATGCTTTTCTTGATTCTTGTATTTGAAAGTCAAATTTTCTCTTCAGCTCTGGTCTTTTCTTTCTCAAGAATTCTTGGAAGTCCTCTATTTTATTGAAAATCCATATTTTGTCCTGGAGTGTTATACTTATTTTTTCTGGGTAGGTGATTCTTCATTTTAATCTAGCTCCATTGACCTCCGAAATATCGTATTCCAAGCCCTTTGATCCTTTAATGTAGAAGCTGCTAGATCTTGTGTTATCTTGATTGTGTTTCCACAATACTTGAATTGTTTCTTTCTGGCTGCTTGCAATATTTTCTCTTTGATCTGGGAACTCTGGAATTTGGCTATAATATTCCTAGGAGTTTTCTTTTTGGGATCTTTTTCAGGAGACAATCGGTGGATTCTATCAATTTCTATTTTGCCCTCTGGTTCTAGAATATCAGGGCAGTTCTCCTTGATAATTTCTTGAAAGATGATGACTAGGTTCTGTTTTTGATCATGGCTTTCAGGTAGTCCAATAATTTTTAAGTTATCTCTCCTGGATCTATTCTCCAGGTCAGTGGTTTTTCCAATGAGATATTTCACATTGTCTTCCATTTTTTCATTCTTTTGGTTCTGTTTTATAATTTCTTGATTTCTCATAAAGTCACTAGCTTCTACTTGCTCCATTCTAATTTTTAAGCTAGTATTTTCTTCAGTGGTCTTTTGGACCTCCTTTTCCATTTGGCTAATTCTGCCTTTCAAGGCATTCTTCTCCTCATTGGCTTTTTGGAGCTCTTTTGCCATTTGAGTTAGTCTATTTTTTTAAGATGTTATTTTCTTCAGTATTTTTTGGGGTCTCCTTTAGCAAGTCATTGACTTGTTTTTCAGATTTTCTTGCATCACTCATTTCTCTTCCCAATTTTTCCTTTATTTCTCTTGCTTGCTTTTCCCAATCCTTTTTGAATTCTTCCATGGCCTGAGACCAATTCATATTTTTCTTGGGGGCTTTTGATGTGGGCTTTTTGACTTTGTTGACTTCTTCTGGCTGTGTGTTTTGATCTTCTTTGTCACCAAAAAAAGATTCAGTAGTCTGAGTCTTTTGCTGCCTGGCCATGTTCCCAGACAACTACTTGACCCTTGAGGTTTTTGTCAGGGTATGACTGGCTTCAGAATGGTGAGGGCTTTGTTCCAAGCTTCGGGGCGTTGTGCTGCTGTTTTCAGAACTACTTCTACACAGCAAGCTCTGCCACACCAGCACTCCTCCTCCCACCAAATAGGACCACCACCTAGATCCAAGCAGGGCAAAGCAAGAAAACCCTGCCTCTGTGCCAGCAAGGTGCTCCCTGTACTCTTGCTCTGATCCGCCGCTTGATTCCTCCCACCAGACCTGGGGCTGGAAGCAACCACAGCTGGAGCTCTGGAAGCAGCTGCAGGAGATTCCTGCTGCTGCAGCCATCGTGCTGCACCATTTTCATGTGCCCAGGGGCTGGGGCCAACTGCACACTCCTCTCACCCCCATCTAGCAGTTTTCCCACTGATCTGCTAAGTTGTCTTTGGTGTTTGTGGGTTGAGAAGTCTAGTAGCTGCCACAGCTCAGTGACTAAGGGCTCTATGGCTTACTACGCCCAATGTCCTCAGAGCCTGGTCTGTCCTGGTATGGCACATGCTGGCCTGCATTCCTCTCCCACCATGGTGTGATAGACCCTTTCCAGCAACCATGCAGGCCGTCTTGGGCCGAAGACCTGATTCCCTCTGTTATTTTGTGGGTTCTGTGGCTCTGGAATTTGTTCAGACATTTTTTACAGGTATTTGGAGGGATTTGGTTGAGAGCTCAAGTAAGTCCCTGCTTTCCCGCCATCATCTTGGCTCCACCCCGCCATTCCCATGGTTTTTAATGTGATGTTTTTGCCATATTATCAAAGGCCTTCAATGAGAATGAAAAAGGTCATCAAGGTCAGCTACTGCACTGATGTTTTATAGAGAATTCACATAGGGCAAACACTTACATGATGGTCAGAAGAAGCAAAACAAGTGTTGAGATTTATTGGTGTCGAGACCCCTGAAATACCGATGTGTGGGTTCTGCCCTGAATAAATTCAACCCAAACCTTCTTTCAGCCAAAGACAAGGTTTATTAGAACACCAGTGAGGGTGGGCATGATTCTAAAAATCCACCATATTGGCCAGACTCTTGAGGAATCTAAGCACTTTAATGGAGGCAAGATGGATCTTATATACAGAAAGACTTTGGGAAGGTCAAGTAGTCTGGGATGACCGGGAGGTAACAGAGAAGGACCAGATGCCCTAGGACCCAGGGACCTAGACCACATGACCAAGAACCACAGGGACCAAGGACCACATTTTGTGAAAACCACAAACCCAGGTTATTGGGGAAACTGGTTTAAACCAACGAGATAACAGGGTTGAAGAGAGACCTGGGTCAAATGGCTACTATGCATGCTTAATTGGCTAATTGAATATTACCTTATACACCCACAGGGAGGAGTTTTCCATCATTTTTGAACATGGGATGTATGAATAGGGAAAGGGGACATATGAGGAGATGTATCAGGTGTATCAGGAAGAGTGTAACCCAGAAGGGAGCAGACCAATCTGTTTTCTGAAGGGAGGTGCTGTGCAGATACTGCATTGGTCTAACACTATAAAGCTGCTCTTGTTTCTGTATTCATTGCTTCCTCTTCCCAAAAAAGAGCAAAGCCCGCTTCTGGCCAGAAACATTTTTCCAATTCCTTTGGATTCTTCTGAATATCAATGACAAGCATGTTTCTAACAATGGCTGTAGCAGCCACTGGGAGGCATGAAGGTCATCAGTAGTCACAGAGTCTAATTGTTTTGAAAAATAGGAAATGGGACTGAGTTAGGACTCCCAAAGCCCGTCCTCTCCTTTGATTAATATACACAGTGAAAGGTTTTTCTAGATTGGGTAGAGCTGATGTCAGATGGGTGGTCAATTTAGTTTTCAAAGTCTCAAAAGCTTTAGCTTGGTCGGGGACCCACTCTAGAGGGAGTGAGTCAGGGTCTTGAGTAGAGTCATAAAGGGGATTAGCAATAAGATGAAAATTAGGGATCCAGAGTCTACAAAATCCAGCCTAGAAAAGTTTGAAGTTGTTTCTTAGTGTCTGGAACAGAGATGGATAGGATTGTCCTTTTCCTCTCTGAGGTTAAGGAGCGAGAGGTGGGTGTTAGTTCATGGCCCAGACTTTACAGACTTTATAGACTAGCACACTATCTGGACATTGTTCAAAGAGATCCTATGTCCTCGAGCGTCCAAGAAATTAAAAGCTCCTGAGGCAGCAGCAGCCAAAGAAGTCTCCTAGTTGGAGCTACAAATAAGAATATCACCCACATATTGAAATAAACTACTTTCAGCTAGTTCCAGGTCCCTTAAATCCCTTCCCAAAACCTAGCCAAATATAGAAATAACAGCTTCATTAAGAGCCCTGAGATCTTGAATAATTTGGTATTCTCCATTGATGCTTTTTAAGGGAAGGATACTGGCAAGGGACAAGGATTTTACACTTAAGAAACTTTTCAATTAATGGTTGCAGTCCCTCCCAGGCCTCATGCTTAATTGGATATTGACAGCAATGGGGGAACACATAAGGGTCTTGGTGGTGAACAATGGCTGGGATGGCATGAGTAGCTCACCCAGGAACTTCCTGATCTCAAACAATTGGCTCAGCTATCTCCCACATTTCCAGGGGTACATGAGGAGGTCTGGTGAACAGGGGGGAAAGGGAGATAGGAGGTTTAACTGAGAAAATTGGCTCCCTAATTTCACCATCAGGCCCCTTCCAAACAAGGGGGCGGGGCAAAAGGAGATGGCAGGGAAAGAGTATTCAAACAACAGATCTTCAAATAGGCAGGGTGTGTCTTGCAACATCTCTTAGTTTTCCCTTCAATGCTCATGACCCAATAGGTCAAGGGGCGAGTAGGGCCAGAGTAGTTGGTTAAAAGAGAATGTAGCCAAGTTTTTCAGTGGGGTATGACTGCTTGTAGACTAAAAAGTTCTATGTTCCATGTTTGGGGGGATGCATCAGCTCTGCCCCACCAGCACTCCTCCTTCCCCAAGAACCCCCAACCTGGACTGGACTTAGATCTTCAGCAGGCTCTTCACTCCTGCTCTGATCATCCACTTAATTCCTCCTACCAGGTGGGCCTGGGGCCAGAAGCAACTGCAGCTGTAGTTCTGTAGCTGCCCCTGGGATGGTGGCCAAACAGCAAACTCCCTGTCCCCAGCAGCTTTTCCCACTAACCTACTCTGTTGTCTTTGGTGTTTGTGGGTTGAGAAGTCTGGTAACTGCTGCAGCTCTCTGATTCAGGGTGCTAGGGCCCACTCTGCCCGGCTCCTGGTCTCGTTGGTGCGCACCACCCACACTGGGCTACTCCCAGCTCTGTGAGGTATAAACCTTACCCAGAGACTATCCAGGCTGTCCTGGGCTAGAGCCCTGCTTCCCTCTACTACCCTGTGGGTTCTGCAGTTCTGGAATTGGTTCAAAGCCATTTTTTTTTTATAAGTTTTTGGAGGGACTTGGCGGGGAGCTCATACTAGTCCCTGCTTTCCAGCCATCATCTTGGCTCCACCCCCCAAGCCTTTTCTTTTTAAGTTCTTTAGAGAAACTATTTTTTTTTTCCAATTTTGTAAAAGACAACCCAAAGGAGAGTTTTTTGGGAATTGAAGAGTATTGACCCATTACAGGCACGGGGACTGGGAGTCTCTTCCTCTGTAAAGGAAGATCTGGGAGCAAGCCTCGAGAAATAAATGAACAAAAAAACAAAAAAGTACCTGAAGTTTTCCCAATTCCCAGCGCCAAAAGGATTGAGAGAATTTGGTATATGCTCCTGGATGGGGCGTCTGTCCTTGTCCCCTATGCTGTCCTCTATGCTCTGTCTGATCTAATGAGAACTGAGAGATCAGGTCCAAAAAGCACTTCCAAGCCTTCAGGTGCTTTGAGAGTGACTCCAATTGCATAGTGAGAGAGGAACAGGGAGAGGGGGAAGACTTACATACCTTCCAGTCTTGGCTGGAGAAGAGCTCAAGGTTAGGCAGTTTCCCAGTCTCAGGGAACCATTTGTTGAGGTTTAGAGAACCCCAAAATAGCAATGTGCAGGTCCTACGTTGAATGAATTTGACCCAAGCCTTCTTTCAGCCAAAGACAAGGTTTATTAGAACACTAGTCAGGGTGGGCGTGATTCTAAAAATCTACCATATTGGCCAGACTCTTAAGGAATCTAAGAACCTTAATGGAGTCAAGATGGATCTTATATACAGAAAACTGTGGGAACAGAGAAGGGGGTCTAGATGGAGTTAAAAAGTGGTGGTCTAGGGTGGGCCATTGTGACCTGCACCCAATCTCCCAATTCTCTGTTACCTGTAACCTAGCCCAGCCCTTCATTATTTGTTATCTCCCACCATCTGGACCCCATTCTCTCTTGGCCATGTGGTCCAGGTCCCTGGTGTTCACGTAGGGCACCCAGTCCTTCTCTGTTACCTTCCAGTCACCCAGACCTTCCAGTCCAGTCCAGACTACTTGACCACTCCTAGATCCTTCCCACAGTCTTTCTGTATATAAGATCCCTCTTGCCTCCATTAAGACACTCAGATTCCTTAAGAGTCTAGCCAATGGCTCAGATTCAATCTGGCTCATTTGTCAATACAAGTGTCACAAATGCACAGATTCCTTAAAAGTCTGGCCAATATTGCAGATTTTTAGAATCATGCCCACCCTGACTGGTGTCTTAATAAATCTTGTCTTTGGCTGGAAGAAGCCTTGGGTCAAATTCATTCCTGACAGGACCCACACATTGCTATTTCGGGGTCCCAGCACCTCTAAATCTCAACACAAGGACACTCTCAAGATCTCTCTTAAGAATTTTGGAAGTAATTATGTGACATGGGAAATACTGGCATAGGACCACTCAGCATGGCGCGCCCACATCAGAGAAGGTGCTGTGATCTATGAACAAAGCAGAATTGAAACAGTTCGAGGGAAACGGAGGATCTGCAAATTTGGAGAACCCACCCTCAAGTGTTCACTGGCACTATTTGTGCCTGACCTATGGTAAGAACATTCTGAACTTGAATTGGTCTGATCAGCTGTGAGAGATGGATAAAAGTTAGGGGAAGTTTGGTTTCCACAAAAGAGTTAATTGAGGTCCATAGAACAATTAATGAAGTGTCAGCCTGAACAAAGAAGGAGTAAAAATTAACCAGGATGAGAATCCTCAGCCAATGGGAATAGAGTTTGTGATTTTACAGAAACCACAGTTTCAGGATATAGGCAAAAGTGGTCTAAACTGGCCAGATAACCATCAGGGTTGAACAGAAAACTAGGTCAAATGGTACCACACATACTTAATTGGCCAATTGAATATTACCTCACGCGCCCACAGGGAGGAGTTTTCCACCATTTCTGAACATGGGACATATGTTGAGGAGAGAGGAACATGCCAAGGAGTTGCATGTTGGGGGCGTATAAGTAAGATTGTGACCTAGAAGGGAGGGGACCAATCCGTTTCCTGAAGGGAGGTACTGAGGCAATGGTGCATCAGTCTATGTCGGTCTAACAGAATAAAGTTGGTCTCACCCCTGTAGTCCCTACTCCCCCTTCCTGGCCAGCAACATTTACCAATTCCTTTGAATTCTTCAATAATAATTAATTGACCCTGATACTTGAATTTCAGTGTTATTTCTAACATCAGCCACAGTTGGATACACTGAAACTTGACTCTAACACAGTGATGTCATGTTGGTCCTCTTTGAGAACCAAGGACAACAACCAACCACTCCTTTGTATATAGCAGTTTGCATATTGTGTGCCCCATTGGACTGTGAGCTCTTTGAGATGAGGAATTGCCTTTCGTCTTTCTTTGTATACCTAGTGTTTAGCAAAGTGCCATTGGTGGGCAATAAAGATAGCAAATACTAGAAACAGGAACCCCTTCTGTTACCCCCTAGCTCACAGGGAGGAGCAACGCCTCGCACCCAGGACTACCGTACACATTAAGCAGCTGCTGCTCATTCGCTGCCTCCACCCCCACCACCCGCCTCCCTCCCCCCTCCCCCCTCCTTCCTAATATTCCTTTGAAAGTGCAGCCATAGAGAACGTAAGGCCAGAGTGCCTGACGAAGAACCTCAAGTAAGATTCTCTTGTTAGCCAGTAGTCATGCAACACATCGTTGTTCTAACCCTTAGGAGTTCCTCTATTTCCTTGCCAGTCAGGTCGACCCTGCCTTCCCAACCCGCGCCTGGCAGGCAGTGAAAGAGCCAGAGAGCCAGAGAGGCAGAGAGTCCTCCCGTTAGCCTAGAACGTCCCGGAAGTACCTCGGAAATGTGGCTTAGCGCTTCTCTAGGCAGCTTCCGGGTACCTGTTTCCGGTGCTGGTTTCCTTTCACCTGCGCCGGTCGGTTCTCTGCTTTACTTTGCTGCTTGCTGGCTGTCTTTCCCCAACTTGCCCAGGAGCGGATGGTCCCGAGCGGACTGTGAGTCCAGGACCCGGCGGGAAGAAGGAATAGTGCAAGACCACCGACCCATCCCCTTTCTCTTCCATCCCTCTTCCTGATGGCCCTCCTTTCAGACTTCTTTCTCCTGATTTCTAGTGCTCCTCTTCCCGGTCACTGCCTTCTTCTTCCTCGTCCTCCCCCTCCCTCCTTCCGGATGTCTGTCCCCCGTTCCTCATCTGCCTCTCTCCCTGTCATGCCTTTCCCACCCTCCCTCCGACCCTGGAAATTGTCCCTTCCTCTTCCCCCTTTTATCCACTCCTTCTCTCCTCTCCCCCATTTCCTGTCTCATATCATAGTTCCAGCCCTCTACTCCTTCTGCCTTTTACTTATCATCCATCTCTATCATCTTCCTTCTCCCTCTTCTTTCTTCCCTCTCGTTTCTTTTCATTCCTCCTTTTCCTTCTCCTTTCCTCCACCATTGTGTCTTTTTCTCCTCTTCCTCATCGCCAGCCATCCCAACCTCTCCCTTTTCCTATCATTCTACTCTTCATCATTGTCCCTTGCAGCTTATCTTTTTATCTCTTACTCTTCAGGTGTCCTAAGAATTTCCCTCCTCTCTTTATGTTCAGAAGAGTCTTTCACCTTTCTGGGAAAGGTAGAACACCTGGAAATGCAGAATACCTGGAACTGCGGGAGCAAAAGTGGAACAGCCTGCCTTTGATGTTAACAGGTTCAGCATCACAGGGCATCAGGCAGTGATGGAAAGAAGGGACTTTTATTCAGGAAGGAGTAAAACTAAATGACTTCTGAGGTCTCTTGCAGCCCTTAGATTCTGTGATGTGTGTTGTCCTGGTACCATTCCACTATCCAGCACTGACTCTGGGTGTCCAAGTATTGAAATTTAGCTTTTTGTTCCTCATGGGCCTTAAAGACCTCCCAAAACCTATTTCACAGAATCCCAGTTTTGATAGGGCTGTCGTTGCGGGTATCCCAACTCATACCTGACCAGAAAGAAATTCCATTTACAACATACACAATGAGTGATCATACAATCTCTGCCTCAAGTGATGAGCCACCCACTACCTCCCAAAGTAGTCCATTTGACTTTTGGACAATTTTAATTAATTGTAGGAAATTTTTTACTTTATATTGAATCAAAATTTGCCATTAGTTCTGAATAGAATAGCTTTCCACTGGACAGCTTCACATTTATTTGAAGACAGCAGTTGCATCCCTTCAAAGGACAGATATTTCCAATGAAGCACAACAATAATCTTTCACTTATGAGAGTTACAGTTTATAAAAATAATCCACATCCCGTCATCTGATCCTCACCAAAGCCCTTGGAGCTAAGTGGAGCTGATGTTATCATAGAACTCCCTTCTGTGAATGAGAAAACAGGTATGAGAAATGAAGTGACAAAGTGTGTATTTACTAAACATTTACTATGCACAAAGCCTTGTGCCGGATGTCGAGGGAGATAGAAATTTTAACTGAGATATCGTCAGGACCCTTGAAGAGCTATATGTCTGGCCCAGGGCTGCATAGTGCTAGTAAGTGAGGGAGCCGGGACTGACTTTCTATACTACACAAGTCTGTACGTTACAGCTAGGATCTAGATCTCCTTTGGTAATTTTGTGAGCTCTCTTGGACCCACCTCCCAATTCTTTCTCATTTTCAGCCTTCTGATTTGACAGTGACCAATACCATGGATTTTCCAGGACAGTCCTGAGGAAAGTGGAAAAAAAAAGTGCATGTTTAGTCAGGCTGTGTTGGCCTGATAGAGCCATGTGCTCATGCTTTTTTAAATGTATGGTCACACTGTGACAAAGTCCTACCTCTCCCCAACTCTTCTCCAATCAGTGCCCAAGTGTGTTTGGGGGTACTGAAGAGAAATGAGGAGAAATGTTTAGGTTCTGGTAGTGGGGTCTCTGAAGTAATATAAGAGAGAAATTCTGTGATCCTGGTTTGAAAAGTGGACCGTGCTATACAAGTACATGTAGTTTTATTTCCTTTTCTGGCATATTGGCTAGAGTGAGCTCAGTCTCAGCATAGGAAATTCAGAAAAGTGGATCGTCCAGTACTCGTATCTATTTCACTTTATAATCAGTTTCTGTATTTATCTTTTTTTTTCTGGATAATAATATATTTTCCTCATAGACTACCGTTTGAACAAACTTGCTCCCCACTCTTATGTGCCACAGACACCTTCTTCACAGTAGCCTTTTAAAAGGGCCTGGGACAGATGGGCCTCCCCTTCCCTCCCAGAACAGAGTCCCCTGGAAAGCTGAGAAAGTTCTCACTCAAACTACCCACACTGGTTAAGCACATCTGTTCGGGTCTGCAGGCAGTAATACACATGGGGCAACTGCCCAAGGTCAGACTGGACTGGAATAAACCCCACTTTGCACAAGTCCTCCAGAACCCCAAACTCCTACTCCAAAATCACAGTGCCACCAGCTGCTTCCAAGGCTGCTTTAATCTTCTCTGCTTCTGATTTGGCAACATTGGCTTTGATTTCCTGG
>CM053622.1:72477752-72506908 GCA_028646595.1 Phalanger gymnotis | reverse complement strand
CACATCTGTTCGGGTCTGCAGGCAGTAATACACATGGGGCAACTGCCCAAGGTCAGACTGGACTGGAATAAACCCCACTTTGCACAAGTCCTCCAGAACCCCAAACTCCTACTCCAAAATCACAGTGCCACCAGCTGCTTCCAAGGCTGCTTTAATCTTCTCTGCTTCTGATTTGGCAACATTGGCTTTGATTTCCTGGTGTAAGGACTCTACCAGCTTCTTTGCCTGGACAAGGTTTATGCCTTGGATGTAATTCTTTACTTCCTTAATTAGTTTCACTTTATCCACAGGCTTGGCTTCTGTCAGCTGAACAGTGAAATGTGTTCGTTCCTTCTGTTTTGGTGCCTCTTCCTCATCTGCTGCCTCAGGGGAAACTTTTGCAGTAGCACCATTTGGCACCATGCCGCCCATTGGCACTAGCCCCACATCCTGGATCTTCAGCGTTTTCTTCAATAACTCGTTGAGATCAGAGATTTCCAGTAGAGTGAGGCCAGCGATGTCCCGTACTAACTGCTGAATCTTAGGAGGGTACTGCTTGGGGGCATTGTCCAGAGTGGCTCCTGTCAGAGTTTCACTTCTTCTTTGATGACAGCTGCTTCTCATTAGCCTCAGGGCACAAATACCCAATAATGGCAGCCTGGTTTGGAGCAGGGCCGCGGCCCGGAACCTCAAACACGGCCCCCACAGGGGGCGAGCAGCCGCAGCCAGCATCACGGTGGGCGCGAGAAGCTGTATTTATCTTGGAACATGACTAGGAAGAGCTCTTAATTTAGAAGCAAGGGACTTGAGTTTGCATCCTTGTTTCTGCAGTTACTAGCTGGGTGATCTTGAGCAAGTCACGTAACCTCTTGACTAGGTTCAAGTCCTGTCTCTGTTGTTTACCACCAGTATAAGTGTCTCTGACATTTAGCACCTTGGGCAAATCACATAACCTCCCTGGGCCTCAGTTCCTTCATCTGTAAAATGAGGGAGTTGAACTAAGTGGCCTCTGAGGTTCCTTCCAGAGCCATGATCCTGTCATCCATATGTAAAGTGAGGATAATTAATACTTGTACTATCTTTGTCTCAGCATTCTTGTGAGGAAAGCGCTTTGCAAATCTTAAGGGGCAATAGAAATGTTATTGTTATTAGTAATGAAACAAAACACTGGAGCAACATGGTGAAGGCCTAACTCGGGGAAACCTGGAAAGATGTCCCCATTATTCCTTTTCCTCCATCTAGCTTCTACTCTGGTCGACTCTATTTTGGAAATAGACTTTTTTTTTCAGACTTACAATTGGGAAATTGCCCTCTCTCCAATGAATGTCAGCTGTGCCCTGGAGCAGACTGGATTGTTAAGTGTTTAGGTTTAGTCTACCTTTGGTGCCCATAAAGTAAATAAGGTAAGTTATGTAAACAAAATGCACTGAAGCAGCCAAGATTACAAAGTAGGAGCTGACTGCTGGCAAACTTGAAGATGAGGATTTTCTTCCAAATAGGATGGAAAAATTATAGGGATGAGTTTCTTTAGGGCTTCCCTTGTTCTGCTCCTCTGTTAGAAACACCAGCTGTGTAGAGCATACTGTGCTCTAACTGTGATGCTCCAGATGGACAACCTTTAGGCTCACATGACATGGACAAAGGTGATGGTTTAGTGACAAGTAGGTATCAGAAACAGGGCCTGTGCCTGGAGACTTCCCAGACCCTGTAGAAGCTAGGGGAAAGGGAGATAGAAGGGGAGAGGGAGAGAAGAGGGGATCCTAAGAGTAGAGTTGTCTTCATAGCTCTTCTGTCTGTTTCCCAGATAGATGGCTTTCTGTGGAGGGAGCTCACCTGTTGCCCACTGTGTTTCTGAGGAGGGCCAGTCCCCTGATGAGCAGTTCTTAAGGTCCTGTCCCTGTGGCTCAATCTCAGCCTTGAACTTATCCACTCAGTGAAGCCTGTTCAAAATACTTTGGCCTAAATCTCTCCTAGGAGCTTAGACCACCCTTGTAGGTGAGGCACTCCAAATCAAGATCAACTCCCGTGAGCTGGACAGTGGCAGCTCACCTCATAAATAGATATTTCCCAGTTGTGGTCTATGCCTCTTAATCAGTTCAGCAGAACATTTCATAATCTCCTACTATGTGCACCACACCTGGCTGCACACGGAGAGCTAAAGAAAGTATAAAACATCTCTATCCTACATGAATTTGACATTTAGCTGATGAAATACAACAAACACGTGTGAAGGAATCAGAATCCCTAACTGTTAATCAGCGTGGTATCAACACCACATGCAAAAGAAATTCTGAGGAGGGAGAGATCATTGTGGGCTGGAGTGTTTGGGAGGGATGTGTGGAAGAGATGGGACTGAAGGATGGAGAGGATTGAGGTAAATGGCAGAGGAGAGATTATCTTTGCAGGGGCCATGAATCAACCAACTTAGATCAGTGGATCCCAATCTATAGGTCATGACCCTTTGGGATACATAGAAGCTTTTGTGAAGGGCCCCGAATCAATATATAAATCCATAAATGAGAAAAGATACCTTTTGTAGTCTCTGCGCAATGTGGAGGTGCAGGAATAGAATGCTAGCCTTGGAGTCAGGAAGCTCCGAGCTAAATTTCTGCCTCATGTACTTATCAACTCCATAGTAAGTCATTCAGTCTCAGCCTCAGTTCCCTCATATGTAAAATGCAATTTTACACTTACCTCATAGGGTTATTTGTGAGATAATATCTGTAAAGTCTAGTTAGAGCACTATATTGTTAGCTGTTACTATTTTTTATGTGACCATTTTGTTTACTTCTGCTTAGGTGGAGAGAGGCTCTGTGGCATGATGGAGAGAAGGCCAGCCCTAGACTCAGGGCTGGTTCAGGGCCCCCTTATTGGCTTTGTGACCCTGGACAAGTCACTCTACCTCAGTATCTCTACCAACTGAACTTTAGAACATTCACAGAGGGAGCTTCCTCACAAGAAGCTTCCCTCACCAATGATATCATAGATCTGGACAAAATAAAAAAATGTAAATGTTGGAGTGATTATTAACACACAAATTCATTTTAAAGTGTTAAAATTTTTTATGTGTTTTATTTAGATAATGACAGTACAACTACTATTGTGGAATATCTGTGAATTTTTTTTAACCTTGGAAAGAAGTTGTACTCGGTGAGGTTGGTAGATCACAGAATTAGATCAAAGGCTGCTCGTAGAGGAGTAGTGAGAAATAAGTTTGGCTATGTAGGGAGGGATTAAGTTTCAGAGGGACTTGAATATCAAGCAGAGGCACTAGGGAACCATCCTATGTCCATGAGCAGGGGAATGGCACAGAGTAATAGTGTTTTAGGAAGCACAGACAGGCAATGTGTGCAGGAGAGATTAGAGGACAGAAATTGAAGGCAGAGAAAGACTAACTAGGGTACTGTTACAGTAATTAAGCACAGAGTGGCTGTGGGAATTAAGGGGACAAATAAACATTTTGAAAGAAGAAAAACAGGATTTGGTGACAGATTGGAGATAGGAGATCAAAGAACCTCCTTTGAACAAGGATTTCTTATATGTCTCTTTTTAAATAAAAATTGACCTTTATAGTGCCTTATGATTTGCAAAACAATTTGAATACATTAACCCATTTGGTCCTCACAACAACCTAATGAGGTAGTTACTACAGGTACCATCCTCATTTTACAGATGAGGAAATTGAGTCCAAGACTGGTTAAAGTGACTTGCCCATGGTCACACAGCTAATAGGAACCATAGGCAGTATTCGAACCCAAGTCTTCCTGACTTCAAGTTTAACACTATCATTCCCCTATTTAGAACAGGGTATTCTACAAAGTAGATGCTCAGTAAATTTCTTTTGGCTAGGTAGAGATGAAAGAGGCAGAGGCCAGCAGAATGGTGTCAGAGATGGAATCATTTGGAGGCAGTTAATTTGGGAGCAAGGAGTTGATTAATTCACTTTTATACTACTTGACCTCAAGGTCATGGTAAGATGCCCAGTTAAATTACAGAAGTTTCAGAGGCCCTGGAACCCCATTCTAGAAATGGGGTTTCCCAGTGATTTCTCCTTGACCCCCTTTGGGAATAGGAATGGAACTAACTATAGGTTGGTCTTGACTGCCTGTAGTAGTGTTGTAAACAATTGTGTCATCAGCAGTGGGATTCCTGTGAGCAGCGTATTGACTTAGAAAAACACAAATTAACATTGTGCTGTGTTATATATTTGTTTTGTTAAAATTTTTTCCAAGTACGTTTTAACCTGGTTTTAGGTAGTTTTGGGCCTCAGGTTTGACATCTTTGGTGTAATGGATAGCTAGCTGGACTTAGGAGTCAGGAAGAACTGAGTTCAAATCCTACCTCAGAAACTTACTAGCAGTATAACACTGGACAAATCACTTAACCTTTTTCAGACTCAGTTTTCTCACTTATAAAATGTGGATACCTACCTCCCTGGGTTATGAGAATAAAACAAGATAAAGTTCTTTGTGAACCTAAAGTCAAGCTATGAATGTTACCTATTATTGTTATTTTTATGTAACAGATTCCCAACCATTTTGTTTGGGTGGAGGAATTTAAAGTATATGTTGCCATCTTCTACCCAAATTGGTGAATTCCTATGCCAGCCTTTGCCCCTGGACAGCTTGAATGGCCAGTTACCTCACCCCAATTACTTGGGGGGCCCATACCAAGAGAGCTCCTTTGTTTCAGATAGTCTTGAGGGAAACCAGAAGTGTTCCTCTCTATGGTTAGGAGCCCAGGTCACCTCTGCTGAGATATACATGTCCATTGATGGGCCAGGTAACTTTGATTATAGATGAGTACTATGTATAATATAACATGCCAAGTGTTAAGGGAGACACAAAGATTAACACCTGGTAGCTCCTCCAAATGAGCTTATGGTCTAATAGGAATGGTGGTATGTACACAGAGAAACATAATAGGAATTTGAATGTGAGATGTGCAGAAGAGTACAAATTGCTATGAGATTAGAAAAGAGAAAAATTACATCCTTCTGAGGACATTAAGGAAGATTTCACAGAAGTATTTGAATTCGTCTTGAAGGATAAGAATATTTCTACAGGTGGGGAAGGCATTATAGGCATAAGGAATAATAAAGGTGGTGAATTCTGTTTGGGGAATAGCTAACCATCCTGTTTGACTGAAATATAAAATATGTAAGGAGGAAGAGTGTGAAATGAGGCTAGAAAGATGGGTGATAGGTAATGAAGGCCCTATCTAGGGTAACTGCAGTGAGAATGAAAAGAAGTAGTTGAGTTAGAAAGATCTATATCTAATCTATAGTTAGAATTTGGCTGATCCAACGTATGTGGCCAGGAAAAAAGTCAAAGTTATCTTTGAGGTTAAAGGGGTAACATGATTATTACAAGACTAGAAAAATCAGTTAAGAAGTGCATGTTTGGCAGAAAATATGGTAAGTTCAGTTTTGAACTTGCAGAGTTTGAGGTCTTGGTAGGACTTTGATAGAATTACAGAAACTTAGAGTTGGAAGATAAATAAAGGGATCTGCTCCAGCTGAACAGAAGTTCCATTTCCAATATCCTTGACAAGTAATGCTCCTTAAATGGAGCGACGCTAAATGTAATTTTTACCCATTTCTCATGGTTTTGCCTTCTGGGATCATGTAGAATCCCTAATCACTTTTCCACATGATAACCCTTGAAGTATTGGAAGATAGCTTTCATGTTCCCCTTAAGTCTTGTCCAGGCTAAATGTCCTCCGTTCTCCAACCAGGCTTCAGAAAGCATGGCCTTCTGTCCCCTCACTCTTGTTCACTCTCTGGAAGAGATCATCTAGTACACAGTTGAAAATGTGAGACTGACACTCAGGTGAGAGGTTGGAACTTGAGATAAACATGTGGGAGTCATCTGAATAAAGGGAGTAATTAAAATTAGGAGAATGAGATGGCCAGAGTAGGAAATGTTGAAAGATAAAAGACAAAGGGGCTGTAGCAGAACCTTGGAAGGAAGAAACCGATTCTGAAGGGAGGAAAAGAAACTAGGGAAGGAGTCTAGAAGGAGGGGTCAATAGTAGGAAGAGAGCCTAGACAAGAATATCATGGAAGACTGGGTTAAGTAAATATTAAGGAGGGGGTTAACAGTGTCAGCTGTTACAGAGAACTGAGGGTGAGAATTGAGAAAAGGCCATTAGATTTGGCAATTACGAGATAATTAGTGACCTTGGAGAAGAGAATTTCAAAAAATGATGGAGGTGGTAGATACCAGATTGCAGGGGGTTGAGGAATGAGTAGATAGTGTGGAAGTGGTAGGAATACATATAGTTTAGAAGTTTGAGAAGAGGGAAAGTAGCTTGGGGTTGTATTATGGTTATGAAAAGTAGTTGTCTTTTAAAGATAAGGGAGATCCTAAGAAAAGGGAGGGAGCCAATGGAGAGGAAGAGACTAAAGATGACAAAGAATAGGGATGATTAAAGAATTAGGATTCTATGGGAGATGGAGTGAAGAGTGTAGGGATTAGCCTAGGAAACACCTTTTTTTTTTTTTTTGGAGATAGGTAAGGATGAGGACACCAAGTTATTCAGAAGTTTTGAGATAGTCATTGAGGGAGCTCCCATCTGATAACCTGAATCTTTTCCCCCAAAATAGAATGTGTGGCAATCCACCGAGGGTATAAGAATCATGGAAGTATGGTTGGGAGCTTACAGGGAAAGTTTAGAATAGACTTGATGATGTGATAGCAAATCGATAAGTTATATAAAAGAATTGCTAAGCAGCCATGAGGGCTCAGCTGAAGCATAAACCTAATGGGCAAAATAATTGGGTTTTATGACGTTCACCAGCAATTCAAAATCTTTGGGCTAGCATCAGAGAAAATGACTTGTGGCTGTGACCTAGGGTTGGATATTAGAGGGTAGAAGTGGCAGAAAGTCTAGGACAGAGTTGGGGAAACTGCAGCCTCGAGGCCACATGTGGCCCTCTAAGTCCTCAAGTGCAGCCCTTTGAATCCAAACTTCATAAAATAAATCCCCTTAATAAAAAAATTTGTTCTTTAAAACTTGAACTCAGTCAAAAGGCAACACCCAAAGAACTACATGTGGCCTCAAGGCTGCAGCTTCCCCACCCCTGTCTTAGTCCCTTCCCTTCCTTCTTCCCTTGGGTAAGATAAATTTCTCTACCCAACTCCACTAGCAGTGCATTAATTTCAGTTTTCCCATATCCCCGCCAACATTTCTCATTTTTCTTTTCTGTCAAATTAGTCAATCTGATAGGTGTGGGGTGGTGCCTCAGAGTTGTTTTAATTTGCATTTCTCTAATCAATAGTGATTAAGGAAAAAAGGGGGCGGAGAAGGACCTTTTTGTACAAAAATATTTATAGCAGCTCTTTTTGTAGTGGCTAAAAATTGGAAATTGAAAGGATGCCCATCAATTGGAGAATGGCTAAACAAGCTGTGGTATATGATTGTGATGGAATATTATTGTGCTATAAGAAGCAACAAGTGGAATATTTCAGAAAAACTTAGAAAGATTTACATGAACTGATGCCAAGTGAAGTGAGCAGAACCAGGAGAATGTTGCGCACAGTAAAAGCAACATTGTACAATGAAGAACTGTGAATGACTTAGCTGTTCTCAGCAATATAGTAATCCAAGACAATCCCAAAGGACTAATGATGAAGCATACTATCTGCCTCCACTGAAAGAACTAATAGTGTTTGAATACAGATGAAGCATGCTATTTTTAACTTTTTTTCTTTTATTTGAGAGTTCTTGTACAAAATGACTAATATGGAAATGTTTTACATAACGTACAAGTATAACCTATATCTCATTGCTTATTGTCTCAGGGAGGGGGAGGAGAGAGAGGAAGAGAGGGATGGAATTTGGAACTCAAAACTTTAAGAAAAACATGTCAAAAAATTCTTTTAACATGAAATTGGGCGGGCAGGAATAAAATATATATTACAAAAATAGTGATTTAGAGCATTTCTCATATGACTCTAGATAACTTTGATTACTTCATTTGAAAACTGCCTGTTCATATCTTTTGACCATTTATCATTTGGGGAATGGCTGTTGTTTTTATAAATTTGGCTCAGCTCTCTCTATATATTTGAGAATATCAGAGAAATTTGCTGCAAATTTTTTTTTCACAGTTATGATTACTAACTGTATATTTCCCTTCACCCTATTTTCCCTGATTTATCCTCTCTCTCTCTCTCTCTCTCTCTCTCTCTCTCTCTCTCTCTCTCTCTTTCTCTCTCTCTCTCTTTCTCTTTCCCTCTCTCTCTCTTTCTCTTTCCCTCTCTCCCTCTCTCCCTCTCCCTCTCCCTCTCTCCCCCTCCCTCCCTCCTTCTCCCTCTCCCTCTCTCTCTGTTTATGGATCTGAAGAATCAGATCTCTTAATATTTTTAAACCCCTTAAACATTATAGCTTTTTTAATTTGTTGTTTCTACACAATTCATTTTTTGCAGCCTTACTACACTGAAGGAACCTGGGATTAAAATTTGAAACAAAGGTTTATAAAACCTTTCCCTGGGAAGAGCATCGGGTATGCGGAACTAAACTATACTGGAGCAGGAGCAGGAGCAGGCCTGGGATTGAATTGTAGAATTGCTGTGGTGGTGATCCTCAGGTCCCTCAGTGCAGGATGAGAGTTTGTCAGAGGTAGGTGAGACAGTAGTGCAGAGCCTGTGGCCACAGCAGCCCCTACTCCTGAGGCTTTTAGCCCACAGTCTGAAGGTTTGAAACTCACCTTCTTGAGCTTCCAGGAGCCATGAAGACTGAGTAAAACTGCTCTCCTCCCTCCCTTCCTCACCCAGAGAACACTGCCCTGTGAAAAATCCTGGAATAGAGGAGCCAGAAGTGGGGATTCAGTACTCATTTAGCTTGGGAGACTGGGGAGACAGGCCCCTCTTGTGGTGGCAGAAGGAGACCTTCCCTTTCAGGAAGGGAGACATCCCAGGAGGCCCCATCTCAGCAGACCAGCGGGAGTTCCTGAGCTCCAGGGGAGTAGAGCTGGCAAGCACCAGCACCAGGACCCCAGATGTGCCTTCACACAGCCAGGGGAATTGGCAGACACCAGCACAGACAACGGCTGAGACCATCCGTGCTATAGGGTAGCCGTAGGGGAAGAGGAGACTTCCAGCAGCCAGACAACCCCTCCCCCACTGCTCATACCAGGAGCTTTTGTGTAATTTTAGGGAAACTAAGAAAGACATCACCTGGCCTTGACTCTGGCACACACCGGCCAGCTCCATTTCAGCACCAGGTGAGCAGCAGCATTACATAGCGTCTAGCTGACAAAACCAGAGTCCACAGCACACAAAGTCAGTAACTAGGCCCCCAGTTCCCAGCACAAGAGGCTAGGAACAGAGTCCTCTGTGCCCCAGAAGCAGATATCCACTTAAAAAGCCAGAAAAAAAGGCAACCACCATGAAGAAGCAAGCTGGAAAAGTAAAAAAGACCAATGAATCATATTATGGGGACAGAGAAGATCAAAATACAAATTCAAAAGAGGCCAGCATTGACACTATACCCACATCTAAAACCTCAAAAAGGAATATGAACTGGTCTCAAGCCCAAAAAGCATTCCCGGATGAGCTCAAGGAGGATTTTAAAAACCAAATTAGAGAGGTAAAAGAAAAAATGGAAAAAAAATTCACTGATGAGAACAAATCTTTAAAAAGTAAAATTGGCGAAATGGTTAAGGAAGTACAGAACTTAATTGGAGAAAATGACTCCATGAAAATTAAAATTAGTCAAATGGAAAAAGAGGTACAGAAGCTAAATAAAGAAAATAACTTATTAAAAATTAGAATTAGGCAAGTAGAAGCTAATGACTGTATGAGGCATCAAGAATCAGTCAAACAAAATCTAAAGAATGAAAAAAAATAAGAAAACAAAATATCTCATAAAACCTTTTCCTAATATTCATGATGAAAAATGCAGTCTACCTCCAGAGAAAGAACTGAGAGAGTCTGAATGCAGATTGAAGCATACTTTCTTTTAGCTTTCTTTATTTTTCTTCTTGAGTTTTCTCTTTTGTCTGTATTTACTTTCACGGCATGACTAACATGGAAATGTTTTGCGTGATTGCACATATATATAACCTATATTAAATTGCCTTCTCAATGAATGGGAACAGGAGGAAAGGAGGAAGGGAGAGAATTTGGAACTCAAATTTTTAAAAAAAATAATGATAAAAATTTATATATGTAATTGGAAAAAACAAAATATTTTTTTTAAATTACCCCAGTTTAAAAAAAAAAAGGAGGAAGGAAGGAGAGCCACTGGAGTTTGTTGAATGGTGGATGACATGATTAGAGCTGCACTTTAGGAAAATCAATTTAGCAGCTGGGTGGAAGATAGATTGAAGTAGGGAGAGACTTAAAGTAGGGAGATCAAATAGCAGGCTATTACAATAGTTTCGACAAAAAGTAATGAAGGTCTGAAGTAGAGAGGAGAGGACATACTCAAGGAATGTCATAGAGATAGAAATGACAAAATTTGGTAATTGATTGGATATGTGGGGTGATTGAAATGTCATAGAGATAGAAATGACAAAATTTGGTAATTGATTGGATATGTGGGGTGATTGAAAGTGAGAAAAGTAGATTGATGCCTAGGTTGTCAACCTCTGTGTCTAGAGGGATGGTTGTGCCCTTGATGGTAATAGTGAAATTTGGGAGAAGATAATGAGTTCTGTTTTGACATGTTAAGCTTGAAATGCCTATGAAAAGACCAGGTGTAAATGACCACTAAACAGCTGATGATACAGGTCTGGACCTCAGGAGAGAGTTTAGGACTAGATACGTAGGAGTCATATGCATAGAGAGAGGTGTTGCAAGAACCCAAAGCCATAAAGAAGAGACTGTCTAGGAGAGGGTAATTGAGAGTGTCATATGCAGCAGAGATCAAGAAGAATGAGGACTGAGAAAAGACTATCATGCTTACCAATTAAAAAATTACTAAGGTCTTTGGAAAGAGCAGTTTCACTTGACTGGTGAGGTTGGAAGCCAGATTGGAAAGGGCTGGAAAAGAGTAGAGGAAGTGGAGGCAATACATGGAGATAGCTTTTTCTGGAAAGTTAGCTGAGGAAGGGAGGAGAGATACAGGATGATCCATAGCAGGCAAGGTAGGAGAGGAATTTTAAGTATGGGGGGACTGAGGTGTTTGTAGGCAGCAGGGAAGAACTCAGTAGATAGGGAGAGATAGAAGATTATAGAGGGAAGGATGATATTGGGGATAATCTACCATAGAAGAGAGCAAGGATTAGGATCAAATGTGAACGTATTGGAGTGGGCCTTGATGACAAGGCCACCTCTTTATCAGAGATAGAAGTAAAGGAGGAAATGGTGGAGGATCATGTCAAGGGATTATAGAATGAGGAAGAGGAAGAAAGAAGGAGGTCCCAGAAGATAATCTGGAGCTAAGAGCATGGGGGGATGCTGTTAGAGACTTTGTTCATGAAGAAAAAGTTTGAACAAGTTATGCTTCCTCTTTTGCACATACTTAGGTCCTTTGACGTTCCAATAAAAATTGGATGTTGCTCTTGTAAATTTTATCAGTTTCTTATAAATTCTGGAGTCAAAGGTTTATGAGGCATATCATTAAAAAATCACAAATTCTTCTCTGAATTTTTCACTTTTCTTTTTTGCTATATTGTTTTTATTTTATCCCTAATCACATTTTTTGTTCTATAAACAAAAATGTGTTTCCTCTACACAGTTGAGGTAAGTATATAATTCCTTTCTAAAATGCATATTTAATCTAGATTTTAATCTAGATTTAATCTAGATCAATTAATCTAGTTGTAAATTTACTCTAATTGTGGTATGACTTATGGATTTATAGCCAACCATATTGCTACCCAATTTTCACAACAATTTTTGAATTTTGATTCCTTTCTTCAGTACTAAGGCATATTTGGGTTTAGCAAATACAATATATAGATGTATACACACACACACACACGTGTGTGTGTGTATATGTGTGTGTGTGTATCTGGTATTATTTCTGGAATCTCCGTTCTGTTTCATTGATTGTATATGTGTGTAACAATAAGGCAATAATAACAATGTAGATGATAATTGTCAGAATGCCTATGTAGTTCTGTATCGCAAAATATACAAGACTCTCCACATAGAAGATAGAAGAAGTAAACCATTTATTCAGACACCAGAGAACTATATCCCAAAACCAAATGCTCAGCTCCCACAGCCAGTCAGTCCACTTCATCATAACAGCAAGGAACCCAAAATATTCAATACAGAATATCACAACATGGAGCTTCACCATCCTAAAACCTCTCTGACCCCCTGCTAGGGTCTTCCCAAAACAAACTCACAGTATAGCTAAGTCAGCCTGTTCAGTTCTAACAATCATGAGGACAGCCATTAGCAGCCATAACATCTTTCTCTCTCAGCATTTCCTGTTAACCTCCTTTTCCTGTCAGGAGCTCCTCCCACCACATGCAACTCAGGATTCCTGTGGTGCCAGCAGGTCACATGGCCTGTTAATGGATGGGAAAGATCTTCAAATCTAATTGCTACTACAGTGTGTTCAGTATCTCAATTAACTTTTTGCTAATTCAGTCCAATCATTTATTGAGTGTCTCTATTAGGTGCTAGAGATAGAAAAACAAAAAGCAATCCCTGCTTCTCAAATTGCTTACATTCTGTTGGGGAAAAATATGTTAAATACCTCAGATTTTTCTAGCTATACAGTCATACCATCTACAAGTAGGGATAGTTTAACCTCCTAATTACCAATAATTATTCCTTTTATTTTATTTTTATACAATAATTAGCATTTCTAAAACCAAGTAAAAGAAGTATGAAAATGGATAACTTTATTTTGTGTGGTTTTAATGGGAATGCTTTTAGTGTTTCTCCAAAGCATAGGATGTTAGAATATAGGTTTCAAGCAAGTACATTCTATCATTACAGAAAAATCCTTGTACTCCTGTACTTTTTGTTGATCCTGTCACTATATTTTATTCAAGAATTTTTTCTATAACCTCAGTACCATATCAGCAATAGAAATACTACTGAATTTGGAATTGGAGATACCTGGTCTACTGTATGGATTCAGAGACAGAGGATTTGGGTCTGAGCCTGGTTCTTGCATTTACTGTATTTGTGACTTTGGCCAAGTCATTTGATTTCTCTTGCCCACAGTTTTCTCAACTGATGAATGGGAAATTATAATACCTGTAGTACCTAGGGTTGTTATGAAGATCAAATAAGATTTTATTGACAAAGAACTCTAAATCTTAAAGAGTTGTATAAAAATGTCATCCATTATTATCATTTTTAACATAATTACCCATTTTACAAAATTTATGGTAATCTTAGGCACAATATGAACCAAAGCCAAAAATAAAAATAATCATAGCGTCTCAGAGTTGACAGAGCTCTCAGAGTTCATTTACTATAAGCTGTACCTGAATGAGAATCATCTCTACTCTGTCCCTTATAAGTGCTTGTCATCATTTGAAGACTTCCAGTGATGGGCAACTTATTACCTCATGAGGAAGCTGATTGTATTGTCATACAGTTGTAATTCTTAAAGAAATTTTCTTTACATTGAGGTAAAATCCACCAATCTCCCAATTCCATTCAAATGTTCTTAGTTCTGATATCTTCAAGCAAGCAGAACAAATCTAATCCTTCTTGCCTTTCAAATTCCTGAAAATAGCTCTCATGTCCCTGTGCAGTCTTTTCTTCTCCAGATGTACACAGTTCTTCCAGGTTGATTTCTATTGCATAGTCTCATGTCCCCTCACTGTCTTGGATGACCTCCTCTGAAAGCAGTCCAGTTTGTCAGGGCCCTTCTCAAAATGTCACATCCACAAATGAATTCAAGATTCTACATGTGGTCAGTGTATAGCAAGACTGTCACCTTCCTTGTTCTGAGTAGTATACTTCTATTAATTTGCCTAAGATCACATTAGCTTTTTAAATTTCTGTATCACACACTTTTGGCCCATTTTGAGAACACACTAAAATCTCCAGGCCTTTTTTTTTTAAAGATATAAACTATTTTCTAGCTATACCTCCCTTACTTGTACCTTTGATTTTTTTTAACTGAATTATGGGGAGGGCTTATTTTTTTTAAAGGCTAAAAGCTGTCCCTAAGGTGGGTGGAGCAAGATGGCGGCATGAAAACAGGGACTCGCTTGAGCTCTCCCCCAAATCCCTCCAAACACCTATAAAAATGATTCTATACAAATTCTCGAGCTACAGAACCCACGAAATGACAGAGTGAAACAAGTCTCCAGCCCAAGATGGCCTGGATGGTCGTTGGGAAGTGTCACATTGTGCTGGGAGCAGAGCACTGCCCAGCATGGGCCACGGCATGAGAGACCAGGCCAGAGTAAACCTGATGGAGCAGGCCTCAGGACACTGAATCACTGGCAGCTGTGGCAGTTTCCAGACTTTTCAACTGACAAATGCCAAAGACAACCAAGCAGGTTAGTAGGAAAACTGTTGGACCTGGGTAAGAGAAGTGTCTGGTCTGGCCCTAGCCCCAGGGTGGCAGAGGTGGTTGTAACAGCAGCAGCAGCAGCAGCAGTGGGGGCTGCTTCCTCAGCTCCAGTCCCACAGACATTGGGGGGAATCAAGTGGCTGATCAGAGCATGAGTGCAGGAATCTCTTTGCTGGAAGTGAGGCAGCATTCTCTTGCTTTACCCCTGCTTGGATCTGGGTCACAGTACTGGTTGGCAGTCCTTGGGGGAGGAGGAGCACTGGTGTGGCAGAGCTTGTGGTGGTTGTGGAGAGGGAGTCGTCCTGGTAGTTACACAGCATAATGGAGCACTTGAGATGGCTCACAGAGCAGAGCACAGGCCAGGAGAGGAGCATCATACCACCTCAGAATAGAAGTAGCTCTGAAAATAGCAGTGCAAAACCCCTGAAGCTTGGGACATAGCACTCTCCACTCTGAAAGCAGTCATGCCCTGACAAAAAAAGATCAAAAGCCACATAATTGGCTCAGAAAATAAGCAGGCAGCATAAAAAGACACAGACTATAGAATCTTTCTGTGGTGACAAAGAAGATCAAAACATACAGCCAGAAGAAGTCAACAAAGTCAAAGATCCTACATCAAAAGCCCCCAAGAAAAATATGAATTGGTCTCAGGCCATGGAAGAGCTCAAAAAGGATTTGGAAAAGCAAGTTAGAGAAGTAGAGGAAAAGTTGAGAAGAGAAATGAGAGTGATGCAAGAAAATCATGAAAAACAAGTCAATGACTTGCTAAAGGAGCCCCCCAAAATACTGAAGAAAACAACAACTTAAAAAATAGACTAACCCAAATGGCAAAAGAGTTCCAAAAAGCCAATGAGGAGAAGAATGCCTTAAAAGGCAGAATTAGCCAAGTGGAAAAGGAGGTCCAAAAGACCACTGAAGAAAATACTACCTTAAAAATTAGAATGGAGCAAGTAGAAGCTAGTGAATTTATGAGAAATCAAGAAATTATAGAACAGAACCAGAAGAATGAAAAAATGGAAGACAATGTGAAATATTTCATTGGAAAAACCACTGACCTGGAGAATAGATCCAGGAGAGATAATTTTAAAATTACTGGACTACCTGAAAGCCATGATCAAAAACAGAGCCTAGACATCATCTTCGAAGAAATTATCAAGGAAAACTACCCTGATATTCCAGAACCAGAAGGGAAAATATAAATTGAAAGAATCCACTGACTGTCTCCTGAAAAAGATCCCAAAAAGAAAACTAGGAACATTGTAGCCAAACTCCAGAGTTCCCAGGTCAAGGAGAAAATATTGCAAGCAGCCAGAAAGAAACAATTTGAGTATCGTGGAAACACAATCAGGATAGCACAAGATCTAGCAGCTTCTACATTAAGGGATCAAAGGGCTTGGAATATGATATTCCAGAGGTCAGTAGAGCTAGGATTAAAACCAAGAGTCACCTACCCAGCAAAAATGAGTATAACACTCCAGGACAAAATATGGATTTTCAATAAAATAGAGGACTTCCAAGTATTCTTGAGAAAAAAAAGACCAGAGCTGAAGAGAAAATTTGACTTTCAAACACAAGAATCAAGAGATGCATGAAAAGGTAAACAGGAAAGAGAAATCATAAGGGACTTATTAAAGTTGAACTGTTTTGTTTACATTTCTACATGGAAAGATGATATTTGTAACTCATGAGACCTTTCTCGGTATTAGGGTGGTTGAAAGGAATATATATGTATACACACACACACACACACACACACACATATATACATATACATATAGACAGAGGGTACAGGTTGAGTTGAATATGAAAGGATGATATATAAAAAATAAAATTAAGGGGTGAGAGAAGAATATATTGGGAGAAGGAAAAAGGAGAGATAGAATGGGGTAAATTATCTCACATAAAAGTGGCAAGAAAAAGCTGTTTAATGGAAGGGAAAAGGGGGTAGGTGAAAGGGAATGAGTGAATCTTGCTCTCATCAGATTTGGCTTAAGGAGGGAATAACATGCTCAATTGGGTATCTTACCCTACAGGAAAGTAGAGGGGAAGGGGATAAGAGGCAGAGATGATAGAAGGGGGGAGGGCAGATTCGGGGAGGAGGTAGTCAAAAGTAAACACTTTTGAAAAGGGACAGGGTCAAAGGAGAAAATTGAATAAAGGAGGACAGGATAGGACGGAGAGAAACATAGTTAATCTTTCACAACATGACTATTATGGAAGTGTTTTGCATAATGATACATGTATAACCTATATTGAATTGCTTGCCTTCTCAAGGAGGGTGGGTGGGGAGGGAAGAAGGGAGAGAATTTGAAACTTAAAGTTCTAAAAACAGATGTTAAAAAATTGTTTTTACATGCAATTGGGAAATAAGATATACAGGCAATGGGGTATAGAAATCTATCTTGCTCTACAAGAAAGTAAAGGGAAAGGGGATGGAGGGGGAGGGGGATGATAGAAGAGAGGACAGACTGAGGAAAGGGGTAATCAGAATACATGCCACCTTGGGGTAGGTGTGAGGGTAGAGATGGGGAGAAAATTTGTAATTCAAAGTTTTGTGGAAATGAATGTTGAAAACTAAAATTAAATAAAAAGCTAAAAGCCTTTATAAAGAACAGGTATGTTTGTCTTTATTGAGAGTCACTAGAAGAGACTTCAGAAAAGGTTTGATAAACTAGGACCATTTTAGGACTCTTCTTATGGATGAGGGTCATGTTGGTAACTTGACAGTTTTCTACGTTGAGGGCCATTTATATTGAGAGGTTATGCATTTTAGCAAACAGTTCTACAGTTTCACCATTATCCTCTATGTAACTGTTCCAGCCCTGCTTACCTCTCCTTCACTACCCTTTCTTACCCTCGGCCAAATGTCAAAAGCTTTAAAACCTGAGGAATCTCCCTAGATATTACAGGATCATAGATTCTGTTGGAAGTTGAAAAAGACATTAAAAGTCATCTAGTCCAACATCCTTATGGGAAAACTTGAAGTCCAAGCAGTCTAGTACAGTGGAAAGAGCACTGGATTTAGAGTCAGAGGCCCTGGATTCAAATTCCAGCTCCTCCCTTTACTACATATACAGCCTTGGAAAAGTCATTTAACATCTCAGCTTCAGTTTCCTCATTTCTAAAATTCCTCATTTGTAAAATAAGAAAAAATAATTCAGTCATTTTTAGTTGTGTCTGAACCCTTTTGAGGTTTTCTTGGCAAACATACTGAAGTGGTTTTCTATTTCCTTTTCCAACTCATTTTACAGGTAAGGAAACTGAGGCAGACAGGGTTAAGTGACTTGCCAAGGGTCCCATAGCTAGGAAGAGGCCAGATTTGAGGTCAGGAAGAGTCTTTCTGATTCTAGGCCCAGTACTGTGCCACCTAGCTGTCTTTAACAATAATAATAATAAATTACATTAATATAATACATGCTATGTAACAGGTACTGTACTAAGTGTTTTTACAAATATCCCATTTAATCTTCACAACAACCCTGGGAAATAAATGCTATTATTATAGCCACTTTATAAATAACAAAATTAAGGCAAACAGAGGTAAGTGACTTTCCCTGGGTCACACAGCTAGGAGGTGTTTGAGGGTATATTTGAACACAGATTTTCCTGATTCCAGGCCTAACATACTTCACTGTAGTCACTAACTTCCCCTATGACATCCCTTCCAACTCTAAATATGAGCTCCTGAGATAGTGGCAGAAGTGGGTTTAGAACTGAGATGTCTTGAACATTTTTGCTCTTTGTGCCTTCCATGATTCCATGGTGATCCCTTTTTCTACAGTAATAGTTTTCATCCTTAGCAGTAAAATAAAAAGTAGACTTTTGGAGAAGCAGAATCATGCAGCAAAAAGAATATCAAACTTGGAATTTGCAAAAATAAGACTGAAATCAA
This sequence comes from Phalanger gymnotis, assembly GCA_028646595.1. Lineage (NCBI taxonomy): Eukaryota > Metazoa > Chordata > Mammalia > Diprotodontia > Phalangeridae > Phalanger > Phalanger gymnotis. Next base: position 72,488,589 of record CM053622.1, on the reverse strand, counting down.
ATTTCAGCTCCTCAATCCACAGGCTTTATGGCCTTCCTAAGCCTCAGTTTCCTCATATGTAAAATGAGTATAATAATACTTGCAACACCCATTTCACAGGACTGTTATGAGGAAGGGAGGAAGGTGGTTTATAAATTTCAAGTGCTTAATTAAATGAGGTTTTTTTTTATTGTTTCAGATTCCAAGGCGGCAAGGGATAGCAAGCCACCCATTCCATATCAGGACATTTTTGAAGAAGTAGAATTATATGGATTAATATTTGCACCAAAGTTTGCAGGAGTTTTTTTTGAACCTGTAGGAAATTGCCAGAGTTATCAGGAAAAGTTTTTGGAGATATTGAAGAAATCCTTACTTCTAGTGAGACATTTCAGGGAAGTGATTGTAACTCATATGAAAACTCCTATACCAGACAAGGGTAAGGAACATATTAAATTGAGAAGAAGCATAAGTCTGAATGCAAACCTTGTTACAAATGATGCAAACCTTGTTACAAATCCAAGAGGTCTGACAGATTAGAAAGCCCATAAATGTGAAAAATGTGGCAAGAACTTTAAATATAATTCAGACATTGTTCTACATCAAAGAGGTCATACTGGAGAGAAACCATATGAATGTAATGAGTGGAAAAACCTTCAGTAGAAGCTCAAATCTTCGCTAAAATTTTTTTAGATTTATTTTTAGTTTTCAACATTTATTTCCACAAGATTTTGAGTTACCAATTTTCTGCCCATCTCTCCCCTCCCCACCCCCACTCCAAGGTGGCATGTATTCTGATTGCCCCTTTCCCCAGTCTGCCCTCCCTTCTATCATCCCACTCCCTCCCCCATCCTCTTTCCCCTTACTTTCTTGTAGGGCAAGATAGATTTCTGTACCCTGTTGTCTGTATATCTTATTTCCCAGTTGTATGTACAAGCAATTTTTTCAACATTTGTTTTTAGAACTTTGAGTTCCAAATTCTCTCCCTTCCCTCCCCACACACCCTCCTTGAGAAGGCAAGCAATTCAGTATAGGTTATACGTGTATCATTATTCAAAATACTAGAAGCTTAAGTCTTATTAAGCACCAGAGAGTTCACACTGGTGAGAAACCTTATGAGTGTGATCAGTGTGGGAAAGCCTTAAGTCATGGTTCATACCTTATTCAAAACCAGAGAATTCACACTGGAATGAAACCTTTTGCATGTAATGTGTGTGGTAAAGCATTTAGTAGGAGCACAATTCTTATTCACCATCAGAGAATTCATACTGGGAAAAACCCTATGATGTAATGAATGTGGGAAAGCCTTCACTTGGAGCTCAAGTCTTATAAAATATCTGATAATTCACACCAGAGAAAAATCATATAAATGTAATAAATGTGGGAAGGCCTTTAGTCCGAGTTCATACCTTATTCAACATCAGAGAAATCACACTGGAGAAAAACCATATGGATGAAACGAGTATGGAAAAGGCTTTAGTTTGAACACATAATTTATTCTACATCAGAGAATTCATAATGGAGATAGGTCCTATCAGTGTAATGAATGTGGGAAAGCCCTTAGTTGGCACTCACAACTTATTCTCCATGTAAGAATTCATACTGGCAAGAGACCCTTTGAATGTAATGATTGTGAGAAAGCTTTTAGTTGGAGTTCACATCTCATTCAACATCAGAATTTACACTGGAGAATGTAATACCACACACATTATATGCATAGTTATGAATGTAATTATTGTGGGAAAACCTTTAGTTGAAGCTCCAGTCTTCTTCAACCTTAGATAGTTCACAATGGAGAGAAACTCTATAAATGTAATAAGTGTGGGAAAGCTTTTAGTCAGAGCCTGAAATTTGTTGAACATCAAGAGAATTCACAAAGAGAAACTTTATTAATATGATGATTATGAGGTACCTTTGATTAGAACTTAAAATTTTAAAGCATTATTAAACATACTGGAGGGAAATTTCAAATCTGAAGATGGGATAGTCTTCCATCTATTTTGCTACAAATGGGTTAATTCAACTATTTATCCCACATCCTATTTCCCTGTTAGTGATTGTCTTGTGTTTCTGTTAAGGTGAAATATTTTGCTTGCTTTAGTAAACCTTGAAAAATTGTGAAGTTGGTAATAAAAATTTGGAAGTATTTTCTCTATTAAAAGTTGACTGGAAGGGGCATCTAGGTGGTGCAGTGAGAAGAGCACTGCTCCTGGAGTCAGGAGGACCTCAATTCAAATCTGGCCTCAGACACCTGACACACTTACTAGATGTATGACATTGGGCAAGTCACTTAACCCTAATTGCCCTGCCTTCCCCTCTCCAAAAAAAAAAAAAAAGTTGACTGGGGAAACTTGGGGCAGGGTGCTTACTTTGTTAAACATGGTTTATTTTTCTTTTCTATACCCGTGGTTGAGTCCCCAGACTCAACTTCAGAGTTAGTGTCTCAAGCCTTTTTTTGTTAATCTTGTTGGAGAGGCTGAAGGACTTTTCCCTTTGGTTCTCACAAGAAGTGGATACATCCCCTTAGTAAGGGTGAGTGTGTGGAGTACAGAAGCAAGAGCAAGCTTTATGGGATTAATAATTACAACTCCTCCTTTTTAGATCAGGATTGGTCCTGATCCTTCCAGGTTACAATCTTCCTTATACACCCACCCCATGTAACTCCTTGATATGTTCCCCCTCCCTGGTCATGCGACTCATGTTCACCTAATGAGGTCCCAATTCTGTGTGGGGTGTGGCAGGTAATATGCATGGGGTTTATTAAGCATGCTCAGGAGCAAGAAGTCAGTGAGCTGGGATTAACCCCTGCCAGTTTGAGCCCCTTTGCATAGGACCCCTGAGTTTATGGTCTCTTAGCCCCTTCCATTCACTGCTGATTGGTTGGGACACTTATCTGAACAGTTCCTGTCTGTGACAAGACTGTAGTTCTATAATTCCAGCTGTGTGAAAACTTAACTATTTCATATGTTTCACAGTAATAAATGGTTGATTCATGTCAAAAATATTTGGTATAAGTTACAAAAATTTATGTGACAGGGATCTATTTGACTGACTTAAATATGGGCTTCTGCTTTGCTGTTGTTCATCCTTGTTCTCAAAGAGGACCAATGACATCAGGAGGGTGATGTCTTGACTTGCAGGTGAATTGGATTTAAATGAGGCAGAACTGTGCAAAGTCATGAGCCTCATTCTCTCCATCAGAGTCATTTGGAGTCCAGTGGCAAGACATAGGTCAGGATGACTGGTGAGAGCCCTGGATGCAGTGGGAGACCTTGGCCTTTTTAAGTTAAGGTCTTTCCCAGGTCTCAGTTTTTCCAAGGCATCACCTATTCAGTAATTTAAGACTAGATAAGAATTGAGGTGAAAGCCTAGTTTGCCTTCGCGAAAGAATTTATCTGGGAGGGGAAGAGGGCTTCTGGCCAGAACAGAAACAATTGCTATCTCAATTTGTTCACTCTGAGCCATCAAAACCCAAACAAAGAGCAAGTGAGGCTTGGGCTGGGACTTATTATTGATCAGTCAGTGAGAGCTGGAGTGATTTGAGTTTAAAGGCATAATCAAGTAACTTCCTTTGAATTCTAATGAGATTTACTAAAGCCTGGTTTTTCAGAGCCATTTTTAAGAAATCATGAATGAAAACTACATGAAACAAAAGATTTAATTTTCCCAATTTTCTGGGGGAAAAACCCAAAACCAATGATACAATAAATAAGTAGGGAAGAAAAAAATCTAGCCCCCCAAACCCAAGATGTCTTGTGAAGTATAAGTGATCAAAATTAATATTCCTTTGGACAGAGCACCCACATGTAAGGGTATGATTCCCCCACATGGACAGAGGGAGAAGAGGAGGAGGAAATAGCATTTCCCAACTGAAAATACAACTACTTCCAGTTAGTTCCAGCTCCATTTCCAGTAAGTGTCTGAGGCTGAATTTTCCTCCCATGAGAAGGACTCCGGTAAGTGAGGAAGCCTATTCCACTTGTGAATAGCTCTGGTTGTTAGAAAGATATTCCTCAAATTAAGCCTAAACCAGCCCTTTTGCAACTTTCACTTTTTTCTTCTAGAGCTAGCCAGAACAAGTTTTTTTCCTTTTTCTATGTGACAGTCCTTCAGATATTTGAATATAGCTATCATGCACATGCACCACCCCCCTTCTCTTTACCATGCTAAGCATCCTCAGTCCCTCTAAACTGTTTCACATATAACATGAACTCAAGGGCCTTCATCATCTCAGCTGCCCTCCTCTGGGTAGACTACAGCTAACTGATGTCCTTAAAATGTAATTTCCAGAACACAATACTTTAGATGTGCACTGGTCAGGGAGGAATTTTCACCTCTTTTGTTCTGGACACTTGTGCCTTTTAATGTATTCTACATTACATTAGCAGTATTAAATCATATAGCCACTAGTTCTTTTTCAGATGAACTGCTAAACTATAACCCCACGCCCCTTCCTTGAACATATGAAGTCAATTTTTTGAAGTCAAGTGTAAGACTTTATATTTATTCCTATTTCATTCTATCTTACTTGATTCAGATCATCGTTCTAGCCAGTGAAGATCTTGTTATCCAATACATTAGCCATTCTTCCTAGCTTTGTATCATTTGCAAATTTGGTAAATATGACTTTTATTTCTTTATTCAAATCATTGAAAAACTGTAAATAGTACAGGAACAAAAATACCTAGGATATCTTCTCCACACACTGGAGAACTTCCACCACACTAAACTTAAATCTTTGTATTTAGTTTTTAAACCATTGTCCAGGTCATACCTTTCCATACTTCCCACAAGAATAGAATGAGACACTAAAATCTAAGTCAACTATACCTATGAGATTCCTCTGATCTATGAATCTAGTAACTGCGGCAGAAAAAAAAATATTAGTTCTAAATGACCTGCTTTCAATGAAGATATGCTGGCTCTTTGTGATTATCTGTTCCTTGTCTAGATATTAACCATGCCTTTAGTAGTTCCAGAATTTTGCAGTGGATTTAAGTAAAGTTCACTGTCCTACAGTTAGCAGACTGCATCATCTTTCCCTTTTGAAATTAGGAATTTGACTTCCTTCAGTCCTCTATTGCCTCTCCCATTTTCTACAAATCACTGAGAAATCAATGATGGCTCAGTAATTACATCTTCCACTCCTAAAAGGTAGTATCCAGTATTCCAGTATCCTAAAATGTACTTCATCTGCTTAACATTGTTAATAATGACAATAGTAATAATAATATCTGGCATTGGCATAGCCCTTTCAGATTTATAAAATGGTTTATCTCACTTGATCCTTAAAACCCGGTGAGCTCTAGGTGCTGTTATTTTATAGATGAGGAAATTGATGCTTAGAGATATTTCATGACTTGCTTGTGGTCTCACGTTAAGTGTCTGAAGCAGGATTTGAATCTATAGCAGGAAGTCTTCCTGACTCCGAATGCAACATTTCTATCTACCATGCCATGCTGTACTTCTAGGCCTATTAACCTGAACTCATCCAGGTCCTTTCTTACTCTCTTCTTATTTATCTTTGGTATTAGCAGAACCACTATTGATTTTTTTTGTCTTGTGTTAATTCTAGGCTTGCCCTATTCCGGAAACATTACTGTGGAAATTTGAGGCACTCAAAATACTTGCCTACAGGCAGGCAGATGTTTACTCAGTTCCACAGGTTCCCATGTGTTAGAACCAGACTTACTTCCAAAAAGAAGAACAGCCATTTTGGAGAGACTGGAGATCTGGATAAAGCCCTGGCCAGAATTGCATCCTAGACTGTACAAGCCAAGAGCTGAGTTGTAGCCAGTGGCCACTACCCTATAGACTCTAGTGGAGGTCAGAGAGCCTGAAGCATGAGAGTGGAGAAAGTTGTAATCAAGATGAGATTACATTTAAGTGGTGTCATCAAATAATGGAGGGGCTGGTGAGATGGACATAATTGGTCACTCACACCTTTTCCCCCCCTTCTGTTTCTGACCAGAAAAGCAACCTGCTGTTTACCAGTCTGAACTCATCTCTATCATTTCTACCACCATCCACTGGTGTGGCCATTGGACTGAAATAAAAGATGAGGCCAATTTTGTCTACATTAAACTCTAGCACCATGTAGCCAACTTTTAGATGAATTGTTTCCTAATTGTTTATTTTCGCCAGTTCTGTTATTTAAGGTTGTTATAAAAACACTTGAATTACCAGTTATCTGAACTGGCTTGGTTATTGAGTAGTAATTTGATAGAAAAAAAATGAGAATTGCATTCCTTAGGGGGCTCTGAGATTTTGGTGGAGGAGGGAGGGAACAGGAGCCAGACCCAACAAAAGAGGGAGAGTCCCATACCTTTTATCCCATAGATCAGGGTCCTTAACAGTTTTTGTGTCATGGACCCCTTTAGCAGTATGGTGAAACCTATGGATGGACCCTTTCTAGAATAATGTTTTTAAGTGCATAAAATTAAATACATAAGATTACAAAGGAAAACAATTATATTGAATTATAGTTATCAAAATATTAGAAGTTCTAAGTTCATGAACCCCCTACAATCTATGGGTGTCTGTGGAACTCAGTTTAAGAACCGTTGCCCTAGACATGGAGAGACCCATAAGGTAAAGTGAGCTAAAGAAAAGCCTATATGATCTGAGGAGAGGATTGGATCTGCTATTTGGGTCTGAGGAAACTGAACATTTTGGCATTAGTATTGGTACAGCTAGCTTTAACAAGTTTTGGGTTGTAACATTGAAGGCATAAAGGTTCTCCTAAGACAAATTCTTCCCAATATATACTTCAAAATCAGACAAGATTGACAAATGCAACTATGGAAATAACTTGGACAGTTTACTGAGTATTAACATTAAGCTAGCTGTTAAACAACAATAAAGTCTGTTAAATTGATTTTGGTGTCCATGGCAAGATATGTATTGAGTAGGATGTTTGCCAGTTATGGGAGCTATCAAAAAAAAATTCCCTGTCAGCAGCAAGATTTGGCCAGGTGTTTCAACAATCCGGCTAGCAGCTTCTGTGGCGGTGTAAGATCCACCAACAGCCAGCACCCAGAAAACTGCCAGCACGCTGCAAAAGCACAGGTTCTTTTGATCTGCTTAACTAAGGAAAGCTATGTGAAGGGGTTGACAAGCTTACTTTTAATTCAGCATACAAATATCATTCACTTAGTTCAGGGGGAAAAGCCAGCACCCTGAACTTCAGAACAAAATACAAAGTACAAACATCAACAGACAGACCTTGTCTGATTCAAATCCCAATACACAGTTACCAGAGTTTAACGAAGTCCCAGCATCCAGGCTACAAGCTAGAGGGCTCCTTAGCTACAGCTGCCCAGAGTCTCTGCATCAGCACCATCACAAGTGAGACCCCTCAACAAATTATAGACAGACCCAATACAATTCATAGTTACCAACATCTAGGTTCAGCCCAGTAGCTCAGAACAAGGGCTGACCCAGAGTCACGTGTGCTACCACTGCTGTGGGAAAGAGCTCCAAAGAAGAGAAGATCAACCTCTAGTTTTATATCTTTTTCAGGGTCAGAGGTAAGTCATGCGACTCACCCAGTGACCTAAAATCGTCACAAAGAGGCAACTTAAACCCACATGGTCTAAGATCCTCTGATGTCCCAAACCTATCACTCAAACTCATTTTTAAACTAGGCCCTCCCCTGAGTTAGCCCCACCTTAGTTACCAATCCACACCCACATAGGTTTTACACCTAATAGGGGTTTGGGCCTGGGGCTTAGCACCTAGTAAGGCTCAATGAAATACACTAAATTACGCAAAGGACACAAACCAAACTTTTCAAGGGCACTTGTTGAACTAAGTGCTAAGAGCCCATTTTGCTTACCAATACACCAGGGCAGATGTGCTGTTCACAAGTATCACAGTACTCAGCACAGTACTCATTGCCATGAACCCTAGAGCACAGCAGTCAAACATCTCTCCAGGAAAAATATAGCACATGACCATACATATTTCAGGGGAGATCTTTTTTGGGGAGAAGTTAGGGGGGCTAGGGATAGCAATACCCCCCCCCAAAAGAAAGAAAATAGCAATAGTTAAACATTTTTAAAAATACAGAGGAAAGCAGAAGCCTCCAGAATAACCTCCTCCTAAAATAAAATAAATGATGAGGCAAAGGGCTAGAGCCTCAGTTCCGCTGAAATACCATCAATTAACTTTTACAAAATGCTATGCAAATATATAGCAAAATCGCCTGATCAAGAACTTTCAGTAACTATCATTTTTCAGTCATTTCAGACTTTTTGTGGCCCCATTTAGGGTTTTTTGGGCAGAGATACTGGAGTAGTTTGCCATTTCCTTCTCCAGTTCGCTTTACAGATGAGGAAACTAAGGCAGTGTTAAGCGACTTGTCCAGGGTTATATGGCTAGTAAGGGTCTGAAGCTGGATTTGAACTCCTGAAGATGAGTCTTCCTGACTCCAGGCCCAGCACTCTATCCACTGTGCCACCTAGCTACCTCAATTTTCTATTACCTCTGGGACAAATTACAAATTCCACTGTTCTGCATTTCAGTCCATTCACAATCTGGCTCCAGCCTACCTTTCCAAGTATATTGTTCTTTATTTCCTTTCACACAAGCTACATTCCAGTTGAATTAGAACAGAAAGTCAGAACAACTATTTCAGTTGAAAGGTAAAGCAATATAGTAGAAAGTGGTCTTGGGAGTCTGGAGGGCTAGGTTTGAATCCTGACTTTGATACTCACTCGCTGTATAACCCCAAATAAATTACTTAATACTTCTGAGCCTGTTTTGTCATCTTTAAAATGAAGCTAGTAAAATATTTTGTAAACCTCAAAGAGAAACTCAGAAAGCATTTTCCCATTAAATCAACATTGTTAATGGTAGTTAAGTTCACAGATGCTCCAATGCTCATAATGTACCTGAAGAATAATACTGATGGTTCCACAGAATTTAATTGACATATGTAATTGTGTTTATGGACAATGTGTCAAGTTCCAAGTTCCATCCACTGTAGTGGGATGGGAACTCTTCTACTTCTTCAGAATATAATCATAATGGTTAACCTTGTTTCAATGGGATTCACCAAACTTGAAGTCATTGGTGATAGGTCCTGTGGCCCAGAGCACAGACTGCAGCACTGGTGGAGGTAGGGGGTAGAAAAAGTATGGGAACCATTGGGTGAGGTGGGGAATGAGTCAGGGCAGTTTGAAGGGCAAGGAGATGTGGGAACCAGAGGTTCTTGCTGATGGAACTCCCCTAGTCCCAAGGAGATTTCTTGCCATTTCCACTTCCCATTGCCCCTTTTCTTTTCATTTCTGGGTCCCAAGGATCTGTCTGCCTATTTCCTCTTCCACTGCTATCACCTACATAGCTTCTACCTCTAGTTGTTTTCTTCCTTCATTCACTACAGAAGAATCCTCTAACTCAAAAGCTGTTTTTCTGTCCTTGAAGCAAACACAAATCCCAAGTAAGGTTTGTGAACATATTTTGTTTACTGCTAGTAATGAATAAAAATAGATACTGAGGAAAGTCTGCCTCAGGCCACTCCCTAACCTGCTTTTCTCATTTTTTTTTTCCTACAAAGTCTCAATCTCTAAGGAGAGGAAGGACTGAGGAATCATTTATATTTCAAAGGAAAAGTCAGACTCAGGTGATCTTGGGAACTTTATAAAGGGGTAAAACTCTGAAGAGAGCAGAATGGGGATCAAGGCAGGATTAGCAGATAAAATGGAAACTGGGGATTCTGATTATTCAATCCCTACGCTTTTCACAAAACCTTTCTTGTTTCATCACAGTTGGAAACTGTTTCTTACTCTTCAAATCTCTTATGGAACTTTGGATCTCTCCTTTGTCCTTAACACATTCTGCACTGTGTACTTATCTGTGTACATATCATAACTGTCCCCTCATGGATAGAACCCATGTCATTTTTCAACTTGGTATCACCAGAAACTAACATAATGCACATAGTACATACATAATAAATATTTGTGGAATTGAACTGACTCTACCAATGTTGGGAAGAAAGGTGAAATGAATCAAGGTTCACCTTCCTTAAATACCGATTCTTCCACTTATCCTAGACTTCTTTAGGAAAGGTAAGGAAAGAGGGCTGAAGTAGGATTCCTAGGTGGCCATTTATATGTAAAGCACGTTCTTGGGTCTGGCATATGTAAATTAGGGACCACTTGTGTCACTGACACCTTTATCCCATTTTTTATGTTCATAAAGTCTCTTCAGTAGTTCAAGGAAACCCCAGCCATGCTGCACTTCATTCTTTATTCCCAGCCATCTTTTCAACATCCATCACCCTTGACACCCTACATGTATTCTACTCTGTTCCATTTCTGGAATCACAATCAAATTAACTCTGCCCTTGATACCTGGAAGAGGTGTGCCAATCTACTCCCTAATGCCCCCCCGACACACACATTGAGAGTCAAAGTGCTTCATCTTAGCCTCTGCTCCCCAATCTGTATTGTCCTCCCCTTTTAGAATGTAAGTTCTTTGAGGACAGGGCTGACTTTGCTTTTGTATCATCTTAGCACAATAGCTGTCCGCATATTAAGTACATAAATGCTTTTTGATTCCATTCAATATAAATTTCATGTTGCCAAATAAAACAATGTCCAAATGAAATACTTTCCAGGTTATATTTATGGGAATTCTCACCAGTATGAATTTTCTGATGGAATGTAAGTTGTGAGTTTTGACTAAAGGCTTTTTTACAATTTTTTTTTATTATTTAATATATTTAGTTTTCAGCGTTGATTTTCAGAGGAGTTTGAATTACAAATTTTCTCCCCATTTCTACCCTTCCCCCTCTCCAAGATGGCGTATATTCTGGTTGTCATGTTCCCCAGTCAGCCCTCCCTTCTGTCGCCCC
>CM053622.1:72453849-72477252 GCA_028646595.1 Phalanger gymnotis | reverse complement strand
GTTAGTCTATTTTTTAAGGTGCTGTTTTCTTCAATATATTTTTCAGTATATTTTTGGTTCTCCTTTAGCAAGTCATTGACTTGTTTTTCATGGTTTTCTCTCATCCTTCTCATTTCTCTTCCCAATTTTTCCTCTACTTCTCTAACTTGCTTTTCCAAATCCTTTTTGAGTTTTTCCATGGCCTGAGACCAGTTCATATCTTTCTTGGAGGCTTTTGTTGTAGGCTCTTTGACTTTGTTGACTTCTTCTGGCTGTATCTTTTGGTCTTTGTCACCAAAGAAGGATTCCAGAGTCTGAGACTGAATCTGGGTGTGTTTTTGCTGCCTGGCCATGTTCCCAGCCAACTCACTTGACCCTTGAGTTTTTCAGCAGGGTATGACTGCTTGTAGACTAAAGAGTTCTATGTTCCATGCTTGGGGAGATGCACCAGTTGTGCCTCACCAGCACTCCTCCTTCTCCAAGAACCCCCAACCTAGACTGGACTTAGATCTTCAGCAGGCTCTTCACTCCTGCTCTGAGTAGCCACTTAATTCCTCCCACTAGGTAGGCCTGGGGCCAGAAGCAACAGCTGTAGTTCTGTAGCTGCCCCACCTCCACTGGCCTGTGGCAGTGGCCAAACAGCAAACTCTATCCCAGTCCCCAGCAGCTTCTTCCACTAACCTACTCTGTTGTCCTTGATGTTTGTGGGTTGAGAAGTCTGGTAACTGCTGCAGCGCACTGATTCAGGGTGCTAGGGCCCGCTCCGCCCGCCTCCTGGTCTCGTTGGTCCGCGCTGCCCACGCTGGGCTCCACTCAGCTTAGCTCTGCTCCCCTCTGCTTCCAGCTCCGTGCGGAATAGACCTTACCCAGAGACCATCCAGGCTGTCCTGGGCTAGAGCCCTGCTTCCCTCCACTATTTTGTGGGTTCTGCAGTTCTAGAATTGGTTCAGAGCCATTTTTTATAGGTTTTTGGAGGGATTTGGCAGGGAGCTCACGCTAGTCCCTGCTTTCCAGCCTCCATCTTGGCTCCACCCCCCCAGACTAAAACCTTTCTTTTCCTTCTCCATTATAAATTCTATAATGTAATAGTTCCTCCTCCCCACAACATTTCCATCATTTTCACCCCAACAACAAGTTCTCTTTGTTGAGGAGAATCAGGTTCGAAATAGAAATTCCCTTCATTGTTTGTTTCATCTTTTGAAGTATGGAATTATCCTTAAAGCAAGTCAAAAAAGTATTAGCTGCTTAGCTTTTATCGGAGAAACCTACATCCTATGTGGGATAATTGAAGCTCCTTATCACTACTATCATGCCTTTCAGACAGGTTTTTTATGTGAGTCTTGAACTTCATGATTTCTTTTCTGTTTAGATGGTAGGGATTATGCACAAATGATCATACTTCTTTTGTTTCTGTCTCTACCTCTACTGATCTCTACCCAAATGTTCTCCCCAATGCTTGCTCTATTTCCTTCATTTCTTCATAGATCTTTCTCTTTTTAACATAAATTCGTGCCTCCCCTGCCCCATTCTACTCATCATCTTCCTTTTGAATAAGACATACACTTCCAAAACCATCTTCCAGACTTGGATCCCATCCCACCAAATCTTTGTGATATCCATAAAGTTAAATTTTATTATCTGTGGGGCTCTAATTCATCTTGATTGTCATACATATTTTATATACTTATATATAGACATCAAAGACCATGGGTTTTGTTGTGACTTCTTTCCTAGATTATGTCCTCTGTAAATTTCACGGCAACTCTACTGCTACAGGGAGGGGGCGGGGAGGGGGGCGGTGGCAAAGATAGAAATACATAGTCGTACTCAGTGGCATTTAGCTTAGTTGGTACACGTGGATTTTTTTCCACCTATTTTCCTTTTCAGTTCAAATTCCTTTTGGTTAGATCTGTAACATCCCAAGCCCTTAGCTTAGTGTGGCCATAGGCTAATAACTCCTATACTTTAAGTTGTGGTTCAGAAATCTAAATTCCACCCTTATACACTATTTTCTTAACTTTTTTGTTCACTTTTCACCTCCAAATCTCCAAAGCACTTATTAGTGACTTGAAATGCATATGTACCTACATGTTGTATATGTGTTCATACCACTCATGTACAGACTCCAGAGGGTTTTGTGTTCACCAGAATGCTACCCCAAAACAAATTATTTTGTTGCTGGTAGATAAGAATAATAAAGACTGGAATGTGGAACAGAGGCAAAGGCCGAAGATTTTGCAGTTTTCACCTAGCACATTGATCAGGCTTTATTGCCCCAGATAATACAGAGTGCCTGTTTTGAAAGGATGGAAAGAAGGAAATATGTATTAAGGGCCTACTGTGTGCCAGGCATTGTGCTAAGTGCTTTACAAATTTTATCTGATTTGCTTCTCACAACAACCCTATTAGGTTATTGGGCTATTACTATCCTCATTTTGCAAATGAAGAAACTGAGGCAGACAGAGGTTAAGTGACTTGCTAGGGTCACATAGCTAGTAAGTGTCTGAGGTTGGTTTTGAATACCAGTATTTATGACTCCCGGACCAGTGGTTTATCTAACAGGAATGAGTGTTGGGTAAGTTTCTAGAAATGGGTTTTTAGGACATAGAAAGATAACCTGAGATTTTACAGGAGATAAAGAAATTTTCTAACCCTGACTCTTCTGGGGCTAAAAGGCAGATATTGACACCAGGACTAAGGCAATCAAAGAAAGGGACTTAAACCCAGCCTTTTAAACCTGGGTTTTTGTATTGATTGTTAGCTGGGTGTGGTAGCCTCCAACTATGTGCTAAAAAAGCTTTAAGCATCCTATACCAGGGAAAGGTATTTATTTACTGGCAGAACCAGGATTCAAATCCAGATCCTCTAAGTGTCAAATCCAGAGCTCTGGTTCTAAATCAGGCATTCTCGAATATGGATACCATTCATAAAATGTTGAAAAGCTTATGTGGCATTGAAACAATACCATCCAAGAGGCTTAATCATCTGGGCTGGTGGCCCCTTATACGAACCTCAGCTGGGGTTCCTTCATAGCCACCCCAGATTCCTATTTATCTGTCTTTGAAATAATTGTTTGTGTAATTGTAATAATTGTAAATAGCTTTAGATTGGTTAGACTTCAAGGCCAGGTGTCACACAGGCCAGGGAACCCTGGCTGAACTGCTTTAATATGTTATATCTTTGTGGAATTAAATTCTTACAGTCTTCCCAAAGATAATAAAAATACTTAACTGGTCCTTTCAAATGTTATGCCATATACATTTGTTGACACGATGTATGCTCTGCTTCAAATTAAATATTTGAATGTTCTAAGCATAGCAAGAGCTGAATTTGTGTGATGAGCAAAGAATTTTACAAACACTTTTCCTGGCTTAGTGAGGTGGTGGCTGCCTGTGGTCATGGGACAACTCACGGCCAATATGGGTGATGAAGACTGGGACACAAAAATCCTCAAACTTCACATACTGTCTTTTGTCCCTGGTATTTGACAAGGATACCTTTTCTTCAGGAGCAAATGGAGATGTTTTTAATAGGGTTTCAAATTCATCAGAAATCAACGATGCACCTACCCGAAGAGATCAATTCATGAGAAGTAGATTTGCTTCTGGACATAGTTTGGGAAACAGATGCCAGTGATCAGTCTTCTAAGAAAGAAAATCTATCTACAGTGGGTGGATTTGGACCTATAAAGGGTTTTGGAAACATGTTTTTCAAGTAACAAATTTGAAGAAGGTGATAGCTCTAGCTTTTGGAGAGAATCTAATGACTATGAAGATAATCAGACAAGGAGCAGAGGATTTGCCAGGAGAGGTGATTATCAAGATGGAAATGATTCAGAAGCTTCAGGGTCGTAAAGAAGTGGATGTGGCAGTTTTTGAGGTTGTCGACAAGGGTTTGGTCTCACTCACAATAGTGAATCTGAATGTGAAGATGGGTCTCAATGCCCTGGTGGATTTTTTAGTTAAAGAAGAACTGGATTAGTTGATCCACCAGGTAGTGGTGACAATTTCCGAGGCAGAAAAATTGGTGGAAGAGGTGGTTACAAAGGATTCAGCGAAGAAATACTGGCAGGTTCTGGAAGAAACACTTGAAATCAGAGGCTGAAGAATAGCAAAAAGTCAGTAGTGACTTTAAAGGACCAAAAGTGACCTACATACTACCTCCGCTGCCTGAAAAATGAAGAAGCTATCTTTGCACATGTAACAACAATGTTGCTAACTGCTGCTGTGCAGGTGAAAGACCAAGAACAAGAGCAAACAGGAGAGCTCCTAGACAGGTTCCTTGATCTGCTTTTCTAAGTAAAGCAACTTTAAGGGGTTAACAATCTCAATTTAATCGAACACACATATATAAAATATATATATACATACATATATATATAAAATATACATATACATATAGTATATATGTGTGTGTATATATACATATATACACTATATATGTATGTATATGTATATATATTATATATATATATATATGTATATATGTGCTTAGTTCAGGGGGAAAGGTCAGCACCATGAACTTCAGAGAAAACACAAATAGAAATTACAAACAGAGAAAATATAAACAGATCAACAGAACAGACAGGCTTTTGTCTGACCATAGTGATACATACATAGTTACCAGAGAGAGAGGCAACAATATCTGGGTTTTTCAAAGCCAGTGGGCTCCTTAATGATGGCTACCCAGAGTCTTGTCTGGTCAAATCACATGACACTCTTCCAGTGAATGAGAGCTCCCAAACAAAATGTCAACCTCAGATTATCATTCTCAGGGCACTGGGGCTTAGTATTTCCTTAGCAGGTCATCAAAGACTCTTGATTCAATCAAAGACTCCAGATTGAAACAAAGGCAAGATTCATCAATGGCACTTGATTACCTCAGTGCTGAGAAGCACTCCAAAACAAAAGACAAAATGTCCCACTTTACCTGCACTTGATTGCCTTAGCATTCCAAAAGAGAAAGCAGTAAAAAAAAGTCTCACCCTGCTTAACATTCCAGCACATTATCAGACTGGCATAAACTTTGATAAAAGTGATACTGTTCTTGTGGAAGTATCTGGGCATGATGCTCCACCAGCAATATTGACTTTTGAAGAAGCTGATCTCTGTCAGACACTCAATAAGAACATTACCAAAGCTGGTTATCTCAAATAAAAACTTTTCCTTAATTTACCCAATTTAGGCACAAAAACTTGGTGATCAAGGGTGATAAGGAGAGAGACATACCATATCCAAAGAAAAACTAAAAAAAGCCATTGCATTTGTGACATTAGTTCCTACATTGGGCCCCTTTGTTATATGGCTTCAGTTTGTGGCATCCTTAAACCCCTGGAAAGATGAATTATTATATCCAGTAAGTTATCTAATGGGTTAATTAACTTAGTACCATATCTGAATTGCTGACCATGCATTGACCTATTTGACCCTCCAGTCCAGGTGGTGTTAAACTATTCCAGAATGCTGAAGATCTCCCTTTCCTAAAAGGCTGAGATATCCCCTCTGGCCACAAGAAGGCATTAGTCCTGTAAATGCTTAGGCTACTCTCTCACATCCAAGACCATGCTACCTTGGTGGTACTAAAGCTCTTTTGAGTAACCCCTTGGCCTGAATTTAATCTAATCAGTGGAATATATCCCACAATCCTAATCTTGCCTTTCTATGCATTCATATGCAGGATTTCTACTATGTGAAAAACCAAAACCAAACCTAGTTTTGCATTTTGAAGCCTTGTGAAATGGGATGCTTGTAAGGGGAGATTGTGGTTGCCCTTGTAAATATGGAATTTTTCAGCTTTAGCCAGAATAAGGGCAACATGCCAGAGAAGTTAGAAGTCCCTAACGTATCCTTGGGCCTTTGGTGTTGGACAGAAGCCTCTAACACAAGAGTTCATAGTTAATTATATTTATATTTATTCTCCTTCCTAGATTATGAGCCCCATAAGGAACAAAAAACATGTTTTTACCAAGCACAAGACTGAACAAAATGGATACCTAAATATTTGTTGAATTAAATATGAATTTGAGGAAAATAATAAAAAGTCAGGGAAAAAGGAAAAGAAACTTCCCATCTCTATGTCTTTACTCCATTTAATTGGATTCAACCAGCATTTACTAAAGACCTTCTATATGTAAAGCACTATTTGGTTCTCTGGATGCTAGAATATAATCCCTGCCTGTCAACCAAGTTCTTTACCTTTAAATCCTATGATTCCATAATCCTAAACCCTATCTTTGAATGGTTGGGAGTGCTAGACAACAAAAACTAGAGTTCCTTCCTTTACCTGCCATGTAAATGAATGAATAAATGAATGATTAAGCATCAAATGCTTACTATGTGTAAACCATTGTGTTAAGTTCTGGTGATACATATAGAAAGTGAGAAGTTCCTTGCTCTCAGGGAGCTCACATTTTAATGGGGGAGCCAACACATATGGAAAGTTTTAGCTACAAGTCAGATGGAAAGGTCTTATGGTTTATAGGGTACAATGTCAAAGGAGATGGCAATGCCTCTTCTTGAATGTCATTTCCATTGGTAAAATGGTAGCAGTGTCTAATGTTGAATCATATGACGTTACTAAGGACTTTGGTGGCAAGAACTTCCTTTTCTGGGTTTTTATTAGCTGCAGCTGCATTAGATTTGTTTCCCAGTGTCATGGCTAAGAACACAGGAGAAGCATTACTATTTCCCAGGCTCTTGGTTTTAGGGTCCTGGGCTGTGTCTATCAGGGCTCTGAGGGGGTGATGGTAGCCAAGGTGTTGGTAGTGGGTTGACTTACCTGGAACTTGCTGCTTTTTCTCTCTGCCTTAGGGTGCCTTGCTGTTTTGTCTAGACTGGCTTGCCTATTATGTGGGGGTGGTTGATAGAGTTGGTTAGACTATGCTCCACAGGAGCTGCCTCCCTGGGTAACGGATATGAAGTCTGGGCTGAAAGGAAGATTGTTGGTTTGGGGGTGCTGTCACTCCCAGGGCTCAAGTGCATATCTATCTGTTGGTGGAAGTTGATGAACGGTTGTGGTGGGGCTGAGTAAAGTAGATCCCTTCTTCGCAATGATTTCTTCTCTCTTTGGTGACTGCAAGGGCTGGGCTGGAATCAGTTCTGATGGTTTGGGGGTCACTACCCAGCTAGGCTGGCTTGCCTGACAGACTAAATAACTGTTCTATCTCCTGCTTCTTTTCCAAGGTGGTCAGCCCTAGAACTTGGAGAAGACTTGGCAAGGGGGTGGAGCTTGGCGGGGGTGGGGGTGGAGGGGGCTGATGGTAGGGTGGAGAACATGATATTGATTTTTTGGTATTTTTTAAAGTTTGCTTAATGCTTTTTAACGTAATTATTTCCATTCCTGCCTTATCCTAGTGAGCCTTCCTTTGCACAGAGAAAAAATTGTCAAGCAAAACCCAAGTTCAAATCACCTCTAACCAACAGCATATGTAACATTCCACATCCTTAGTTCCCTACCTTGCTAGTGAAAGGATGGGGGTGATTTCTGCTCTTGGGCCAAGATTGATTATTATAATTGCATAGCATTCGGTTTCTCTTTCTTGTTTTCTTCATTTACTTTGTTGTGGTCATTGTGCCTAACTAGTCCAAAGACCCGAACTATTTTCATGTCCTGGAACCCTGTAGCTGTCTGGTGAAGCCTAGGGGTCCCTTCTCAGGATATTTGTAAATGCATACAATATATAGAAATTACCAAGGAAACCAGAGGTTAGTGGAAATAATGTGTTTCCTATCCAAGCTCACGGACCCGTGTGGCCCAGGTTAAAAACCCTTGGGACTAGAATCACTAGATGATAATGGCCTCTGCAGTCCCTTGGCTGTCAGAAAAGCTGGGACTACATCTCCCAGCATCCCCAGCAGAGACGGCTCACGTCGTCGCCTACTCGCCTCGCCTCCTACTCGCCTCGCTTCTCCACTCTCGGTTCCACTTTTTTTCTGGCGCCGCCCAGTGGCTGGCGGTGGAGACAATAGGCTGCGGGGAGGAGGCGTGAGGCGTGAGCAGGAGGCGGAGTAGGAGGGCGGGGGGTTGCGCTTGGTGACGGGAGGACGCGCGCGAGCTCCCTGCTCCGCGCAGGATCTGGAGGCAGCAGCGGCTGCAGCGGCAGCGGCAGCGGCAGCGGCGGGGGTAGCGTCGTTAAACAGCGTGCAGCAGCGTGCAGCAGCAGCCGCAGCAGCCGGAGCTGCCGCAGCCGCAGCCGCAGCGGCAGCCGCAGGAGCCTTGTGCGGCGCGGGCTGGGCCGGGCCGGGCCGAGCCGGGCCGAGATGAGGGACTCCGTCCGCGCCGCCGCCGCCGCCCCCGCGGCTCGCGCCCCGCCGGCCCTGTGAGAGCGAGCGCCCGGGGAGGAAGATGGCGGAGAGGTAGGAACCCCGTGCCGGCGGCCACTGCGCTGCGGCGGAGACGACCCCCGGCCTCGGCATTGGGGTCAGGGGTTTCGGGGGGACACCCGGGGAGGGGGTTTGCTCCGGTTCCGAGGTGTGTATGTGGGGGAGGTTGGGTCCCTCTGCCTCTGGTGGGGCGTCCTGGTTTTAGGGTGTGTGTGCGGGGGCCTGGGCCCCTCGGGGTTTAGGGGGGTCTTGGTTCGAGGGTGTATGTGTGAGCTCTCTGGCTCTCGTGGAGGGACTGCTTCTAGGGCAAAGATGGGAGAGGTTTTGATGAGAGGAGGTTCTGGTTTTAGGGTGTGTGTGTGGGGAGGCGCTTGACTCCTCTGGGTCTTGTGGGAGGCCCTGGTTCTAGGGTGTGTGTTGTGTGTGGGGGACCCTCTGGTTCTGGTGAAGGGTCGTGGTTTTAGGGTCTGCATGAAGGACTGGGCCCCTCCGGGTCTGGTGGGGGATGTTCTAGGGTGAATGTGGGGAGTCGCTTTGGTTTGGGTGGAGGTGGTCCTGGCTGTGGCGTGTATGTGTGGGGGGCTGGGCCTATCTGGGTCTGGTCCTGGGATGTATGTGTGTTCGGACTGGCCCCCTCTGGGTGGGTGAGGGGGTTCGTTTTGGGCGGAGCTAGGCCCTTCTGATTTTGGTGGGAGTCTTCTCCTGGTTATGGAATACGCGGTTGCGGAGGTTTGACCCCTCTGGTTCAGCGAGGACAGGCTGGGGAAGGTGTGGGCCTCCCTGGATCCGGAGTACGTGTGTATAGGGGCGGCTCGAGAGATCTGGCCCCTCTGCCCGTGGTTGGGGAGAGTGGTCCGCTCCTCTAGTCGGGTGTGCCTCGGTTCCGAAGGTTCAGAACTCTCCGGTTCAGGGTGTGTATATATGGAATTGTGTGGCCCCATCTCCTTCAGGGGAGGGGGACGAAGGCCGTGATGCCCAAGAGAGAGTGTCCGGGGAGGGGGCTTGGCATTCCTGAGGTTAAGGTGAGGGTGACTGAGCTCTGCTCTGTGTGTGTGCCCGTGTGTATACACACGTGTACTCATACTAGTCTGGGGGGTGGGAAGAAGCCAGGGCTGGGTGCCTGGTAAGGTCTTGTTACGGAGTGGATCGTGTCTTAGTTTTCTGGGGTTGGGGAGGATATGTGAGGGACAGGAGGAAGCGGGGTAGAGGAGTACTGGTGTAAGCCCAGGTTCCCGCGGGGTGGGTACGAGAGGGTAGTCATGTGGGTGGGATGAGAGTATCAGCCAAGGTCTTGAGTCAGTTATGTGTGTGGCCTGAAAGATGTTTATTAGGGAGTGTGGGATGGGCAGGTAGTGACACCCTGGTTCTTGAGTAGATTGGGGGGTCTGGTTTCCAAAAGAGGGGAATTTGGGGAGTTTTATTACTTAATAAGAGCTTCACTGATTTGGGATTTTAATACCTTTGGTTGCTAGTGAGGGCAGACAAGTGCATCCCAGGGTGACTCCTGATGGTTGTTTTAACCTCTTGGTTCCTGGGTTAGGGTTTTTGACCTCTTTTTGTTTGTTAGGTCAGGTGACCCAGTGGAGGGAATTAGAAGTAAAGGGAAATATTTGTCATGGGTTTAGATTGAGGGTTAGATTATATTTGGGGAAGTGAAGGAAAGGAGGTATCTGTGATTACTACTGCTAGTTCTGTCTGCAGGAAGCTTTGGAGACTGAGCATTCCCTCTTCCCCATTTTGTCTGGCATGTCAAAGCAGCTCTCTCCCATTTCTGGTCTGAATGGTCAGAAGAGTGTGCTTGTTGGACAGTGAGTCCATATGATTTGAGCTTCACGAGTTGGTTGTGATGTAGGTTTTAAGATTATTGGCCTTTAGAATGCCTTGCATTTTAAAATGTGTGGCATATTCTGTGTCCTTTGGTAGCTGTGGGTGTGTTAGGTACTGTTTCTCACCCTGAAGCTGCTTTGGGAGCTCTGCAGGTTTGAGCTGCAGAAACTGCAGAATAGATTTTTTTCTCTCTGTGATATTAGTTTAATCAACCCTCCAGTGACCTCTGCAGAAAAATCCACAGTGGCAAAGCTCCTGTATCTCACCTGGCACACACAATGTGGTGATCTGTCTTTTTAAGCCATTGAGGGAAATTTAACACTGTATGTCCAGGGTAACTTTGGTAAACAGCAGGTGGCTTGCTGGTGAGCCATGCCTACCTTTTCTTCATGTGGGTGGGGGTGGAGGAATGGGAAGATAGGAGATATGCTGTGAGGTATGACTATAAAGTAAGATATTTTCTAGTGTGGCTTTTAGAATTAGACTCACTGCTTTATAGTTACTTCCTGTTTTCACGGTATTTGCTAATGAGGAATTTTGCTTTTATTCGTGGTACAAATCTGTGAAATGGCGTGCTGGTCTTGGATGTACTAGTCCTTCTAGAGCCCAATAACACCGATTAGCATGACAGTAATGTTGAATTCATTTTATGCCCTAATTCATTGTATTCTTGATGCCTTTTTCATTGCCTCCTATACCTGTATAAAGTACAGATACATTGACTTCTAATCAGTCTGTGGATGGATCATCTTTTTAAAAAGTCTTTTTTCCTATTCATTTGTAAGAATCTTCAGTCACACTTGACACACTAGCTGTGTGACCTTGGGCAAGTCACTTAACCCCAATTGCCCTGCCTCCCCCCTCTAAAAAAAAGATAAAAAAATCTTCAGTTAGCGTTGAATTGAACCTCAAATTCTTGGTTACCTAACTTGCCTAATTTAAATTAATATGTAAATATTTTGTTAGTCTTACTTTATAGTGAAATAAGATCAAGAATTCACTGTATTTCCATGGTATTGTAACAAATGGTGTTTTCTACATTTCCTCCTCAGAAGGCTGGATGATGACCACTTGGGTGTATGTTGTAGAAGGAAGTTTCTTGAGGGTTGGGTTGTCCTCGATGTCCTCAAAGATTGCTTTCAGCCCTGAACATTTGTAGTTTCTGTTATGTGATTAGTACAGTGCCTTGCATACTTTAGATGATAAATGTCAAATAGGTGATAAATGAAATTTAAACTAGTTCCTGGGTATATCTGTTAAGTTGAACTAAAGCTGAATATCCATCATAAAATGGAATATATTGGATATAATACTCCGCTCATAAATTGCTTATAAAATTAAAAGAAACTTTAGTGTGGCCAATTTTAAATGATAATGAGGAAATAAGTAAGAGAAAGTAGGTGTTTGGGTCCCATCTGTAGTACCCTTCCCTCTGCTCCACTGTGCTACCACAGGAAATTGGATTGCTAAGACCTGTGCTTCTGAGAAGGGTGGAAAATCCTTCTAAATTGATGGAAATGATCATTTTTCAGGTCGGGTTATCTGTTTCTTCTGTGTCTCAGAATCATCATAGAAAAACTACATCTAATCCTAATTATACCTTATGACACTGGTTTTACTGTTTATAGGGAAAACTTGCAACTTGAATAAGGTAGATGTTAGCACTCTAGGGCTTGAGGTTGAGAATTTTCACTATTTCAAAAAAGGAGAGAAAAAACTATAGTGTATTTTAAAATAACGTTTTAAAAAGTTATTTTAGAATGTCTGTATTAACCTTTTCTCCCAGCTATGGAGGAAGTCTTGAAATGGAAGCAGTGTTCCGCGTGGAGCCTTTGCATGCCTTTGGACAGTTTAATAACCACTTTTGTTGAATTAACCCCCTTGATATAAACCAGGATTCTGGTTGGTTCTTTAGTATTATAAGAAAAAAAAGTTTTTGGTAATTACTTCCTTTCCGAGAATCTACTTCTTTATTTATTGTGCTTTAGCATTACTGAATTGTAGGTTCACAATTTTATCATTTCCGTCTTTGAAGCCAAAGGTCTAAAACCTCAGTGCCCAGTTTGCTTGTCTCTGTAAATTATTGTATGGATTGTTTCTCCTTGTCAGTAATCGAGGTACACACCTTGTAAAAGCAAATAATATGCTTTAGAATGATATGTGGTTATATGAAACAACAGTGGATCTTGCTTTATTTTCTTACCATGCCCATTCCATGCTTAATTGTATAGGATTATTCTTGGTTCCGTATTTGTTATTGCTTTATCCCACCTTTCTTTTAAATATTTTAAAATGTGATGTCACTGGTATCTTTGGAAGATTTTTCCATTGAGAGATTAATAGATCTTAAGTATTAGACATCTATCTTTAGTGCTTTGCCATGTTTCTATTTTTCAACTTTTCATTCAGCAGTCTTTTATTGAGCTGAGTATAGTGGGAGATAAAGAAACATAAAGCATTGATTTCTGTGCTTCGGTATCTTTAAATCTTGAAGTTGGGGGAGACAGAGTATATAATATAAAGATAATTAATAGCACCAGGCAGGATGAGATGGATTGTGGGAGTTCAGAGGAGGGAAAAGGTCCTTGTGGGTTAGATTGTTTAGGAAAGGCTTTATGGAGGAAGTGGGACTTAAGTTGAACCGGTAAGGATGGAGATAGGATTCAGATATCTGAGGAAGAGGAGGTCATTGCAGATCATGGCATTACCATGAGCCAAATTAAGAAAGTGAGAATGCTCATTGTGCATTGGGCTAGGGTCAGTTGGACTGGACTGGAAGGTTCATGGAAGGGAATAAGAAAATTATGGTAGATAATGTTTATATAGTACTTAAAGGTTTTCAAACTGCTTGACATATATTATCTCACTTGATCCTCATCACTGTTGAGGTAGGCACTGTTAATTATTCTAGTTTTATAGATGAGTTAAGTAAGATTCAGAAAGGTTGTGACTTATCCATCTGGAGCAGCATTTAAACCCAGATCTTCCTGATCCTCAGGTTTAGCACTGATGGTCTATTATGTTCTGACTGGTATTGTCCTGAAGCCCCCTGAAGAACTTTGTGTCCCTTGCAGTACCTAGCACACAGTATGTGTCACCATTTTACAGATGAGGAAACCGAAACTTAGAAAAATGAAGTGACATGTGCAATAATAATAGTCACATTGGTGAGGTACTTAAGGGTTTGCAAAATACTATTTCATATGTTGTCTTATAGGCAGTATATCCTAGTGGATTGAGAACTGTCTTTGAAATCTGGATGGTATGGGCTCACTTCCTACTTCTGACAGATACAGGCTGTATAACCCTGGCCAAGTCATTTAACCTCTTGGTACTCCAGGTAATTCTTTAAGGCTAGAAATTAATAATTGAAGAATTTCCCAGCTGGGAGCTCTTTTTCCCAATTAAATCACATGTATGGTACAAAAAAAGCTACTTGGTGAGGTAGGTATTGTCAGTGTTTCCATTTTACA
The DNA here is from genome assembly GCA_028646595.1 of Phalanger gymnotis. Taxonomy (NCBI): domain Eukaryota; kingdom Metazoa; phylum Chordata; class Mammalia; order Diprotodontia; family Phalangeridae; genus Phalanger; species Phalanger gymnotis. The sequence continues at coordinate 72,463,652 of CM053622.1, read as the reverse complement.
GATAAGGAAACTTACCTTGCGTGAAGGGACTTGGCCATGATCACTCAGCTCTCTTTTTACTAAACTATGCTCTATTTCAAGGTCACACAGTATAGTAAGAGTGACCTTGAGGCCTAAAGCTGGGTCTTCACAGTTATCCCTTTTCCATCTCAACTTTCCCGATCAGAGTCAGCATAAAAAATTAAATGGGAATTTTTTGGAGTTTTGTGGAAGCCTCAGGTGACATTGCAAAGGCCTGCAGATGACACAAAGCCTGTGACCAAATACTTAACCCCAATTTTACAATAATGTACTGTAAACACCTCATAAAAGAAAAAGAAAAAAAAATTCAGACTTCTCTGGTATGAAGGGAGGGCCAAAAATTTTTATGTGAATTTTCCAGATTGGGAGTAGGAGTGGAGGTGGGGGTGGCAGGGGTACCTTGCCCTTAACCAGCAATACGAAAGGGAATAATTCCTGGAGTCTACTGATTCCACATCCAGTGTTCTTTTGACCACTTGACACTGCTTCTCATTTAAAGTGCCTCTAGCATAATAGGTGCTTGCTAGAGACTTGCATGGATGAGTGAATGAAAGAAAGTAGTCAAGGTTGGTTGGGGCCTGGATGTGGAACACCTTCAATGTTGGCTAAGGAGTATAGATTTTTTGTCCTATAGCTAGTGGTGAATTTTTTGAGGCCCTCACCTCACGGAATACTACAGGCTCTGGAGAGTTGAAGTTGAGGTTGGTCTGAAGGGCAAAAGAGAGGCATATTGTGGGTATGAATAGATTTTAACATGTTAGAAGGTATTAATTTTTTTCAGGTAAAGTGGTGTAAAGGATGTGATCGGAGAAATATGTTGGGGGTGGGGTGGATAGTCTGGTCACATTGCAAGAGTAATGGCTAGCCTAGCCCATGTTTTCCATTGGTAGTTACGGAGTATCAAGAGATTTCAAAGGTCTCCAGTGCATTGATTGCACGCCCCCCCCCCCCATCAGCTTTATAGAGAGGATATGGACAAGAGTCACATAACAGGAGCAGGAATGGATGCATGGTTTGCAGTTTATATTGTTAGAGGGGGAATTATGCTCATTGATGACATTATAGATCCATTAGAGCGTTGTAGTTGGAAACAGTGTTGCATGAACATTAATCTGACAGTGGTATGTGGTATGCATTGGTCACGTGGGGAGGTTTGATTATTTGGACATTGTAATTCATTTTCCTATAAAACAATGATATAAATTATAGTTGGGTTTTTAGTGCTCTAAGGTTTGCAAATTGTTTTACATATATTATCTCATTTGATCTTAACCTTGTGAGGTAGGTGCTATTATTATCATCCCTATTTTACAGATGAAGAAACTGAGGCTCAGCAAAGTTAGGTGACTTACTCAGAATCACACAGCTAGTAAAGCATTTTAGGAAGAATTTAAACTCAGGTGTTCTTGACACTATCCTAGTTTCCTTGCAAAAGCCTATTTGATATGCTTTAGCTATAAGAGTAACTACTATCCTACCCTATATCCTCTAGTTCTAATCGCAGTTAGATTTTTATGGGTTAAATAGCCTTCATTGGGGTAGTTTGAGCACCTAAACATATTCTTCAATATCTTCCTATCTATTGGCTCCTTACTTGCTACTCACAAATGCTCCTAGGTCTCATGTATCTTAAAAAAAAACCTTTCGCTTTTGATTTCTTTTCAAGCTATTAAACTATATACCTTCTTGCTTTTACAACCACACTTTTCAAAAATGCTGTCTATAATCTATGATTCCATTTCCTCTCATTTCTCTCACTGCTCAGTGCCTTGCAATCTGGCTTTTAACAATTGAAGCTGTTGTCTCCAAATCACCAATGGTTTTGTAATTTCCAAATCTGATGATGTTTTTTGAATTGACCTTTTCTGAATTCTCATCTTTTTTGAACTTTTTGCAACACATGTAACTGTTGGCCATCCTTTCCCACCTACCTGACTTCTTTTCAGTCTCTTTTGCTGGATCATCCTTTCCTGAAATCTTGGAATCTCTGGACCTCAGGTTAAGAACTACTGTATTATATTATCTCTGTGATCTCATTTGCTTCCATAGGTTCAGTTATAATTTCTACACAGATCTACTCCTGATCCCCCTTACCAAACACCTATTGACCATTGTGAATTGGATTTCCCATAGTCATCTCAAACTTAATATATATTGTTTTTTCTCTCCAAGCCTGTCCTTCTTACAGACTTCCCTATTTCTATAGAGGGTACCATCATCCTTCCAATTACCCGAATTCATAACCTCAGTCATCCTTAAGTTTCCATTTGACAATACCTTGACAATATCTCTTGTATCTGTAGCCTTTTCTTTACTCACATGGCCTAGTTCAGGTTGACATCACGTCTCACCTGTACTATTTCAGTAGCCTCTCAAATGGCTTTTCTTTAATCTATTCTCCACACAGTTGCCAAAGTGATAGTCCAAAAGAACAGGTGTGACCATGTCACAAATCCTGCTCTATAAATTCCAGTGGCATTCTATTATCTCCAGGATCAAATATAGTGCTGTTCCCCCCCCCCCCATTTAAAGCCCTTTATAGCCTGGTTCCACCCTTCCTTTCCAGGCTTATTACAAATTACTCCCCTTCACATATTCTGTAGTGTAGTCAAACAGGTCTTTTTGTTGTACCTAACATGTGGAATGTCATCTCCCATCGCTGTGCTTTTTCAAAGATTGAGTGTACTCAAACTTCACCTCTACCTTTTTGAACTCCAAGCTTCCTTCACAGCTCAGATCAAATACTACCTTCTATGTGAGGCCTTTCCTGCTCTCTCCATGTGCTTAGTAACTACCCTTATCTCCATAAATTACCTTATTTTTACTTTGTATATACTTTTCTATATGTACATGTTTTTCTCCCCGATAAAATGTAAACTCTTTGAGGGCAGGAATTATTTTATTTCCTGTTTTCGTACCTAGCATTTATAGTGCCTGGCACACGGGTTGCCTAATAGATTTTTTTTCCATATTTTTTTGAAGAAGGGCTTGACAGATTTTGGTAACTGGATATGAGGTTTCAAGTCTGGATGGTTGGGAGATTGATGGATATTGTCAGGAATTGGGAGCCAGTTTGACTTCTGGGAGCCAACAAAATGATAAGTTTGGTTTTAAGACCTTTTAAGTATAAGAGGATAGGGCTTAAAAACAAAAGGGAAAGATGATGGCGATAACCCCAACTCTGTCTCTCTTTCTTTCTCTCTCTCCATATACATGTATATGTGTCTACTATGATAGGTATTATAATGAGTAGCAACCATTAAGAACAACGGCAGTTGTGACACCTAGAAGTTCCTAGGAGACCAAATCCAAGAAAGAAAACTAATAAGAAAACATGGTCGAGACAGTAATATACAATTATGAATGACACTGGGCAAATAGATCCATTGGATAGGTACAGCAGTCAGGAAGACTAATCTTCCTGCGTGCAAATCTGGCCTCAGACACTTACCAGTTGTGTGACCCTGAGCAAGCCACTTAACCCTAGTTGCCTCAGTTTCCTCATCTGTAAAATGAACTGGAGAAGGAAATGGAAAACCTCTGCAATATTTTTGCCAAGAAAACCTCACATATGTTCGTGAAGAGTCAGATGTGGAGCAATGGAACAACATCAACTGTTAAGCTTCCCGATTTTTTTTCCTTATTCCTTTTGAGATTCTTGACTTTTCGTTAGTCTGGATGAGTTTCAAAGCTCATAGGCTTAAAAAAAAATCTTTATTGTAAACTTAATATTATGTTCTCAAAGAGGACTCTGACCTCAGGAAGATAATGCCGTGGCTTGCAAGTGAATTGGGTGTGAGTGCAGGCTGTGTGCAAAGTCACCAGTCTCACTTTCTCCTCTGGAGCCACCTGGATCCAGTGGCAAGATATCGATCAGGACGTTTGGAGGTGGCCCCAACTTAATATTGCATACCAGTGCAAAATACCAAACTTAGTTGGTGTTTAATTTTAATGTATAAAGTACCATAACCATTTTTTCTGTCGATCCTTCTGTGTCCTCATTAATTTTTTTGTTGTCCCTTTATCTTCATTCTTGCTATGTGTCACAGGTAGTATGTACTCCAGTTTCCTAATTCTCTTATTTTTCCTTTGTATTGTTTCATAAATGTCTTTTGCTATTCCCTATACTTTTCCTTTTTAATTGTATCATAGCTTTCTATTGCATCAAGGTGATGCAATTTTGTTTAACCATGGATGGTTAAGTTGTTACAGTTTCTTGCAATTATATGCAATGCTTTTATGAATATCTTTGAATAGGTAGCATTTGTATAGCATTTTAAGGTTTGCAGTGTTTATTACTCATACTATCGTATTTGATCTCTCCCAACAACCCTGTGAAGTAGTTGCTGTTAGCAGCCACATTTTTAGATGAGGAAACTGAAATTGAGAGTTTTGAGAGGTTGATACTTACCCAGGGTCATTTACCTAGTAAGTGGCTATAGCATCTTACTAGAAGTAAAGCAGGCAGGATTTGAATTCAGGTCTTCCTGACTGGTGCTCAATCCACTAGACTGTGTTGCTGTCAATAAAGGAGGTTTAAGAAACCCAAACATTTTCAGGGTCTGTTTCTGGAAGTGGAATATTGGGTCAATGGGTGCGATTATTTTAATTGTGTATTGCTAGATTTTAATTCCCATCATAATTAAACAACATTAATATTTTCAAATGGTTTAGATTTCATTGCATACTATTGGATACATGGTGAATAACTTAACAAACATCTATTAAGTACTCTCTGTTTGCAAGGATCTCTCCTAGTATTGGGAGTACAGAGGAAAAATGAAAGAATTCTTACCATCAGGGAGCTTACCTTCTACTGGGAAGGTGGCAGATACCACATGTATTGAGGAAGGAAGAGAGCAACTATGGGAGATCAAGAAAAACCGAGTAATTAGTAGGTGGCACCTAAACTGAGCCTTTAAAAGAAGCTTAGCATTCTAAGAATTAGAAGTGAGGCAGGCAGTATGTTTCTAGGCACAGGGAACGTTATTCAAAGGTGTGGAGATGAGAGACCTGAAATTTAGTTTGGGGAACTGTTTGCAGTTTATAGTTTTGGTGCGGTGAAGGGCTTGACATGTAGAGGAAACAATTAGTGTAAGTTGGAGTCAGGTTCTGGAGGACTTTAAGGGAGTCACTGAAGATTTTTGAGAAGAGATCATGGCCAAAATGCTTTGGCAAAGATTATTCTAGGCATTTGTGGATGTCTATTAGGTATGAATAGTAGGTAAGATACATTTTTTTTGTGGTGAAGAGTAAAATAGAAAAGTATGGCTCATGCTAGGAGGAATATTATTGCCCCATTTCTGATTATGAAAGCCTTCTTAAAGGAAATGGACTTTTAAAAGCTCTATGAATTATGGAAGGGTATAGTTTTTTTCTCTTGGAATTTCACCATGAAAATTCTCTACAGGAAATACTTTGCAAGTAGTATACTCTTAAAAGATGCCTGTTGAATGGAACTAATGCTAAAAGCAACCCAGTATATCAATTGATGCAGTTTTTTAAGATGCTTAACTTGAAGATATTTCTACTTTATACTTCAGCATTTTTTTTCTGTATTCTTGTTATCAGTATTCCTTAGCATTCTAAAGACTTTTCAAGTACTGAAAGAAATAAAATGTTTTTCTACCTATAAGCATCATATGATGCATCTACTTAAACACTTTATACTTTTGCTGTAAATAAGAGGAAATGTTCCTGCATTTATTTCTATTGAGACAGTTCTTTGTCCATATTATTCTTTTCTTTTTGGAGAATCAGAATTCATCAAGCGTTTATAAAACCTTGTGAATAATGAAATAAAACAAATATTCGTATTTGTATGTAATTTCCATTATTTTGCTAATTTTATTCTCCTGGTTTTTCACATTTTAAGAAACTTATACTTTGTTGTAGACTAGTAATAGAGCTTTGTTGCATCTTTTTTGATAAAATGTCTAAAAGACTCTGATGGAAGATTTTAAAACTAAATAAAAAATATCCCATACAACTTGTCCAATAGTGAACTTTATGATAGTGAATTTGATGACATAAATGGTATGGTTTCAGTGTGGGAAACAGAGGAAGAGTATTCCTCATCTGATTCCAGTGATAATGATTAATTCATCATTGAAATTCCTTTTATAGCAGGTAATCTAAAGGTAATGAGCAACATGGTTCTTCTTGGACCCAAGTTAACCACAAAGAGATTAAGAAACACAGTTTATGAAGGTAAAGATGCAATGGGCTGCTGTTTCTCAAGCAGTGTGAAGATACTTGCAACAGCTAAATATTATTAGACTTTGGACTGGCCCAACTGCATGCATATTCTACAACCTGTGTCATTGTCTTCTTTTCAGATTTTATTTAGTGAGCCAATACTTAGAAACATTCAGAAATGTGTAAATGCTGAGGGCCAACAAGTAACAGGAAATGCTACCTGATCCATTACATTAGTTTAATTAGAAAAGTTTATTGGGCTTATTGTCGCTTGTGGCATTATCTGTGGAACAAGCCTCCCAATAAAAAGTATGTGGAATAACTTTTCAGGGTATCTTTTGTTCAATAAAACTATGCCACATAATCATTTCTCAAACATTGACCCGCAGCTTGGAAGCAAAATCTTTCTCAGGACAAGTTTTGTCTAGCATCCTCACTGTGGAATCCTTTTATTGAAAGCATTTATTTCTGATGTATGTAGGTTGATGAGCAATTGCTGCTTTGCAAGGCATGCTGTAGATTTTATTCACTGTTAAACCAGCCAGCCAGATCTGGCCTGACATTTTGGTTGTCAGTAGACAATGAAAACAAATACTTGTTCAACAGATTCCTTAACTTGGGAAAAGAGGCTACTTGAAACACTGATACCACTGTACCTAGTGTTGGATAATAGTGTTGGAGCTCATGAAACGACTATTCACCGAAGGCTACACTGTAACCTGTGGCAATTTTATTTTATATCCCTTGATCTTCCTTGAGTCTTAGTTCAGATGTCATCATTCAACTAAAAACTACTTTCTCCAAAGTTCCTATTGATTTCTTAATTTCCAGATATAAGGACCTTTTTTCAGTACTCATCCTTCTTGATTTCTCTGCAGCCTTTGACACTATCACTTTCTTCTCCTTGATACTTTCTTATCTCTAGATTTTTGGCACACTACTCTCTCCTGGTTCTCCGACCTATCTGACTGCTCTTTCTCAATCCCCTTTGCTGGATATTCATCCAGGTTCTGCCTGCTAACTATGGGTATCTCCCAAGGCTCTCTCTTGGCCATTTTCTTTACTCTCTCCATACTATTTTACTTGGTGACCTCATCAGCTCCCATGGATTCAATTATCATCTTTATGCTGATAATTCTCAAATCTACTTATCTAGCTCTAACTCTCTTCTGACTTCCACTCTTTTATTTCCAACTGCCTTTTGGATATCTTGAACTGGATGTCTTGTTACTGTAGAGAGCACCACTTTCTTGGCCACAGGTCTCTCTCCCCATGGTAGTCCATCCTTTATTCAGCTATCAAAGTAATCTTCCTAAAGCTGAGTTCTGACCATGTCAGCTCTCTAGTCCATAAATTCCAGTGGCTCCCTATCACCTTCAGGACAAAATATAAAATCCTTGGGCTGGTGTTCAAAGTCCCTTATAGCCTACTTCTCCTCCCATCTTTCCAGTCTTCTAACGCCTAACCTTCCCTTTGACTCCCCCCATGTGATGCAAGAACACTGGCCCCTTGCTGTTCCTGGAACAAGATACTCCATCTCCTGACTGGTTGTTCTCAATGACTGTTCCCCATTCCTGAAATGTTCTCCTTCAGCATCTCTGCCTCCTGGCTTCCTTCAGGTGTCAGCCAAAATCCTGCCTTCCACAGGAAGCCTTTCCTGATCCCAATTAATTTTAGTGCTTTCCTTCTTTTGATTATTATCAGTTTGACCTGCATTTTTTGTTTGTACATAGTGTTTTGCATGTCGTTGCCCCCGTTAGATTGTGAGCTCTTTGAGAGTAGGGACTGTCTTTTGCTTTTTTTTTGTATTCCCAGGTCTTAGAACAGTGTCTGGCATGTGACAGGTGCTTAAAAATTGTGTACTCACTGATTGCCTTGCAAAGCAAAGGAGAGCATAGTTTCAGACAGTTTGTCAGAATTGTAAAGAATTTCCAGCAATAATGAAGATGTGGAGGCTATATAAAATATAGCCCTTATCAACACCTATATAATACATAAAAAAGTATGTAATCCAAACATTAATTGCTAAGACCAGAAAGTGAGTGAAGAGTATACTAGAAATTTGTCTAAGTGGCAAATCAGAAGTTATAGGAACCCTGGTTAAAGACACAGCTGTACCTCTAGCCAAGGTACCTCCAGCACTGTTCTTGTCACACTGTAAAATGATGGAACTAGATCACAGATACTTTATTTGCACGAAACCTGTTTATGGCAAAAAAAGGTCCAAAATGTGATTCTTACACAAATGATTCCAAGGAAATTTTTTTGTTAATAAATGTTTTCTTTCTCCTATCTGTATAAATTCACCTTAAATACAAATAATTACAGGCAGATATAATTTTATTTTGAAATAGAAATTTTCCTCCTCCCATATTTCATTTGCCTTAATGATAAAAAAAAATTGTGTAAATTGCATTGTGTAAATTGATGCAACTTGGTTCTTCAAGGTAGTCTTAAGTTCTGGTCCTTTTAGTGCTATAGCCTCCTAATATTTGGAATTTTCACATTTAGAGATATTCCCTGAGATTCTTGGAGTTCATTTGTCCATTTAAATCAGCAACAGTACCTCTTGAATGAATCTATACTTGTCATTTCAGTGGTGTAGCAATTTCCTGGTGAGGAACCCCGCTCTACAAATACAGATTTTCAAGTGCTCTGCAGTTTATATAGTCAAAGAGTTGCCCGGGTCACTGAGTAGTCAGGTGACTTTCTCTAGTGGCACATAACATATGTGTCAGAGGCAGGAATCTGTCTTACCTTTCTCCATCCACAAGGTTAAGATGCCTCTTACAACTTGAATATGAATACCTTTTATTTGTAGGGCACTTGCTGGAAAGCACAAAAGAAATAGCTTGGTTACTGCCTTCAGAAAGTTTACAGTCAAATTTAGGAGCAAGAACAAATAAGAAAAAACTAAAGAATGCTTTTTATATTCAACCCAATAGGTGAAATTGACATAGGAGAAATTGATCTCATAAGTCCAGTGAGAGGAATTATCAGCCGAATGGGATGCTTCAAAGTCTTCAGTACTTAATTCAGAATCATGATGTGGAAAGAGCTTTTCATTTCTTTCTGTTGAAACATTTAAAATAAGATTTGCTTTTCCTTTTAAAATTCTTCTTGTTTCCTCTGATTTTGGTTGTTGTAATTATTAGCTTATAAACTGAAGGTAGTGTTGCATATTTTAGTATTTCCTTGTGCTTTTTTCATTTTCTTTTTTAAAATTTATTTTTAATATGTTTGGTTTTCAGCATTGATTTTCACAGGCGTTTGAATTACAAATTTTCTCCCCATTCCCCCCGCCCCACTCCAAGATGGCTTACACTCTGGATGCCCTCTTCCCCAGTCTGCCCTCCCCTCCGTCACCCCCTTCCCCTCCCATCCCCCTTTCCCTTCCTTTCTTGTAGGGCAAGATAAATCTCTATGCCCCATTGACTGTGCATCTTATTTTCTAGTTGCATGAAAAAAAATAAAACTTTTTTACTTGTGAACATCTATTTTTTTTTAAAACCTTGAGTTCCAAATTCTCTCCCCTCTTCCCGTCCCATCCACCCTCCCTAAGAAGTCAAGCAATTCAACATGGG
>CM053622.1:72421081-72453349 GCA_028646595.1 Phalanger gymnotis | reverse complement strand
AAGGTGTTGTTTTCTTCAGTATATTTTTCAGTATTTTTTTTTCGGTCTCCTTTAGCAAGTCATTGACTTGTTTTTCATAGTTTTCTCGCATCTTTCTCATTTCTTTTCCTAATTTTTCCTCTACTTCTCTAACTTGCTTTTCCAAATCCTTTTTGAGCTCTTCTATGGCCTGAGACCAGTTCATGTTGTTTTTGGAGGCTTTTGATGTAGGCTCTTTGACTTTGTTGCCTTCTTCTGGCTGTGTGTTTTGGTCTTCTTTGTCACCAAAGAAAGATTCCAAAGTGTGAGACTGAATCTGGGTCTACTTTCGCTGTTCCCATGTTCCCAGCCAACTCACTTGACCCTTGAGTTTTTCAGTGGGGTATGACTGCTTGTAGAGTAATGAGAACTATTTTCAAGCTTGGGGGGATGTGCCAGCTCTGCCACACCAGCACTCCTCCTTCCCCAAGAAACGCAAACCTGAACTGGGCTTAGATCTTTAGCAGGCTCTTCACTCCTGCTCTGATCAGCCACTTAATTCCTCCCACCAGGTGGGCCTGGGGCTGGAAGCAGCTGCAGCTGTAGTTCTGTAGCTGCTCCCCCTCCGCTTCCACTGGAGGGGTGGCCAAACCACAAACTCCTTCCACTCCCGCAGCTTTTCCCACTAACCTCTGTTGTCTTTGGTGTTTGTGGGTTGAGAAGTCTGGTAACTGCTGCAGCTCACTGATTCAGGGCCCTAGGGCACGCTCTGCCCGGCTCCTGGTCTGGTTGGTCTATGCCGTCCACGCTGGGCTCTCTCCTGCTCCACTCCGCTCCCAGCTCCATGTGGGATAGACCTTACCCAGAGACCATCCAGGCTGTCCTGGGCTAGAGCCCTGCTTCCCTTCACTATTTTGTGGGTTCTGCAGTTCTAGAATTGGTTCAGAGCCATTTTTCATAGGTTTTTGGAGGGACTTGGCGGGGAGCTCATGCTAGTCCCTGCTTTCCAGCCACCATCTTGGCTCCACCCCGCACCAAGCCAGATTTCCTTCTATGATACTATGTTTTAATTAAACAAATATATTTTACTTAAACAAATGCTATATATCTCACATACATTATTGGTTACAATCTTTTAAAAAGTCCCATGTATATGACATCTTTGTTTTTTACATCACCTTCATTTCCTAGTATTTGTTTCCTCCATCTGTCCTACATTAAAAAAAAAAAAAAGAATAGAAAAGCAAGTGGGGAAAAGGCTGTTCAGCAAATCTATCCAGTACCTCAGCCAGGTCCTACATTTACAGTGTTCTGCACCTTTAGGGAGGGGAAGGAGGTTCATTTTCATGTTTCTTCTTTAAAAGGGCTGAGCTTGGTCATTATAATTATAGGCATCCAGTTTCTTTTATTCTTTATAGAAGCAGTCTGTTGTGTAAAGTGAGGCATGTCAGTATGAGGTAAGTATTGTGAAAACATTTTATTAAAATTCCACTTTGGAATCAATATTTGTGTTTATAGTATCAGACAATTTGACTTGGAAGGGACTTCAGTTACTATCTAATTCCATTCCAGTATAACATATTTGAGAAGTGGTCATCTAGGCTCAGCTTGAAGACCCACAATGAAGGGAAACCTACTAACTCTCAATAAAACCCATTACGATTGGTTAATAAGACAGAAAAGGAAGATGACAAATGTTGGTAGGGTATGGGAAAATTGGTACACTAATGCATTGTTGGTGGAGTTGTGAACTGATCCAACCATTTTTGAGAGCAATCCAAAAGGCTGTAAAACTGAATACTCCTTTTTTTTTGGACCCAGTAGTACCACTATTAGGTCTGCAGTCCAAAGAAATTTTTTTTAAAAAAAGGAAAAGGACATAATATATTAAAAATATTTGTAGTAGTTCTTTTTTTTTTTTTTGTGATGGCAATCAGTTGGAAATTGGAGGATGCCCATCAATTGGGAATAGCTGAAGAAATTCTGTTGTATGACTGATGGAATACTGCTGTGCTCTAAGAAATTATGAACAAGATGCTCTTAGAAAAAGCTGGAAAGACTAACATGAACTGATGCAAAATAAAGTGAACAGAACCAGGAGAACATTGTACAAAGCAACAGCAGTATTGTATGATGATCAACTTTGTTAATGACTTAGCTATTCTCAGCAATATGATGATCTAAGACAGTTCTGAAGACAGTATGATGAAAAATGCTATCTATCTCCAGAGGAAGAGCTAATGGAGTCTGAATGCTGATTGAAGCATACTTTTTTTCCTTTATTTTTCTTGATTTTTTTGGGGGGGCAATCTGGATTTTCTTTCACAACATGACTAATGTGGAAATATGTATTGCATGACTGCACATATGTAACTATAACCTATATAAAATTGCTTTCCTTCTCAGTGGGGGGATGGGAAGAAGGGAGAGAATTTGGAACTCAAAAATTAAAAAAAAGAATGTAAAAAGATGTTTTTACATATAATTGCAAAAAACTGCCCCCAAAACCCAACAATGAAAGCCCATTACATTTTTGCAGAGCTTCCAGTGATAGGAAGTTTTTTTCTTGACATCGTATCTAAATTTGAATTTATGTAATTTCTACCTGCTATTATACTTTGTTCTGCCTTCTGGGGCAGACAGAAGAAGTCTAATACCTCTTTCTCGTGACAGCAGCACTGAATAGAAAGTGCATCGAATTTGGATCAAGTCCTCAAGTCGTGACCCTAACGTTTACCTTAGGCAACTATTGGAATTTTATCTTTCTCATATGAAAATGAAGCTAATTCCTGTAGTACCCACCCAAAAGGGTTGTGAGGACCAAACGATTTAAAGTAAATAGAATAATTTTTAGTCTTTACACCACTATATGTCAGCTGCTCTTATTATTTTGAGTGCATTGCAGAGTAATAGAGCCAAAGGAAAGACCACTTCTGCTCAAATTACAGAGAGTACTATTTACTCTTACTCAATATTGTGTTCCTCACAGCACTTAAAATGGTACCTTGTATATAGTAGGTGCCTATTAATTGTTGGTGAATGAATATAACCATTATAGTATAATTCGATTTCTGATAAATTATTCAAATGGAAATAAATAGGTGACTTATCTTATGTCTTATTTGAAACTTCTTACATTTGTTTCTGGATATGCAAAAATTGATTGTTTCAGACAGTGTAATAGTATTCCAAAAACATTAGGCCAAATAAAGCATTTTATCTGAATGCTGTTGCTGAAGAATAAAGCATAGAACAGAAAAGTGGAATTGGTGAGCTGTTATAATGTGAGTTAAAAGTATACATTTTAATAAACAAGTAAAAGGTATCATCAAAGAATTATATAATAGAGGAGGAGGGCCACTACTGGTCCAAATATATAATCAGAGTGAGGGATAATAACTGTTGAGATTAGATCCTGCCTTGGTACCCTTTTAATGTCAAAAGACTAAGAAGGTGGCTCATAGTAATTTGAGTGGATGTCCTATGAATGGATGGGAGGACTTTGGATTTGAGGGAATTGCCTACATTGTTGATATAACAGAGCCATTGAATTATATACCAGAAATGGGTAAATTGGCAGACATCTAAGTGGAGAAGATGAGAGCTAGGTTAATACCCAGCGCTATTACTGCAGGAAACATTGAAAGGATACAATGAAATCTTTAAGCAGTAGTGCCTGCTTTCTTATCAAATGTAGTCAAAATCTTTTCAATTTGTACTAGTCCTCCAAGATTGTGATTCTTTGTTATGTAACAGCAGGAGGAGGAAAATAAGAGACTAAACATTTATATAGCACCAACTATTTGTCAGGTACTATGCTAAGCTCTTGTAATAACAGTTTAGATTTGAAGATCTTTCCTACCCATTAATAGGCCATGTGACCTGCTTGTATCACAGGAAGCCTGAGTCACATGGGGTGGAAGGAGCTTGCTGAGAAGAAAAGGAAAGTGTGTCACAGGAAATGCGGAGAGAGCAGTTAGAACTGAAGGACAGAGCAGACGGCATGACTGTGCTGTGAGGGAGGCCTATGGCTTTGAGATGGAGTGGTTCTCTGCTGTGATACTGTGTATTGAATTCAACGCTGCTTATTGGTTATGGGATCTGGTTCTCTGGTGTCTGAGTAAATGGTTTACTTCTTCTATATTCTGTGTGGAGCGTCTCTTACATTTTGCGATATGGAACCACGTATGCATATTGACAATTATTGTCTGTATTATGATGATTGCCTTACTAATGTAGCACTTTACAAATAACATGTCATTTGATCCTCACAGCAACCTTGTGAGAGATATGCAGTTGTTCTTTCCGTTTTACAATTGAGGAAACTGAGACAGAGGTTAAGCCCCAGGATCACATAGCTAGTAAGCGTCTGAGGCTAGATTTGAACTCCAGTCCTGTTGCTCTTTCTGTTGCAATACTTAGCTGCCAGAACATGTTAAGATATCTCTAGACTTTTAAATTAATTTACTTATAATTAGAAGAAAATTTTTAAAAACCAGGGAAATTGATGAATGTCTCAAGTATAAAAACAATGTGCTGGAGAAGATGAGAATAAGGAAGTAATTTAAAGGCTTTCTAGAGTATAATCAATTTAACAAGTATTTCAGGGAATCGCAGAATCTCCCTTGGAAGAGATCTCAGAGCCCATCTAGTCTAACCTGTACTTGACTAAGAATTTCTTCTACCACATTCCTAACAAGTGTTCATCTAGCCAGGATCTGTAAACCTCTAGGGGAAAGAGCCTATTACTTCCTGAAGCAGCCAATTCAGACATTATTAGGAATATTATTATTGTTAGGAAGTTTTTCTTTATATTGGGGAAATGTAAATTTGCCTCACTTCAGCTTTAATCCTAACTATTCCTATAGTCTATGCCTCAGACTATTGTGAAGACCAAATGATTTATGTAAAGTGATTTGTAAACCGTAAAGCAAAACGTGTCAACTTGCCGTTGTTATTCTGAATGAATTCTACAATTATTATATCATAGGAAAGACCTCCAGTCTGGTCAGTTAGAATGTAAAAACCCTGGGAGCAGGGACTTTTTGTTTTTGTCTTTGTACCCAGCACATGACTTGTTTCTTGGCATATAGTACTTGGTTAATAGGTTCTTAGATCTAGAACTAGAAGGGACCTCTGAGGCCATCTAATCCAGTCTCCTTGGAATGGTGATGCTGAGGTCCAGTGTCACTTGGGTTAAATGACTTGCCCAAGGTCAGAATTGATTTAGTAATAGTCCTGTCCTCTCAGGCCAACAGACATAATCCAGTCCTACTTGAAGGTGATTATCACTGAGGCACCCTGCTTTAGTCTACCCAAATCTTCTCTTCTTTCTACATCCACTGTGATCTCTTGAATGCTTCTTCTATAATTAATAAGCATGCTCTCATCCTAAAATTTTTCCTTTCTCACTCCTTCCATCATTTGGCACTGAGATGTGCTTCTGTTGATGACACTGCATCTCCAGCCATCTCTTAATGTCTATGCTTTCATTTCATAGCCTCATACTCAGCTGATCATGGTGGCAGAGATAGAACATTCTTTGCTTCCAATTGCTAATTTCAGATTCTCCTTTGAGCACCATCTGCTCCTTTGAGTTTCAAATTATACAAAGTCGTTCCACAGTCTGTTACTGGTGGCTGTTATTTACTTCCTCAGTGAGTTCAGTGGCTGGTTTATAGTCCTTCCATACCAACCTAAGTCCTCACACTAGGGGATTTCAATGAGCACATTGATGCTTTCCCAAATAACCTAACTTCCCAGCTTCTGAGACTACTCGGTTCTTATGATCTGTATTTCCACAATCCCAAGGATTATTGCAGAGCCTCCTGGAAAAATAAAAAGTGATTGGCTTAATCATCCACACAGGAAAGACCAAGTAGATGAAGAATGTAAGTAGATGAAGAATGTCTGTTGCCCAGATTATGACATGCATTTAGATAGACAACAAGTTGGGGCCAGAGTTGAACAGTTACATAGTAGAGTAGGCTAGAATGCCTTTAGGAAATTGCAAAATACCTTCCACAACTCCAAGCTTCTCCTGGGGGGAGTGGGGAAGGATTCCCTCTCCTCCCACCCCCATTTATTTACACACACCCACACACCCCTTTTTAGTGCTTTCCTCACTGGGAGTGTTATGTGATTCAAGTGAGATAATTTATAAAGCATTTTGAGAAACACTGGCCAAGTCAAGCCAGTGAGCATTTATTAAATGCTTACTATAATATAAGTATTGTGTTAAGTTCATGGGCCCTAGATTAATGACCCTTTGTCTAGTGAAATCCTAGGAAGGCAACTCCTTCCACAGATGAAGATCAGCACTTTCTCTGCCATTCCTGCACTTAAAAGAGTTAGTTCCTGAGGTGGAAACCAAGAGGATTAGAGACTTGCCCAAGGTTACTCAGTCCTTCTGTTAACGAGGGAGAATTGAGCTCCCTGACTCTGAGGCTAGCTTTCTCTGGCTTTCTTTGCTTCAAGGTTGCTAATGAGACAGCATTTTAACTACTACCCCTCTGATGATAAAGTTCAGATTGTTTTTCTCATGGTTAACAACTACCAAGCAACTCTGAGTTGATATTTTAAAATTTACTTTTGGAGCTTCATTTTTTGGTTTGCAAATTTCAGACCAGGATGCCTTTCGAGTTTAGCAACTATTTGAGAATTTGTCATTTTACCTAGCTATTGCTTATTTACCCCATGTTCACTGAGGTGCTACTACAAGGTTTCCCCATCCTTGTAGGTCTTCTAGAAGAGGCTGAATGACCACTTGTTAAGAATATCAGAAGCACATTGTTGCTAAAATAAATACAAGTTGGAAGGTCCCTTTCAACTCTGGGATTCTTTGGAAGATTGTAAGAAACAAGCATTTATTAAGCACCTGCTATGTAGCAGGCATTGTGTACTGCACTTTACAAGTATTATCTCATTTGAGCCTTACAATAACCCTCGGAGGTAGATACTAGTATTTTTCCCATTTTAGAGTTGAGGAAACTGAGGCAGACAGGTTAAGTGACTTGCCCAGGGTCACATGGTAGGCAAGGTGTTTCTCAGGTCTTTCTAATTCTAGGCCCAGCACACTGTCTGTTGTGCCTTTAGATGCCTCCTGTTTTTTGGAATTGCTTCATTTTTTTTCATTTATAAATTTAAATGTCAAACTAATTAGGGGTCTTTATACATTTTAACCTTTTTAAAAATTTTAATAAATTTATTTTTTATTTTTAGTTTATAACACTCAGTTCCACAAGTTTTTGGGCTCCAGATTTTCTCTCCCTTCCACTCTTCCTCCCAACCCCCCAAGATATCTTGTAATCCAGTGTAGGTTTTACATATACCTTCACATTGAACTTATTTACATAATAGTCCAGTTGTAATGAAGAATTATAACCAATGGATTGAATTGCGAGAAAGGAGAAATGAAACCAAAAAAGAAGGAAAAAAAAAAAGAGAGAGCAAAAAGTTTGCCTCAATCTGCATTCAGACTCTATAATTCTTTCTCTGGATGTGAATAGCTTTTTCAATCATGAGTCTTTTGGAGCTGTCTTTGAACATTGCATTGATAAGAGGAGTCAAGTCTATCAAAGTTAGTCCTTACAGATACCATGTGTCTGTAATCGTGTATAATAATCTCCGGTTTCTGCTCCCCTCACTCAGCGTCAGTTCATACATGTCATTCCAGGTTATAATGAAGTCTGTCTGCTCCTCATTTCTAACAGCACAATAATATTCTGTTACATTCATATGCCACAATTTGTTTAGTCATTCCTCAATTGATGGGCATCCTCTTGATTTCCAATTCTTTGCCACCACAAAAAGAGCTGCTATAAATATTTTTGTACATGTAGGTTCCTTTCCCACTTGTATGATCTGTTTGGGATACAGCCCTAGAAGTGTATTGCTGGGTCAAAGGGTATGCATATTTTTATAGCCCTTTGGGCATAGTTCCAAATTGTTTTCCAGAATAGCTAGATCAGTTCACGACTCCACCAACGATGCATTGTTCTAATTTTCCCACATCTTTCCACATCTTCTCCAGCATTTATCATTTTCCTGTTTTGTTTCCTGTTTTAGCCAATCTAATAGGTGTGATATGATACCTCAGAGTTGTTTCGATTTGTATTTCTCTAATCATTATTGATTTAGAGGATTTTTCATATGACTATAGGTAGCTTTAATTTTTTCATCTGAAAACTACCTGTTCATGTCCTTTGACCATTTATCAATTAGGGAATAATAAAAATAATACTTAAATAATCTATAAACACTTAGAGGAAAATAGTACGATTAAGAAGGAAACAGGGTATGCCAGAAAGTCCTAGGCTTGTGAAAAGCAACCTTTTTGTTGATTAACCTATTATTATTAATTTATTTTTTAAAAAAGTTTTATTGATATCTTTTGTTGTTATATTATAGATAATTACAGATTATTTTCCCTTTGGAGGAGGTCTCTTGTAACATAGTAAAATAGTTTAAGTAAGACTAATAATACAGTAACCTCATCTGAAAATATACTCAACATTTCACATTTATAGGATACCACTTCTTAAAGAAATTAACTGAAATCTATTTTTCTTCCTCCTAACCTCTCCCCATTAAAAAAGAAAAGAAACATTTTATATAATAAATATGCATAGGCTAGCAAATAAATTCCCTCATTGTATATGTCTGTATAGATACATATATACATACATGTATTCATATATACACATATAATTCTGCATCATAAATCTATCACTTTTCTGTAATGGATAGCATGTTTCATTCTCAATCTTCTGGAATTAGGAGTTGTCATTGTGTCTTTTTAACCTTAATCTAATTTTAATTTTCAGTTCCATATTCTCTCCTTCCCACTATCCCTATCCCCCACTCATTGAGAAAGCAAGAAATAGCCATTTTTGGGGTATGTAATTATACATATTTATTGTATGGCAACATCGTCACCAGTTCAAACCTGACCTCAGACACTTCCAGCTGTGTTACCCTAGGTAAGTCACTTTACCTTGTCTGCCTTAGTTTCTTCATTGTAAAATGAGCTGGAGAAGAAAATGGCAAACCATTCCAGTATCTAATCCGGCAAAACGTATTTCTGCTTTAGCCACATTCTCCACCCCTTCTTCCTCTAAAGGAAGAAAAATAAAAAAGGGAGAAAAAATATCAAACCATCAGTTCTTTGTTTGGAGATGCATCTTATAGCCTGAGTCCTTTGGAGATGTTATGGATCATGGTAGATCTTTGTATTGATCAGTATTACTAAGTTTTTCCCAATTGATTTTCCTTGCAATGCTGCTGTTACCATATAAATTGTTCTACTAGTTCAGCTCACTTTGCTTTACATAAGTTTATATAAGTTTTCTAGGTTTTTTTGAAACCAGCTCCTTCATCATTTGTTATAGCACAATAATATTCCATCACTTTCTTACACCACAACTTTAGTCATTTACCAATTGATGGGCATCCTGAGTTTCCAGTTCTTTGCTATCATAAAAAGAGAAGCTATAAATATTTTTGTATGTATGGATTCTTTTCCATTTTCTTTGATGTCCTTTGGGTGTAGCCCTAGCTATTATAGCATTGTATTATTATAGTATTGCTGGGTTAGAGGGTATGCACAGTTTTACAGCCCTTTAGGCATAATTTCAAATTGTTCTCTAGAATGGTTAGACTAGTTCACAGCTCTACCAGCAGTGTATTAGTGGACATATTTTCCTACATCCCTGCCAACATTTGTTATTTTCCCTATCATCATAGCCAACCTGATGGGATGAGGTGGTACTTAAGAGTTGTTTTAATTTGCATTTCTCAGTGTTTGGGAGGTTCCAAAGGAAAGTGTGTGAGAGAAGAAGTATTAGGCTGCCTACCAAACTGAAGGTTTACAGAGCCATTTTGTTGATAATATTATTGTATGCCTGTGAAACCTGGACAACATACCAGCTCCATGCCGGGAAATTGAATTGCTTCCATTTGAATTGTCTTAGGAAGATTCTGAAGGTCACTTGGCAAGATAAGATACCAGACCTTGAGGTCTTTTCTTGAGCTGAATTGCCAAACATTCAGACTCTACTGCAGAAAGCACAACTCCAATGGGTTGGCCACATTGTTCAAATGCCAAACCTATGTTTGCCTAAAGACTATTTTATGGAGAACTCATGCAAGGCAAGTACTCACAGGGAGGTCAGAAGAAGTGACACAAGGCCACTCTCAAGGTCTCTGTGAAGAACTTTGGAATTGATTGTGAGACATGGGAGACACTCCTTACAGGACTTCGCAGCATGGTGTGTCTATATCAAAGAAGGAACTATGATCTGTGAGAAAAACAGAGTTGCAGTAGCTCAAAAGAAACATAGGATGCCAGATTTAGAGCCACCTCTATTCCAAATGTTCACGTGGACTATTTGTGCCCGACCTGTGGCAGAGCCTTCTGGAGTCATACTGGTCTGATCAGCCCCAGTCAGACATATTGTACCTTGACGCCAACATAGTGATGTCATTTTGGTCCTCTTCAAGCGTGGAAGACAGCAACCAATTCGCATTTCTCTAATTGTTAGTGATTTAGAGCATTTTTATATGAACTGACTCAGTAATTATTAAACAAGCTACCCCCAATGCTATAACATTTGTGCTGCCCCTGTTGACTATCATAAAGCCCTTGACTCATTTCTGCATTCATGGCTTATTTGCTTACTTCAAATATGTATACTAGACCCTTGATGGTGAGAATGCTATTATGTCCACATGGAAAACTGTTGTCTCATGCAAGCCACCAACCCAATAATTTCAAGAAAGATTTTTTCAGAGAGATAGTTTGACTGTTATGCTTCTGGCTAACTTTAAATTTATTATTATTTTTTCCTCAGTAGAACTAAGTTTGGCTTCCAAATAATCAATAGGTACTTATAAATACTTTCTTTATGCCAGGCACCCTCGAGGGAGTCTAGTCCAAACTTCTCATTAATCACTTGATGTACAAAAGATTACATTAAACTTTATGGCCTTACTGAAAAACAGGTTTAACATTTCCATTGTCTTATAGAATCTTTATCCAATGATAAGATAATATCATTTTGGTTAAGTAAATGTAAAATTCTTTTTTTTAAATTTTTTTTTGTAAATGTAAAATTCTTAATGGACATCAAGGAAATACAGAAACTGAAGACTTCAGGATTGAATCCAGAGATCACATTGAACCAATGGATGAAGTTGATACTTGGTCTCCTCTATACACATTGAGCAAAAAGACATTTAGAAGACTATGGCTGGTCAAATTAATTTACTGGCATCCTTAGATCAAAGTTGAATAGGAAGAACACATTTAAAGCAATTAATAGCTATGCAACACCAACTTTAATGTACACTTTCAGAGCTTTTAAATAGATCTTAAGTGATGTAGAAAGGATCTTCACAAAACTTCATCTAATATAAACGAGATGCAAGGCTTGCCATCTAAGATAGCTATAGAAGGATTAGCATTTCCTTACCAAAAATGAGGAAGAGATTGATAAATATTCCTAGAGCATATGATAAACAGGTCAACCTACAGAAATATTTTCAGAACAAACATTTATCATTTCACTGTGCAATAATAAAGGCTCATAATAAGTACATGCCATTGGATTTGTTGTAGGTCAAGAAGCATTTATTAAATATTCCTGTATGGTAGGCACTGTGCTTATTGCTAGGGATACAGCAAAAGGTGCTCACAGTCTAATGGGGTAGATGATGCAAACAACTATGTACAAGATAAATTGGGAACTAACATTGGGGGCAGGAGGGTCGGGAGAGGCTTTCTGTAGAAGGTGGGATTTTAGCTGAGACTTGAAGAAAATCAGGAGATAGAGACAAGGAGGAAGAAAATATTTTTGTCCTTTGTTTTCGAAGAGGACCACGGCATCAGGGAAATGATGACATGACTTGCAGTTGACTTTGATTTGAGTGAGGGAGGGCTGTGTGAGGTCACCAGCCTCACTTTCTCCTCCAGAGCCATTTGGATCCAGTGGCCTGATATTTATGAGAGTAACTGGAGATGACCCTGGATGCAGTGGGAGACCCTGGCCCTTTTAGACTAAGGACTTTTCATGTACTCACTTAGAGTGAGGTAATGCCCATTCAGGGAATAGTCCTCTTTAAAAAGTGAGTCAAAGGATGGCCCCTTTAATTAGAAAAAAAGGAAAAAAAATCAAGCTGGGGAGAGGAAGACCCTTAGGGTTGCTGTGCCAAAGGGAAACAGTTACCATTGACGTTCCCTCTAAACCTGGTGCCCAAAATACAGCCGTTAAGTGGAGCTTGGGCAGGAACTTAGTGTGGTCCAAAATTTGAGCTTCTGAGTGAATTGGATTTAAGGTTTTATGAAAGAAGAAAGAAAGGAAAGAAGGAAGGAAATGTAACCAGAAGTGGTTTACCTCCTTTTGGAGCCTATGAAATTAGTAAGATTCAAGAGTGGAATCAAAAGAGTGGATAATATGTGTGTGAACTCAGTTTACCATATATGGACAAAGAAGTGTTGAGCAGATAGCCAATTTGATCAGATTTGCTTGTGGAAACAGAAGGGTTGATGATCACAAATTAGGCCCAGGTGATAGTCACCAGAAACTCCAGAAGGAGACTTGATTTAGTAATCAATGTAAATTACACAAAGAGATTATGGAGAATAACACAATACATTGTAAAAATTTAGCACCTAACAAATGCCTAACATGACACAATCTTATGGCTAGAATTGTACATTGGAAGCTGACTGTCCTTTGTGAATTGATACAACAAATTCTTATGCTACAAATAGAGACTTAAAAATATTCTGTAGAACTCGATCAAGAAATTGTATTGGAATAGGACTATTATCACAAACTGAACTTTTGCCTTCAGTCTCACCCCAAATCCTAATGTAATAATCTTCAAGCTACGTGGAAAGATTTTGAAATGTAGAGACCTAGCCGAGATCAAAACCACGTAGGAACAGGATGACGTGTTGTTCTCTCTGCTAATGGAATTGTATTGAAGATTTTTTCAGAGAGCCCGCTGAGCCTGAGCTTACATCCTTATACTTTTATTCAATTACACCTGTGCAGTAGTCTGTAGAATATTAATATAAAAGAATAATCATGAGGTATTGACTTGTCCCAGACCCATTTCTATTGAAGTCCCACCAAAAAGGATGATAGCACCCATTTATATAGCTCTTGAAGGCTTATTTATAGCAACCCTGTGAAGTTGATGGGGCAATTATTATTTTCCCTCATTTTACTATTAAAGAAACTGAGGCCCCTGGAGAATAAATGTTTTGCTCAGGATCATATACTTAAGCAGGTAATTTGTAAATGTTTATAAAATGATTTCTTTAACATGGAGGCATGGTGAAATGAAAAAAAGCTCTGAGTTGAGATGTTTGCTAGGTGTTCAAATAGGGCAAAGGGATTTTAAGTTCAGAACATTAGGTGGAATCTATTAAAATTAACAGTGATAAATATTGTCTTATATTTGGGTTAGTTTCACAGTCACAAAATAGAGGAGGCATGTGTCTAGGTATCAGTTTGTCTGAAAAGGATCTTTGGATTATAAGGTCAATATAAATAAATGTTGCAATATGGCAAAACAGCTAATGTAGAATTAGTCTGTATTCATAGAGGCATGATATTCTTGATTAAGGAGATGTGAGTCTTGCTCTCTTCTCTGTTCTTATCAGACCGAACTTGGAGTGTTGTGTTTAGTTCTGGGCACCTCATTTTAGGGATCAAATTGATTATTGGAAGAGTATCAGAGCATAGTGACCAGGATGGCAGAAGGCCTTGAGAGCTTGCCACATTAGGAACTGGTGCTGTTCAGTTTGAAGGAGAGATGACATAAAGGAGACACGATAGGTCTTTTATTAAGTGTTTACTCTGTGACAGCATGTTGGCAAGCAAAATGGCCTTTGTTTTGTTTGAGTAATTCAGTGTATTTCATTGAGCCTTACTAGGTGCTAAGCCCCAGACCCAAATCCCTATTAGGTGTAAATCCTGCGTGGGTGTGGATTGGCAACTAAGGTGGGGCCCAAGGTGGGGCTAACTCCAGGGAGTGCCTCATTTACATGTCTGGGACAGCAGAGGCTCTTAGACCATGTGGGTTTAAGTTGCCTCTTTGTGGCTTTTTTAGGTCACGTGGGTGAGTTGCATGTGTGAGTCACCCCTGACGCTGAAAAAGATATAAAACCAGGGCTTGGCCTCCTCTTCCTTGGAGCGCTTTGCCGCAGCAGTGGTTGCGTGCGTGACTCTGGGCCAGCCCTTGTTCTGAGCTCCCAGGCTGAACCTAGATGTTGGTAACTATGAATTGTATTGGGTCTATCTGTTGATGTTTGTAAATTGTTTGTATTTTGCTCTGAAGTTCAGGGTGCTGGCTTTTTCCCCTGAACTAAGTGAATGATATTTGTGTGCTGAATTAAAGTAAGCTTGCCAATCCCTTCACCTTGCTTTCCTTAGTTAAGCAGGTCAAAAGAACCTGTGCTTTCTGAGTGCTGGCGGCTTTCTGGGTGCTGGCGGCTTTCTGGGTGCTGGCCGTGGGTGGATCTTACACCCCCACAGAAGCTGCTAGCCAGATTGTGGAAACAGACAGGCACTGCGTTGTCTTCAGTATTAAAAGGGCTTTTGCATAGAGGGGAAATAGATGTTCTCTTTGATTCCAGAGGGCAGAACTAGAAGCAGACATGGGAATGCCTGTGGAATGTAAGCTCTTTGTGGTCAGGGAGGGACAGCCTTACTTCTGTATGTATTTCCTTAGAACCTGGAACCAGAGTAGATTCTTAATGAATACTTGATTGATTGGATGAAAAGAAAAAAATTGTGGTTCAATATAAAGAAGAGCTTCCTAACAATGTGTGCTTTAGAAGTTGAGTAGATAGCTGTAGGAGATCATGAATTCTTCATGCAAAGACTGGATGACCACTTACCAAATTTATGGTAGAACAAATGCTTATTCTACCATGGATTCTATTAAATTGCTTTTGAGATCCCTTCCAACTCTTAGATTCTGTGAAGTCACTTAATATTTTACAGAGGAAGGAGCTCTGGACTTGGTCTGGGCTTGGAATCAATGGACCTGAGTTTGGATCAAGTCTCATATCCTACTTGTGTTACCTTTAGCATTTTATTCATCTTCTCTTGGGCTCAGATGTAATGTGATTTGTAAGTAAAAAGCACTATGTAGTTTGATAAATCCAAAGACTCCAGCTTCTGGGATAAGAACTCACTATTTTACAAAAACTTTTGGGAAAACTGGAAAATAGTATGGCAGAAACTAGGCATAGACTGACATCTTACACTGTATACCAAAATAAAGTCACGATTTAGATATAAAGGCTGATATAAGCAAGCTGAGAGAGCAAGAAATAATTTACCTGTCAGATTTATGTAGAACAGAAGAATTTATGAGTATACAAGAGGTAGAGAACATTATGAAATGCAAAATGGATAATATGATTACAATAAATTAAAAAATTTTTGCATAGAAAAAGCAAATGCAGCCAAGATTAGGAGGGAAGCAAAAAACCGGGAAAGAATTTTTACAACCAGTGTCTCTGATAAGGCCTCATATCTCATTGTAAGGATGCAAGTCATTCCCCAGTTGACAAATGGTCAAAAGATATGAAGAGGCAGTTTTCAGATGAAGAAATTAAAGCTGTCCATAGTCATATGAAAAATGTTCTAAATCACTAATGATTAGAGAAATGCAAATCAAAACAACTGAGGTATCAGATTGGCTAATGTGACAAAAGAGGAAAATGATAAATGCTGGAGAAGATGTGGGAAAATTAGAACAGTAATGCATTGTTGGTGGAGTCATGAACTGATCCAGCTATTCTGGAGAGCAATTTGGAATTATGCCTAAAGGACTATAAAACTGTGCATACCCTTTCTCACCCAACAATATCACTTCTAGGTCTGTATCCCAAAGACATCATAAAAGTGGGAAAAAGACCCAGATGTACAAAAATATTTATGGCAGCTCTTTTTGTAGTGACCAAAAATTGGAAATGGAGGGGATATCTGTCAATTGGGGAATGGCTGAACAAGTTGTGGTATATGAATGTAATGGAATACAGTTGTGCTATAAGAAATGATGAGAAGGAAGACTTCAGAAAAACCTGGAAAGACTTATATGTACTGAGGCTGAGTGAAATGAGCAGAACCAGGAGAACATTCATTTTACACAGTAACAACCACATTGTGTGATGACTGACTTTAATAGACTTAGCTCTTCTCAGCAATGCAAGGATCCAAGACAACTCCCAAAGACTCATGATGGAAAATGCCATCCACATCCAGAGAAAGAACTTTGGAGTCTGAATGCAGATGGAAGCATCTTATTTGCTCTCCGTTTCATTTGTTGTTTTGTTTTGTTTTGTTTCTTCTTTCTCATGCTTTTCCCTATTAGTTCTAATTCATTACATCATGACTAATGTGAAAATATGTTTAATATGAATGCATAAGTAGAGCCTGTATCAGATTACACACTGTCTTCGGGAGGAGGGAGAGGAGGAAAGGGGAGAAAATTTGAAACTCAAAATCTTATGTAAGTGAATGTTGAAAACTAAACATAAATTACTTTTAAAAAGCATTATGCAAATGCAAGATCTTCATCATAATTTTTTTCTAATTCTCATCTCTGGATTAACATAAAAATGGTCCAAGGGCAAGTTGCTATCCTGCTATTATTGTTTTATATTTAATATTCTGCAGATTACTACATGGTGGAAAAAAGACTACTTTTTGTAGTTGATTGCATATTGGCTTGTAAGCTTATCTGATATAGATTCTCTGGAAGCATCTTCTAAATGCATCAAACTTAAAAAAAAGGCATTTTGGAATTCTTGCCTAAGTATATCCATCTCCTTTTCAAAATAATTTGAGGGTGATACTGCTTTTGCCATTTCTTTTGGTATTAGGTATAATTTTTGAATTTTTTGCTTTATTAAATATTTTCAGTGACCTCAGAGTCTGATGTTTCTTCAGATTTTAGTAGCTTCTTGATTTCATCTCTTACTTTGTCTTATTCAGACAAATTTGTCATCATCATCATTATTCTACCTTCTTTAACTCCTACTTTAAGGCAGCAATAATTCTAACAATGCTCCTAAAATTAGCTTTCCTTTATGTAGTTACTTCTGCCTTTACTTACATCCTAAATTCTGTAATCTCCACTTCTCAACTCCCTTGGCAAAGCAGAAAGAGGGGAATCCAAGAGGCAGGAAACAATCTGCTGTACCGGTTTTCCCACCTTCAGTTCATATTTCACTTTTTTGCTAGACTAATCTTCCACATGTACAGGTCTGATCATGTCATTTCTCTGCTTCAAGGCCTTGATTGGCTTCATCTTGCAGTCTGAGGTCTCATCCATCTTTATATTTATGATTCTATGATCATTTTGCTTCTTAAGTAAAATCCAACTTCCTTAATCTTTTTAAAGTTCTTTTATAGTCTGATGTCACTCAACTTTTTCAGCCTTTTCTTAAAACAATCCCTTCTCTATTCTAGCATGATTGGACTGCTAATTGTAGTGTGATTTCTCACCTTTCTGGGACTTAAGTTTTCTGCTCTGCAAAATGATTGGCTTAGACCAGATTTTTTTTTTCCTACACTGATATAATATTACTTTCCCTTACTCTAGGTTTCAATCAAACCGGCCTACTTATTATTCCTTATATTGGGCAGTCTGTGTCTCGGCTTTGTTTTTTTGTATAGACTTTTCCCATTGTCTCAAATTCTCTCCTCTACTAATCACACAGAATCCTTAGCTTCCTTCTACCCATAGCTTAGGTGCCACTTCCTATAGAAAAGCTTTTGTGTTGTCAGTCAGGAAGTATTTACTAAGCACTTGCTGTGTACTAACTGCCTGGGATACAAAGAAAGGCAAAAACAGTCTCTTCTCTCAAGGAGCAGACATTCTGATGGTGGAGAAAATGTTATAAATAGCTAGGAACACAAAAGATATATACAGAGTAGGTGGCTGGTGATATGGGAGAGAAAGGCTTTAGCAGTTGATCTCCTTCAGAAGGTGGGATTTATGAGTTGAAGGAAATTGGGCCATGAGGTGGGGTTGGGGGTGGAAATGAGATGGCAGTGTATTCCAGGTGTGGGGAACAGCCAGCCCAGGCAAAGGCAGAAGAAGGGAGTTGAAGTGTGCTGTTCAAGGAATTTTCAGTAAACCAGTGTGTCTCAATTGTAGAGTATATGGAAGTGGAGAAGATTGGGAAGGTGGAAAGGGATAAAGTGATGAAGAGCTTTAAATACTAAAGAAAGGAGTTTATATTTGATTCTGAAAGTAACTGGAGCTCATTGAAGAGGGGAGTTGGCATAGTCACACCTGTAGTTCAGAAAAATCACTTTGGGAGGTAAGTGGAAGATGGATTGGAGTGGGGAGACACTTGAGGTAGGGAGAAGAGTTAGAAAGTGATTACAGAAGTTTAGGAGAGATTACTTTGTATTCATTTAACAATAGATTTTGCATTTTATTGTCTGTATATATATTGCTTTTCCTTAGTAGGATATAAACTCTTTGAGGGCACGTGTTAATTCATTTTTGTTTTTGTATTCTTAGAACTTAGAATCTAGTTCTGGTACAAAAGGTGTTGAGTAAATGTTTGTTGAATTGCAGTAATCTCTGAGGTCCCTTTCAGCCTATTCTCTGTACCTGGAGTACATTATGAATTAGTCAATTAACAAGTGTTTTTTGTTTTAAAAATCATTTTTATTGGTATCTTTTGTTTTCACATAGCCTACATTTCTTCCAGTACCCCCCCATCCTCCCATCCAGAGACCCAGCCATTTGACAAATAATTATTTAAATTTTAAAAAAAGAAAGAATACAAAAAGTCAGCAAAACTAAATAATATATTGAAAAATATGAAAAAACTTATGATCTAATGGTTTGGCAGTCAGATCTAATTGTGATATATTTCATTTGGAGACTTTAACTTCTCAATAACAGTTCAGTGTCCTCTTATCTCCCTTTTTACTTTAGGTCTTAATGTTTTTTAACCTTATTTTTTTTGCCCTTTCAACCCAAATTTTATTCTGCTTGACAAGAACAACAGAAGCAAAGTGTAAGCTTAGTAGATCTATTTTATCATCCTGTTTCCCCAGCAATGATCCTGTTCTATCTTTGATACTTGTCTCTTCTCCAATATGACTTAATACTCTTTTATTTTTCAGTTCCAAATTTTCTACCTTCTCCCCTCTCCTTCTTCTTCCTTGACCCTTTGAGAAGATGACAAAAATAAACCCATTGCAAATATGTATAATCATGCAAAGCAAATTTTTACATTAGCCCTGAGGGAGAGACTTTAGGCATATATCAACTAGGCTCCTGTCTATGTGAGTATAGAGAAGAGTACAGATGCAAGATAAAATCTGTTAGCCGCTTAGATCATAGGACAGTACATTTAAGGATGAATGGGACTCTGGAAGACATAATTTGCCAATGATAAAAACGTGGTCCAGGGAAGTTGACTTGTTTATCATCACACATACCTACTAAGTGTCCAAGGAGGGATTTTGATCCAGTCCTTCTTGACTCTAAGGTCAGCAGCATTTTATCTGCTACACTGCAAGGCCTCTCAAGATATGTGGGGTTAATGAAAGGGAACAATTGAGTATGTCGCTGAGACTGTGTACATAGATGACTGGAAGGATGGTAGTGCCTTCAAAACAATAGGGAAGAAAAGTGGATTTTAGGGGAAAGAATGTAATGACGTGTATCATTGAGATCACAACATATTCATTGCTGATCATCTTATATTATTCTGTCTCACTCAAAATGATTTGGCAGTTGAGAGGTTGTCCAAATAGAGTGATGGAATGATGAAGTCTGAAGCCCTACAATAAACAGTTAGAAGAGAGTGAGAAGAAAGGATGTGGATGCATCTAGTATCGATAGTCTTCTCAAAGAGTTTAGCCAAAAAAAAGACAGGAGAGATAAGAGGTAATAGTTAGCAGGGATAGATGGACCAAATTTTCAGGGACTTGAACAAGAGGAAAAAGGATTGAAAAAATTAAGGAGAAAAACATCATGGAACACAATTAATTTGCTACTGTTAGTAACGTTTATGGATGATTGGGGGGGGATGGGAATAGGATTGGAAGCTATCACATCAGCACTTTTGAGAATCTTTTTCAGTTGAGGGGGATGGGGAGCATAAACAATACTGACTTGAATGATCAGTCCAGTCTAAGAATTCATTATATGTGTGTGTGTGCATACACACACACACACACACACACACACACACACACAGTGAATACACTTGATGCAGAGGCAGCATGTCACAGTGAATAGGGAGCTACCTATAGGATAGGAAGATCTGGATTCAGGCTCCTTCTCTAACACAGGGCTGTCCAACCTTAGGTTATCTTAGAGCCACATTAAAATAAAATAATTATTCGAGGGCCGCACCCAGAATAAAAATACAGTACACTTAATAGAAAGTGGGGGAATGCGTGTCATCAGTACGACAAGCAAAGGCACAAAGCGCAAAAGCAAACACAAAACAACTAAGCAACAACATAAAAGTGTAAAGGTAGGTGCATACTGACTAGTCTTCATGGTACAGCCAGAACACATCTCACAGATCGATTGAAAATTCTGTGCGATATGTTCTGTCTGTAATACTGCTTAAAAAACACCAAAGAAAATTAACATCAACGAGATTATTTATTAGTGATGGAATTAAAAAATCTAATACGCATTCCATGCAAATTATTATTTTATTTTTTTGCTCATGAAAATTAAAACTCACAGGTGGACCGCACAAAATCGCACTGCGGGTCCGCATTTTGGACAGCCCTGCTCTAATACATACTGGCTGTATGACTCTGCAAATCATTTAACTGCTCCATGCTCCAGGAAATTTTCTAGGACTTCAAAACAGTTACTTTCTGGATTGGTAGAGAATGTTCCCCTTCTGGAGCTTCTGTCACTGATGAAATCATAGATATGTTTTTTTTAAAAAGCAGTTGAATATATTGAATATATTAACCTTTAAAAGCTTTCTGCATAAGCATGGTAGATGCAACTCTGTGTCTTTCCACAGAAAGTTTAGAACGATGATCTAGAAATAGTTACCCTTTGAAAAAATGATTTTAGTTATTATTGATATATATTTTGTTTGTATGCCACTCTTCATTTACAAATATATCACTTTTCCACCCAGAGTCAACTCTCGTAAGAAATAAAAAATAAAGAAGAAAAAAAAGCAGTTCAGCAAACTAGCAAACACCATCCAAGTTTGACAGCATATGCAATGTTCCATACCCACAGTCCCCTATTTCTGCAAAGAGAGGGGAGGGAGGTGCATTTTCACATCACTTTTTGGGGAACGAATTTGGTCATTATGATTACAAAGCATTATCTGTTTTTCTTTTGTTATTTTCATTCACATTGTTATAGTCCTGTCTGTTATTTTTCTGGTTCTACTTCACTTTGAATGAAGTCATATGGTTTCCTGTGCTTATGGGAATTCTTAATTTTTGTCATTTCTTAAGGCATAGTAAAAATACGTTATTCGTGTACCACAGTTTAATTATTCTTCAGTCAATGGATATCTATTTTGTTTCCAGTTCTTTGCTATTACAAAAAGCACTACTTATAAATAGTTTGGTATTTATGGAACCTTGACCTCTTTGAAATATATACTTAATAGTGAGATCCCTGGTTCAAAAGATATGGATATTTTAATAATTTTCTTAGCATAAATATTATTTCATCTTTTGTCACTATTGCTAGTTTGCTAGGTGTGAGTTATAAAATCCAGTTGGTTTAGCTTTGCATTTCTTTTATTGTTACGGATTTGGAGCAATCCTTCATGTGGTTCATAATTTATAATTCTTATGAGTTTATTTGATAATCATAACAGTTACTCCTAAGAAATTTTGTTTTCATCCACAATGCTTAAAAAACTTTTATAACAAAAAAGAAAATACCTCTTGCAAGCATAATTATAAAAATACTTAATTTTCAACGTAATTCCTTCTTTAGTAGGTGAGTGGGATGAATGAAAGTCTCTCATTTAAGGAAAAGGATAATTAGTATTTTAGCTTCCATAATGCCTGAACTATATCTTTAAGTTTAAGAATTAACCTCCCCCCGCCTTTCCCCTGTTTAAACTTGCACATACACCACATATATCCACATCCTGCATACACATAGGGTGAG
The DNA here is from genome assembly GCA_028646595.1 of Phalanger gymnotis. Classification (NCBI taxonomy): domain Eukaryota; kingdom Metazoa; phylum Chordata; class Mammalia; order Diprotodontia; family Phalangeridae; genus Phalanger; species Phalanger gymnotis. The sequence goes on along the minus strand of CM053622.1, from coordinate 72,431,221 downwards.
TATGCCTGTAACGGCTCTGTTAGTTTGAGGTTAAGGTGTCAGATTAAGAATCTTTCCTTGTTTCAAGAATGTGAGGCCAACTATCCCCCACCCCCACCTCCCCGCCACGGATGGGGATAGAGGTCCAGGGGGTTTTTGGGGCTTCTTAGAATTGTTTTTGTAAGGCGGTTTTGGGGGGGCCCTTTAAGGGGTATATAAACTGACTGTCGGCCTTCTGAAACTTGCCTCCCCACGCCAGACCATTCTGGAGTGGGCAATGCCCAATTCTCGCAGGAGACTTGCAGATAAAGCCTCTGTCTTTACCTTGAGAAACCTCTGATTGTTATTTCATTTGGGGGGATTATTGTCCCACACATAGGCATAGTACAAATATGCTCCCATTTTAAAAAGACTTTCTTAAGGCACAGTCATAATTCATTACATTCATGTACCACAGTTTGTTTAGCTATTCTAAATAGCTTGAATGAGAACTCTTAACTTTACAAAAGAATTCAAATAAGTATTTTTCTTTTTTAGCAGGATTCTTTAAAATAGCAAGCTATATCAATGGATTTAGAAACTGATTTTAATTTAAAAAAGTATAAGATAGAAATGTCCATAAGTCAAGATGCATCTAAATATATAATAAACATGTAATAAACACCTGCTATGGTCAGAGTACCATGCAATAAACAGAAGGACATATAAAGGTTAAATAAAATTCAGACTTGATTTCTGAGAACTTAGTAGTAAAGGGAATAAGACACCTATGCAGTTGTGTAATACCTAATCATGTAAATGCAACAGAGAAGCACAAAACAAAATACGGTATTAGATCTAAGGGGAAAAGTCTTTTTCAGTTAGGGGGATCATGAAAGTTTTAGACTTTCAAGGAATGGAAGAACTTCAGGAGAAGGTGAAGTAAATTATGATATCCATAGAGAAGAGTATGAGTACAGGCATAGAGACAGGAAAGCCTCAAGAGTTTAACAGACAGTCTGGCTATCACACACACAGTGTGCATGGAGGATGGTCATGAGAGGTGGCAGAGTTGTTGAAGTGTGGGAGGCCTTGCATGCCCAAGAAGCAGTTTATCATTCTGTAAGTAGTGGGGAGCTTTTGGAGGTTTTTTGAGAGGGAGTACAGTGATCAGACTTCTGCTTTAGGAATATTACTTTGGCAAATATGGGGAGAATGGATTGAAAAGAGTTAAGACTGGAGGCAGGGAGATCAGTTAGGAGGCAGTTACCGCATTTAAAGTAAGCAATAATGAAGTGCTCAGAGCAGGAATGGAAAGGTAGAAAACTTGTTAAAGAGACAGTATGAAGCTAGAATGGACAGACTTTGTCTACTAATTGGATATGGTGGGGAGGGGAAAGAGGGAATAAGCATTTATATAGTTTAAAAGGGCTTTGTACATATTGTTTCATCTGATCCTCACAACAGTCCTAGGAGGTAGATGCTATTATTATCCTGACTTTATAGCTAAGGAAATAGAAGCAAATGTGAAATGACTTGCCAAAGGTCACACAACTAGTAAGTGTCTGAGGCTAGATTTGAACTCAGGTCTTCCATACTCCAGGCTCAGAGCATTATCCATCATGCCACCAGCTGGCAAGAGGGAAGAGTAAAATACCATTCTAAGCTTTCTAGCTTGGGTTACTGAGAGTAAGATGATGGATTTAGTTCGGAAGATGTTGATTTTGAGGTATTGTCAGACTGTCCAAGTTTGTGTGGCCAGAAATCCAAGAGGCAATCAGAAACATGTGACCGGAACTCTGGAGAGGTTAAAACTAGAACTAAAGATTTGGGAGTCGTCCCTATAGAAGTGGTATTTGAAGTTATGGAAATAATAGATAAAGAATGAATGACAAAGTGAAAGGTAAGGAGGAGGGGAAAGTAAGCGTTAGAAAAATTTATATGTAAGAATCAGGAAGAGGAAAAAGAAGCACTGAAAGAAATGAGAAAGCACAGTCAAAGTGGTGAGAGAATGAAGAGGGCAGTGCCATAGGAGTAGAGGGTGGAGAAACTCAATAAGAGGCGATTAATAATGTGAAATTTTGTAGAAAGGCATGAGGACTAAGAAGAGTTTGATCTGGCATTTAGGAAATCTTCTGATGATCCTAAAGAGAGCATTTTCAGTAGCCAAAGAGAAGGACAAAAGGAGATTGGGGGTTGGGTGCAGGGGTAATAAAGGTTGACAAACTCTGAAGAAGTGGGAACAATGACTACAGATAGACTATCTTTTCAGAAGTTGGACTTTTAAAGAAGAAAAGAAAGCTATGGTGACAACTTGAGAGAGAAGTGAGGTCAAGGGAAGACTGGAGGTTGGGGGAGGCAAGAGAAGGAAAAGGGAATAAACATTTATAAAGTACTTAACTGTGTGTCAGGTATTGTGCTCATAATAAGTGCTTTACAAATTTTATCTCATTTGATCCTTACAACAAGCCTGTGAAATAGGTGTTGTTATTTCCCCCATTTTATGGGTGAGAAAAATGAGGCTAACAGAGGTTAAGTGACTTGCCCAGAATCACACAACTAGTTAGTATCTGAGGTCATATTTGAACTCAGGTCTTTCTGACTCCAGGCCCAGTGCTCTCTCCACTACACCATTTAAGCATATTTTTAGGTTAAGGGAAAAGAAATGAGAGAGTGAGAAAAGGATGACTGATGGAACAAGGTCCTAGAAGAAACAAGATAGGCTGGATCAGATCAGAAGCACAGCTGGAGTCATAAGCTTTAGCACTGAGAAGGTCTGTTTCGTTTTGTGACTGGACAAAAGGATGAGGAAAGATAATAAATGTTCTGCAATGTAAAGGATGGACCATTGAAGGAATATTATCATTTTCAGTCTTCTCAGTAAAGTAGGAGGCAAGGCTTTCTGCAGAGATGGTTGTAGTAGGAAGGAACTAGGGGACTTGAAGAGAAATATGATAGAGAACCAAAAAGAAATGAATAAAACTACTACTTTAGAGAAGTGACTGTCGTGTGACATTAGATTTCATACTTCAGCCCAGGCACAGGGAAATTTTCTAAATGACCTGTCAAAAGTCCCTTCCTAGCCCTCTGATATGATTCTTCTATGAGCGATATTAAGTTGGTGTCACAGTACCTCTATATTCCCATAGCATTTTTCTTATTTTTTAAGAAGGGATTAAATTATATGGAATATATTCTCAAGCTTAAAAAATGAAAAAGGACAAAACTCAAAAGCTTAGTGACTCACTGTGGAAAATATCCTCCAAAAAGCATCTACACTTTCAGTAACAAATTTAAGACACTGCGGTAGATTAGTAGTTTTTCCAATGAAGCAACAAGTCACAGGTTGACAGTTTAACGATATTGGGGTTGGGTATCAACATGTACTAAGTTATTTTACCTTGCCTTGTGTCCACAGCACAGTGCCTGAAATATACTATGTGCTTTGTAAATGTTTATTGACTGACAAGTTTAAATTCTATGCATCCTTGCAAACATTTCTGAAAGGGCTCTCCTACTCTTTGTTAAATTCAAAATAAATAGCTCACCATTGTATAAGAAAACTCCTTCCCTCTCTGTGAAAGACACACCTTCGGCAGTTAGCAGTATAAACCTGACTCTCCAGGATCACCTTTCCTGTACCTCAGCCCTCCATTAACAAATCTTGTTTCTTCTTCAGCAATATGTCTCAGACTGTATCACAACCTTGGCTTTCTTCCAAGCCTTAATATCCTTGAATTTAGATTAATCAACAACTTCCAAAAAGCATTGGTCTTAGAACCAGTAGACCTGAATTTAAATCTTTTCTTTGACACTTACTGGCTATGGAATTACAGGGAAGTAATTTAACCTCTTTGAGATTTAATTTCTCCATCTGTAAAATGTGGATAATAGTACTTGCATTATTTATCTCACTGTGTAAACATGAATAATTATTTAACCTCACTGAGGATCAGAGACAGCTAGGTAGAATAGTGGATAGAAAGCAGAACTTGGTATCAGGAACACTTGAGTTCAAATCCAGCCTCAGATACTTCTTACTTCTCTGTGACTTGTCACAAGTGCTCTGCCTCAGTTTCCTCATCTGTAAAATGAGGATAATAATAACATCTATCACATATGGTTATTGTGAAGGTCCATTGAGAGGATGTTTGTAAAATATTTTACAACCTTAATGTGATATATGAATGCTAGGTATTAGTATTATTAAATAACTAAACCTCTCTGTGCTTCAGTTTTATCACCTGTAAAATGAGGAGATTGGATTTAATCATCTCTAAGGCCCTTTAGGTCCTATGAGCCTTAGGTGTTTTATCTTAAGGCTAATAGTATGTGTAGAGCCAAGTTTAAGGTACTATGAAAATTCAAAAATAATTTATGTAAAATGCTTTGCAAATCTTAAATGCTATGCAAATGTCTACTAATGTTATCATTTTTAACTTTTGTTTATTGTTATTTTTATCTTATCGTGTTACAAAGAGCTATGTGGTACAGTTGAAATAGCACTGCATATGGAATTAGAAGACCTGAGCTCACTCCAACTTTTGACACTCCCTATGTGTGGCTTTGGGCAAGTCACTTACTTGACCATCTTGAGTCTCAGGTGTCTCATCTATAAGATGAGAGAAGGCTGGACTAGATATAGGCTTTGCAGTCTTTCAGTGCTATAGATCTATGGTCTTATTTCTGTAACCTTTTGATCAAATGGCAAAACAAATGATACCAGTGTGGTATAGTGAAATATCTGGGAATCAAGTCTGGAGAAACCTGGGTTTAGATACTGCCTCTAGTACTTAGCACCAGTGAGACTACTGGCAAGTCTCAGATCCTCAGTTTCTTCATCTCTAAAATGGGGGCGATATCTGTAATAATATGGTTCCACTCTAGGAACCCACCCTAGACTTCTATATGTATTGGCCATATCTAGTCCAGATCTAGGCCTCCCGGCCATCTGTACACCACGTGGTATCCACTCAGGCATTCAAATCCACCTCCTTCCTACCTGAAAATTGGACTTGGCGCTGGAAACCACCCTGGACCTTTGGTCAGCTTTAATCTTACCTTGCCTCCATAGGATCCAGACTACCACAGCACTTTCTGACACCTCTACAGCATGACTTAGAGCAAGTGGTCCCCTTTATGTAAAGTTACCTCATCATTTACCTTAAATGATCTTTTTCATCCTGTACCCTAAGCTCTCATACTCTCTAGTACAGAGACAAAAAAAGCTGCTAAAAAGTCATGCATGCAGTTTGCCTGTCCTCCCTTCCAAGGCACTCACTAGCCTTCCTTTCAGCACACTTTATATACAATACTTTTTCTTCCATAAATTGCTTAAGATGGCATTTCCTTTAGGAAGCCTCCCCTGACTATTTCCAAGTAGCTATGAGGCTCCTCTAGTTGTGAACCTTTCCCTTTTTCCTCACTCTCTTACCCATCCTTCTCCACTCCCTCTCCTCACCTGAGTTTGTATGTGAAGAGAAGACCAGCGTAAGGGAAGAAGAGTCAGAAAAATTGCTAATTAGTGCCATTTAGCACTTTTGGCTGCTAAGAACATTGTTGATGCATAAGGCAGTCCACTAAAATCTATGCATAGTTCTCAGATCTTTTTCAGATGAACAGAACCATGCTGTCTCCTCCCACTCACACAATCACCATTCATTTAGTTCAGGACTTCACCATTTTTCTCAGAAATTTCCATTGCTCCTTATTAGTATACTAGTTAGCATTTATATGGTGCTTACATCTATAATATGTATGTGTATACAAACACTCATGTCTACATATATCTTATATGTAAAGTGTGCAAAGTGCTTTCCAGGTATGCTCATTGGATCCTCACAACAACCCTGGCAGGAAGGTGCCCTGATTACCTCAGTTTTTACAGAAGAGGAAACTGAAGCTAGGAGAGGTGAAGTGGTTGTTCAGAGACATATAGCTAGTGAGGGTCTGAGGCAGAATTTGCACTTAGGGCTTTCTGATTCTAAGTTCAGTCTTTATCCACTGAATCACCCTAGGTGGTGTATATGTAAAGCTCTTCACAAATTGCCTCCAGTCTCTCATTCTAGATGTTACATCTTATTTCCTTTCATGTACTCCATGCACCAGCCAAACCAGCCTGCTTGCTGTTATCCCTACACACATTCTATCTCCCACTTCTATGCTTTTGCATAATAATAGCTAACATTTACATAGTGCTTATTACATGCCAGACATTGTGCTAAATGCTTTACAATTATCATCTCATTTGATCCTCACAACAATCCTGGGAGGCAAGTACAGTTGTAACCCCCATTTTATAGGTGAGAAAACAGAGGCAGAAAGAGATGAAGTGACTGGCCCAAGGTCACACAGGTAGGAAGAGTCTGAGGCTGATTTTGAATTCAGGTATTCCTGACTCCAGGCTTAGCACTCTATCCACTATGCCACCTACTCACCCATAAAGGCTTGCCCTTCTTTTTTCATTTCTTGGAACTTCTAGTTCCCTTTAAGGCTCTGGTCAATCTACATTCCCAGCCTAACTATCTATTACTTCTCTTTCCTTTATGGTCCAGTCATACTGGTCTTCTGGTTGATCCTTACACTCCTACAAAAAGTAAAACCAAAATAGCCAAACATGAATAGGAAATTAAGGTTTGATTCCATTAAGCAGAACCGCATAACTATAGAATGGATTTACATTAAAAACTTTTTGCTGTTGAAATCAAAGCCAATATATTGACTATTGCTTCTTTTTTTTTTTGCACTGTGTATGGTGAATATATTTTTATATAGAAATGTGATTCTTCCTGAAAATCTGTTAATGTATTTTTCTTAATAAAATATCTAAAAACTTAAATCACTTGTTAACTAACTAAATAAGCTGAATAATTAACGTCTAAAAATAATTTTTATTTTCGAGTCCACTCTGTCACATAGGATATATGTGGTTTTTCTTTTCCAAAATAATGAATTAACTACATTGTTTGTGAGCGGTAACTTTTTTTGTAAATTAATAAGATACAAATTTTAAAATATAATGTATTTCATATTTATGTAATTTAAATATTGATTTATGCATGTTTTATAATGTCATTGATATGTTGGTACAATAACACACATATATGTAATTTTGTAAGTTAACATGTACTAGTGATGTATGCTTACATTTTTTTAAACTAATGGATATATAATCAAAGAGTTTTGAAGACCATTGCCCTGGAGTGAGGATAGATAGTAGAAGCATTTCTTCTATGACTGAGTTGATTTGCTTCTTTATGCTAATGACTAAATGAAAAGCCCAGAGCTTAAGTTAAATATCAGTATCCTCCTTGAATGTGTTATAAGGGTTTGTTTTATTCTGAGTTACTGAGATCTGTTGTTTCTGATTCTCCATAGCACTTAGTACAATGCCTAGCATATAGTAGTTTATGACTGATTTATACCCTGTTCTCAGTTTTTTAATCAATACCAGATGGTTGTGATGTTTAAAAAGTTTGAGAGACATAATTTCTGGGTAGTCATTTTATTGATAATGCTAGCACTTTTAATAAAAGGTCAGTGGAACTGTAACTCTCGAATGCCAAAGACAATCGTGACAGGAGGCTCTGGCTTATATGCCTTTGGAAGAGGGGTGTTCCTGAGGGTGGCAATTAATTCTGATTGGTTAACAATTAATGAGAGAATGAATATTACAGTGAGAGGCTGTGCCTATTCTAATGAACTTTTGATTATGTCATTTACTTCTGCATTACACCCTTGGTTACTAATTTTTCTTGTGCTTTTGATCCCTGCTGCTTTATAGTAAAGTTTGAGGTGAGGAAGTGCTATTCTTCCATCATCCTTACTTCTTTTCATCATTTCCTTTGCTATTCTAAATCTTTTATTTTTCCTAATGAATTTTATTATTTTATCAAGTTCTATAAAGTATCCCTTTGGTAACTTAATTGGCATGTCATTAAAAGTATAAATTAATTTTGCTTGTATTCAGTGTTCGTGTTAACTCAGCCAAATTTATAAGAGCCATTCCCACCTTGATAAATGCTCAAGGCATATGAACGAGCAATATTCAGAGGAAGAAACCAAAGCTACCAGTGATCATAATGAAAAATTCCTTTTCAAAGAACCAACTTTTAGTGTTATTTGTCATTTCTATGGATTTTTTTATTTCAAATTTATTTCCCTTCCAATTTTTATCTTTTCTTTTTGTGCTTATTTTAGTTTTCATTGTTGGTTTTCTAATTTTTTAAAAGTATAGTCAGTTCTTTAATACTCTCTTTTCTTATTTTATTAATGTATGTTTCTTAGCATATGATTCCTTCCCCAATTGCTTTACTGCATCTCAGAAATTTTGGCATATTGTTTCATCATTCTCATTTTCTTTTACATTGTGTTGATCAGAGTTATTTACATCTTTCACAGTTGGTTATGTTTTCAGTATTGTTGTTATTGTGTAGATTGTTCTTCTGGCTCTGCTCATTTCATTTTGGATCAGTTCTTAAAAGTTTTATCAGTCTAATCCCTTCATCTTTTTTTTTAAACAGTACAATAGTATTGCATCACATTCAAAAACTGTAACTTGTTAGGACATTCTCCAATTGATAGGCATCCCTTAGTTTTCCTTTCTTTGCAACCACAAAAAGAGCTGCTTTAAGTATTTTTATACAAATGGATCTTTTCCTTTTTATTTTGCTCTCTTTGGGGTTATAAACATAACAGTGGTATTGCTGGGTCAGTGCATAAACAGTTTAATAGATTTTTTGGCATAGTTCCAAATTGCTTTCCAGATTGGTATAGGGTTAATGGAATATGAAGAGCTTCCCTGTCCATTAATAGGCCCATGTGACCATATCCCACTAATCAAGGATGTTTTTGCAGCTGGGATACATTCTGTGCCAAGTCACATAGAGCCAGTTAGGCATGTAGGTTCTCATGTTTTTTCGGCCCTACAATCATGGGCGCCCATGCCTTTCTGTGCTGAGCCAATCAGGTGCCAAGTAAAACTATATATATAGAGAGTATTGAGCTTAAGCATTAAGAAAGGAACAGCAGCAGCAGGGATTTGCTAGGCACCAAGAACTCCCTAAGCAGTCTGAACTTGCCAAGGAAGAGGGAAACTCCCTGAAGGGAAAACTGCTGGAGGGAGATGGGCCCCTGGGAAGGATGCTTAACTTAAGACCCTTTTAAGTAGATCTAGGAGCCTTTTGGCTGTGATAATGAATTAAGATGGTGGGTGCTTGCGGTGGGGAGGGGGTCTGGTAAGGTGTGTAAATATTTTTGTTGCCCCGTTGAGCTTTGTTTTCCTGTATTTCCATAGTGATGTTTTGTCTGGTTTTAGTGTATAGAATAAATGTTATACTGGTTTCAGTTTTGAGTGAAGAGTCCTTATTATACCTTGTGATTTGATCCTTAAAATAATTATATACATATTCATAGCAGCTGCTCATATTGCATTGGCGATAGAAATGGTTAGAACAGTTCATAGCTCTACCAACAGTATATTAGTATACCTGTTTTCCCACATTACCTTCAGCATTTGTTATTTTTCTTTCTGTCATATTAACCAATCTGATAGATGTGAGGTGGTACTTGCCTTTTTCTAATCAATAGTGGTTTAGAGTTTTTAAAAATGTGACTCTAGGTGGCTGTGATTCCTTTGTCTGAAAACTGTCTGTTCATATCCTTTGACATTTTTCAGGTGGGGAATGGCTCAGTTCCCTATATATTTGAGAAAAGAGGCCTTTTATCAGAGAAATTTGCTATAGATTTTCCCCTCCAGTTTCCTCCTTTTCTTCTAATTTTAGCTGCATTGATTTTGTTTTTATAAAACCACCTTAATTTTAATGTAATCATAATTATCCATTTTACCTTGATAAATCTATCCCTTGCTTAGTCATAAATTCTTCCCTTGTCCAGAGATCTGATGGGTAATATCTTCCATGCTTCCCCACTTTGCTTTTGATATTACCTTTATGCTTAAGCTGTGTACCCAGTTTAAGCTTATCTTGCTATGTTATGTGAGAAGTTGCCTATGCCCAGTTTGTGCCAGGCTACTTTCCAGTTTTACCAGCATTTTTTTTAATTTTAATTTATTTTTAATATGTTTAGTTTTCAGCATTGATTTTCACATGCGTTTGAATTACAGACTTTCTCCCCATTTCCACCCCCCCACTCCAAGATGGCGTACACTCTGGTTGCCCTGTT
>CM053622.1:72396877-72420581 GCA_028646595.1 Phalanger gymnotis | reverse complement strand
ACTGGGGAACAGGGCCACCAGAATGTACGCCATCTTGGAGTGGGGGGGGGAGGAAATGGGGAGAAAATTTGTAATTGAAATGCCTGTGAAAATCAATGCTGAAAACCAAACATGTCAAAAATAAATTAAAAAAAAAATCAAAAAAAATCAAAAAAAAACCTTTATCATTATTATGATGGTTAGAATGAATATATATGTATGTGTATGTGGATATATGCATATGTCCACATATACATACACACACATATATATTGACAGAGGGCACACTTGTTAATTGATTATAAAGGGATGATATCCCCCCAAAAATAAAATTAAGGGGTGAGAAAGAAGGATGCCCTGCAAGAAGGGGGAAGGTAAAGTAGAATGGGGTAGATTATCTCACATAAAAGAGGCACAAAAGAGAAACCAGTGAAAGATGAGTGAAGAGAGGAAATGTGGGAAGGTTGAATTTTAATAGTTTAAATCTTGGAATTGGTTCAGTTATGTGCCCTCTCATGGTGAGATTGTTCCCTATGAGTGTGATTGAAGGAATTAGTGTTCGGCTTAGAGAAGAAAGGATTTAGTGGTGGATATGCTATTTTTTTTGAACTATTTTAAAAACTGTCATATGGAAAAGGGATTAACCTTGTTCACCTTTGCCCCAGGAGGCAAAGCAATGGTCAACAGGTAGAAGTTGCAGAGAGGTAGATATTAATTAGGAAACATTTCTTAACACTTAGAGGTATATATAAAAGTGAGATCAATTGTGTTGGAATACGTACCTTCAAGAGGTAATATCTAGGTTGGAGATATCAAATACACTGCTGGCAGCATTTCTTGAGTTTTGGGAAACCATATTTAAATGTACTTTAGAAATACTTAACAAAATAAAATACAATAAAAAAGCTAATGTTAATTTGTGGTTTTCTAGGTCAATATGAATCCAGTAGGGATCCTTACCTATAGTTTAGTGGTCCTGTTTCTGTTTGAGTTTGACCTCACTGATCTAGATGACTACTTCTTGGAGATGGTGTAGAGAACATTCTTGACCTGGTACAGTTTGAATTAGATGAATGCCCTATGAGGTTTTTCAGTAGTGGTACTTGATTAGGTGATAAGGACTAAGCTAGGACCATGCCTTTTTGTAGAAGATGTGAGCTGGAAGAGGAAGAGTTTTTATGTTGAGGAGGTAGAGAAATTATGTGGTCATGCTGTTAGAGGAACCATCGACATGGATATTGAAGTTCCTAAGCAATTTTTCAAGTGGCCATCATACTGACCAACTATTGAAAAGTGAACTTCGGTATTCTTGCTTTTCTGCTTCTCAATCTTCCCTTATTCCACAGTGCTTTAAATAAGTTGGCATTTCCAAATTAATTACCTTTAGGAAGCACTTCTGTTATTTTTCATTTCTTTCCTAAACTTCTTTGTTGGCCTTGATCCATCAAGGCCCCTCCCTGCCTGACAGCCTTTGTTTCCCTTTGCTTCAGCTGGAAAACTTTCAGATATTAATGTCAGAAGATTAGCAGTCATATTTGCCAGTTTTTTTTCAGTAATCAAGGATGTAGTTCATCCGGGCCAAATGACTTGAGTTCAACAAGGACAGTGAGGTGCTCTCTTATTTGCTCTTTACTTAGTCTCTGAATCTTAGTTTCCTTATCTACAAAATGAAGGGGTTAGGCTAGACATCCCTTCTGTCTCTGTATTATGACCTATCTTATTTATGATTCTCTTGATCATATATGGTTTGGACTAGATACCTGCTGTGGACCCCTGCAGTTGTTAAACTGTATTTTTGTGAAATAATCTGCAAACATATTTATAGTATGTCTATTGAGATACTATAACAATTGAAAATTAAGGGAGCGTCTTCCTATTAGGGGATGGCTAAACAAATTATGATATTTGAATGTAATGGAATATTATTGTGCCTTAAAAAATGAAATGGACAATTTAAGAGGCAGCTGTTAAGACCTCTATGAACTAATGCAGAAAGAAATGAACAGAAGTAGAATAATTTATACAATGACAACATTATAGAGAAAAGAAACTTTGAAAGACTAGATCTCAGATCAGTGAAACAATAAACCCTCCTATCCAGAAGACTGATAATGAAATGGCTCCTGCTTACCTCCTGCCAGAGAACTGAGGAACTTTAAATGCAGAGAGACATATACACTTTTGAGCATGGCCAATGTGGGAATTTATTTTGCTTGTTTTATTTTATTTTATTTCATTTCGTTATACTTCATTTGTGATCGGAGGTGGAAGGGATAAATGTGTTTCTTCCATTCCCCCCTAATGCAATATGAATGCATATAAAAATACATTTATTTTTTAAGTTTACAAGGTTTTGATGTTAACAACCTCAGACCATGGTGTGGAATGCTGAATTTTGTCAAAAACAATTTGGTTTTCATTTCTTTCTTTTGAAAATCATATTAGCTTTTTTTCCTACTGACTCATAGTTTTGTCAATTCAGTTGTATTTTTGCTTTTAACTTTCTGAATTTCTACTTTATTATTTAGTTAGAGAGTTCTGATTTGTAATTGTTCAGGTTCTTTAGTCGTATACCTAATTAGTTGATTTTGCATTTCTTTCTTCTGTGGATAAAAACATTGAGACACATTTTCCAGTAAAAACTGTTTTTACTACATCCCATAAGTTTTTGTATGTTGTCTCATTATTATAATTTTCTTTGATTAATTTTCTTTTGTGTCTATAATTTATTATTTGCAATTGTGGTAGCATCCAGTTATTTTGTATTTCTTTTTTTAGAGGATATTTATTAGAGTATGATTTTTATTGAATCATGATCAATAAGTGAAATGTTTAGTATTTCTGCTTTTTTACATTTTTTTTTCGTGAGGTCTTTATGCCCCAATTCATTAGTCCATTTTTGTAAATGTACAGTATACAACTGTGAAGTATGTAGATTAGATTCCATTTCTATTAATTATGAATTAGATACTATTTTTTCCCAGTTTTTATGAAAATCAATTAAGGTCCAGAGCTGCTTTCTTCTTCTTTTGGTCAGATTTCTTTAAGTTAGAAAGGAGGCATGTTATGGTCCTATAGTATTCATCGTTTTACTATGTATTTCTCCCTCCAATTCAGTTAACTTTTCATTTAAGTATTTAGAAGCAATGCTGTTTTGATATATGTAAAGTTTTGATTTTGATCTACAGTGTTTTTAAGGAAAATATAATTTCCCTGATTATCTGTTTTTATCTTGTTTCTGTTTACTGTAACAGTGTATGAAATGGTGATTGTTACTTCTGCTTTGTTCAGTTCTGCTGAAGCATGACAGATTTTGTACCAGCCTTTTATTTGAACTCTATTGATCTTTGGGTCTCCAGTGTGTTTTTTGTGAACCCATATTTCTGGCTTGTTTTCTAATTGATTCTGCTATCTTCTGTTTTATGGGTGAATTAATCCCATTTGTATGGAGAGTTCTGATGGTTAAATGTTTATTTCCCTCTATCCTACCCTTTTATACTTATATATATTTTTCCTTTCTTTATGCACATAAATTCTTCCTCTTTATAAATAAAAAGGTGGTAAAAGAGAGGGATTTCACCTGACATTTGTGATTTATAAATGAAATATCTTGTTTTAGCTCTATTCCATCTCTTCTCCTTGCCGTAGACCCGATCCAACATTTTTACCTTTTAATTAAGATGAATTTCCAGTAACTTAGCACTTTATTCCTAGAAACTTTTATCGAGGTATGAATATTATAGAAGGTATAGAGATATATTTCAAGGATTCCCTCCTTTCACTTTAGATATGGCGGCCTGCATGCATGACACTTAAGCTTCCCAGGTAGTGTTTTGCTGTATAACAAAGTGGCTGCTTTGGATACATCCATCTTTAGACATTGTCTTTGTCTCTCAGATGTTTGGGCCATGTGGGTTCTGGTACCCCCAGCTAGCATTGAGAATATTCCAACAAAGTCTAAACCATTTCTGCTTCAAGGACAGTTTCCTTAAAAGAGACTTTATTTCCCTGGGGATTTTAATGGAGATATCACTGTAATAGTCTCAATTGAGACCTCAACTCTGGTAGGTTACCTGAGATCCTTTACCATAATTTGGGTTGTCAGGTTCTTTCTTTATCACTGAATGATTACATAGGATCATATTTCATAGGAAGGAATACCTTCTGCTTCTCATTAGTCTCATGGCTTTGGCCTTGAGTTGATAAAACTTGATTCTAAGATACTCCATATTCAGTAAAAATTTTAAAGTCAATAATCTTTCATGTTAGATACTATTTTATAGTCTATATTCCATACTTCTCTTTCTAGCCTTATACTCTATTCTTCTTTTATATGAAGCTACATTTGAGTGAAACTGTCACTTTATAACTTGTCACTTATGTATGTTTGTTCACATTTTGTCCAATTAGAATGTTTTATGACTCTTAAAATTTTTATTGTTGCATTTTGTTTTTACACCACAATCACTGCTCAGTACCTCATACTGCCATTCCTTGCCAAAAGAAAAACTTCAACAAAAACAGCTTAAGCAAAAGTGTTAAATACAGTAGCTCTGACTGTGAGGATGTAACATTCCTTATTCATGAGCCCTTAAATACAGAGAGGAAGGAAACTGCATTCCACCATAATTGATCAAGAACAAACATGAGAGGTGGCTTTTGATTTTAAATGTCTTTAGTGTTGTTTTCATCTTTGTTATCATAGTTATTATATGCACATGTATTATTCGCTTGTTTGTTCTTTCTTTACTGTTTGTTAGTTACAGACTGACAATCCTTTCAGATTATTTGAACCCCAATAAGATCCAAAGCTTGAATTAATCAACCAAACTTCTTTGCTCTACTCTAAAAATGCCAGCATAATTTGGGGCTATTTTCAGTTAACGGACACTGGCGCTGGCAATACTTGTGCTAATTTTCCTGAAATTGATCAGTACTTCCAGGGGATCTATACAGAGCATTTGACCGCAGATTTGATTCCTGCTCCCAGAGTTAGCTGTAAAGGGAAATTTTGGACTTGAACTATTGGGAATCCTTTGGAAGCTGGAATAGGGAACTTACCCAACCCTGTCAAGGTTAAGATTCCAGGAAAAAATGAGTTCTGAGGTATGTGAATCTAGTGTTGGTGAGGTTGGGGTGCTGTTTTTTCTTTGTCCCATTCCATCAGTTCCAGCCCGATGTCTACGGCACCATAACTGTCAACCTGAAAGTTTGGTTAAAGGAGGCAAACAGGCTAGGTGACATTTAAATTCATGTTGTTTATTCCTTTAAAGCTAGCAGATACATGATTATGGAATCAGAAGCAAACTTCTGATTGACTAACAGAAGAACAACAAGTTATAAGTACACTTTACAACAATCCGGACCCTAGTTTATGGTTTCCATATCATAAGAAAAGAAGTTTCTTAGTTGAATGAGCCATAAATACAGTAAGAGAAGACAATTGACAAGGTAGTGTCAGAGATTATGATCCCAGGATATCTGGGTTTCCCCAGTATAAGCATATGCCGGTAGGATATTAAGATAGGGCTCTTTTGGGCCTGTCAAAGTTACTTTATGTTAAAACCAAATTAAGTTAAAGGCCAATAAGACACTTAGCCAGGGGTAGGAATGTTTTCATCTAGGGTTTGCTGAGATAGCTGAGCAAGAACAAAAGGCAGAAGCCTCTTCCCTTATGGCTTGCAAAGCTGCTTCAGTATCATCTGGCTTATTCCCTCCACCTCACTCTCCCCTCTTGTCCAACAACCCCAGCTGCCACTCCTCCTCTACTCCCTCTGCCCTACACCTTGCCTCCTTTCTTCCTCCCTTCCCTTAAAGGCTTTGATTCTGGGAAGGATAACTGCACTTTGTCTCCCTCCTTGCCTTCCCTTACCTGCTCTAGTCCTGAAGAGGGTAACTGTTCTGCTGCTGTTGCCTCCTCCTCCTTTCTCCCCTTCCCTTAAGAGGTCTGTTCTTGAGGAGGACAGCTACCCTTTGGATGTAGATTGTTAGAAACATCAGAGACGCCAAGGCTTCCCTCAAAGACCATAGAGGTGCTCCGAGCAAAGTTTGCAGGATGTCAGATCTTGAATCTTTGACTATCCCCCAATCCCCTTCCCTCGGAATGATAATAGCCAATTCATGATGGGGATTTCTAGCAAGCCTCTAATTTCTCCTCTGTCATTAATTGTGCTGTATTTGTATTTGTCCTGTCACATTTTGTCTGTCAGTGGGTGTCTGTGTCTGTATCTTGTGTGCGGTGAGCAAGTAAAATTTAAAATGCAGGCAGCCAAAGATTTCTAAGGGCTGCAGCTAGGGAAACAAAACTGTGAGACTGTTTTCCATGTGATACCCTGTCTGGCGAACTAGGAATCACAGTGAAAACAGATAAGCTAAAACCATTTTAGCAGATTCTGGGATTAATCATTAAAAGATTTAGAAACTGATTAGTTGGAATTATGAGAGAAAACTCCTGAGACTGTAGGTAACTCTAGGAGCTCACTCGTGCTAAAACGCCTTCCCCCAATCCTGATCACTTATCATTCCCCACCCCCTCCCCAGAGTAAAGAGGATATCTCGTTGTGGGGATTTGTAACAGCCATAAGGATTCTTGTTAACTCCTCTCATGCCAGAACAGATTAAGAGAAGAGAATGCTGGAGAATTGTGGGGAAAACTTAGTTTGTATTTAATTTACGTGTATTTTGTATTTACACATATTGTTCCCTCCCAAGAGAATGTATGTTCCTTGGGAGCAAAGACTATCATTTTCTCTTTATGTTGCCAGGATTTTGCGTAATGCCTAGTACATGGTAGGGTGTTAATAAATGTGTACTGATTGATATAAAAATATAAAGTTCCCTAATTGCTATTTAATAAAGAAGTAGGTGGTGGCACAGTGGGTAGAGTAATAGGCTTGGACTCAGGAAGACGAGTTCAGCTCCAGACTCAGACGCTTCCTAGCAGTGTGACCCTGGGCAAGTCACTTAACCTCCCATTGCCTGACAGAATGGATCCCCTGGAGAAGGAAATGGCAAACTATTCCAGTATCTTTTCCAAGAAATCCCTCATTGGGGTCACGAAGGGTCAGACATGACCAAAACGACTGAACAATTTAAAAAGTAGTGTACAAGTATTTCAAAGTTGGCCCTTTGTTTCTTGAGAGAAGCTTGGGATCATTAAAAGAGCTTGGCAGTTTCGTAAAGGCAATCCATACTATTCTCTTCCTGTGCAATTCTAGACCTATTTGTGTTGTTTATCTCATATCCATTAGGGTACCAGTTTTCCCACAACCCCTCCAACATTTGTCATTTTCTTTTTCGTTAACTATGCCAGTCTGATAGATTGTGCTGCATTGAATAATCAAACTACCATTTTGATATCAATACTAGCTAAATGAATTTACCTACTCAGTCATTTTTATTATATTGGCTGGGCCTATACATGAGCACATAATATTTCTCCAAGTGTTCAGATCTGCCTTTATTTCTACAAAGAATACTTTGTAATTCATATATTTCCTATGTGTATCCTGGTAGGTAGACTCCCAAATATTTTATAGATTCTGCAGCTGTTTTATTTTTTTTTAACATGGAATTTTTGTTTTGTTCTTTTTATTAATTAATTAATTTTTAGCTTTAACATTCACTTCCACAAGATTTTGAGTTCCAAATTGTCTCCCCATCTTTCCCCACCCCAAGATGGTGTGCATCCCAATTACTCTTTCCCCCAGTCTGCCCTCCCTTCTATCACCACCACTTCCCTTCTCTTACTGCCTTCCTTTCTATTTTCCTGTAAGGAAAGATAGATTTATATACTCCATTGCCTGTATATCTTATTTCCCAGTTGCATGTAAAAACAATTTTTAACATTCGTTTTAAAAACTTTGAGTTCTTCACTCTCTCCCTTTCTCTCCACTCACTCTCATTGAGAAGGCAGGCAATTTGATATAGGTTATACATGTGCAGTCATGCAAAACATGTCCGTAACTGTCATGTTGTGAAAGACTATATTTCCCATCATCCTATCCCACCCCCCATTTATTCTGTTCTCTCCTTTGACCCTGCCTTTCTTCAAAAGTGTTTGCTTCTGATTACCCCTCCTCTCATTTGCCCTCCCTTCTATCATCCCCTCTTCTCTTATCCCTTTCCCCCCTATTTCCTGTAGGGTAAGATGGATTTCCATACCCAGTTGAGTATGTATGCTATTCCCTCCTTAAGCCAAATCCAATGAGAGTAAGGTTCACTTATTCCCTCTCACCTCCCTCCACTTCCCCTCCACTGTAAAAGTTTTTTCTTGTCTCTTTTATGTGAGATAATCTACCCCATTCTACGTCTCTCTTTCTCCTTCTCCCAATATATCCCTCTCTCAACCCTTAATTTTATTTTTTAGATATCATCCCTTCATATTCAACTCACCCTGTGTGCTTGTGCTCATGCTCGATCTCTCTCTCTCTCTCTCTTTCTCTCTTTCTCTCTTTCTCTCTTTCTCTCACTCTCTCTCTCTCTCGATATAGCTAGATAGATATACATACTCACACACACACGCACACACACACACATGCACACATATTCATTCCCTCCAACTACCCTAGTACTGAGAAAGGTCTCATGAGCTACAAATATCATCTTTCCATGTAGGAATGTAAACAGTTTAACTTTAATAAGTCCCTTATGATTTCTCTTTCCTATTTACCTTTTCCTGTTTCTTTTGATTCTTGATTTTTTTGTATCACTCTCATTTCTCTTCCCTATTTTTCCTCCACTTCTCTTACTTGATTTTCAGAATCCTTTTTGAGCCCTTCCATGGCCTGTGACCTATTCATATTTTTCTTGGAGGCTTTGGATATAATAGCTTTGAATTTGTTGTCTTCTGGGTGTATGTTTTGATCTTCTTTGTCACCAAAGTAATATTCTATAGTGTGATTTTTTCCCCTCTGCTTACTCATTTCCCCAGGCAATTATTTGACTTTTTAGCTCTTTGTTAAGGTAGGACTCTGCTTTCAGTGTGGAGGATGTACTGTCCCAAGGTTCAGGCATTTTGTGCAGCTGTTTTCAGAGACATTTCTAGGGACCTGCAAGTTTTTAGTTCTTTCAGGGTTGTATGATCAAAGGAGAGGTATTTACTTATCTTTTGTGCCCTGGTCTGTGAATGATCACAAGCACTCTTTTCTGCCTTGGAACAGTGGGGGAGGATTTCCTCTCCACCACTGCCACAAGCTCCACCACTCCATCATCCCTCCTCACCACAGGACTGCCACCCAGGACTGCGATCCAGATCCAAGCATGGGCAAAGCAAGAGAATCCTGCCTCAGTGCCAGCAAAGAGATTCCTGCAACCCCACTCTGATCATCTTCTCCATTAGCCTCTCCCCTCCCCCTACTGTGGGCTAAGAGCTCTGAAAATAGCCACTCCTACTGGCACCACAGGTGCCATCCTGGGGCAAGGGCCAGACTGCGCTCCTCTCTCACTCAGGTGGATAGACCTTTCCTACTGACCTTCTAAGTTGTCTTTGGTGTTTGTTGGTTGAGAAGTCTGGAAACTGCCATAGGTCCCAGTGATTCAGTGCTCTAAGGCCTGTTCTGGGTTTACTAGGGCCCAATCTGTGCCAGTGTAGCCCACACTAGACTGCACTCTTCTCTTAGACTGGTGCAACAGACCTTTCCTGTCCACCTGCCATGTTGTCTTGGGCTGGTAATTTGTTTCACTCTGTCATTTTGTTGGTTCTACTGCCCTAGAATTTGTTTAGAGTGATTTTTTATAGGTATTTGGAGGGGTTTGGGGGAGAGCTCAAACAAGTCTCTGCTTTTACTCTTCCATCTTTGCTCTTTCCCCCCTTTTGTAGCTATTTTAAATGAAATTTATCTGTCTCTTCTTGCTTGATTATATTGGTATTATATAGAAGTTCTGGTGATTTATAGTCTGAAATTTTGCTGAAGTTATTATTTCAGTTTTATAGTTTGATTTTATAGGGGTCTCTGATACACCATCGTATCATCTGTAAAATGGGATAGTTTTGTTTCCTTTTTAGCTATGCTTATTGCTTTTCTATAATTTTTTTCTTATATTATTGCTATAGCTAGAATCCCTAGCATTATGTCAAATAGAAGTGAAGACAATAAACATTGTTGTTTCATCTCTGTCTTTATTTCCTTTACTAGCTCTTGGGGTGTGTGTGTGTGTGTGTGTGTGTGTGTGTGTGTGTGTGTGTGTGTGTCTGTGTCTGTGTCTGTCTGTCTGTGTGAGAATGACACAAGAATGAAGGAAAATGAAAATTTTCCATTTCATTTAAGTCATAAAATTTTATGACATCTCAACCATGGAAGATAGGGGAAAATAATGATATTAGTGACAGAAATAAGGAAGTTAAAATGATTAGCAAGATTGGAATGAATGATTATAAATTAAATTGGAGGCATGCTGGTCTTGACGTCCTGGTCAAGCATACAGATAAAGATAGCCTTTGGAGCTCAGGAGAGAGGTAATCCAAAATGCAATTTCATCTCTCCCCTAATCTCCTCAAATCACAGAATTGGAATTGAAAAAAGTATATATACTCATTCATACCCACATACCTCCCCTGCTCCCACACCCTCAATCACTATTTTACCATGTTAAGAAAAGGTATGTTTATTGCTATAGTTTCTAGTATTTTAAAATGAAATCATTGTTATCTTTTCAAAAGTTTTTTTGGGGGCATTTTTTGATATAATCAAATGATTTTTGTCTTTCTTACTACTTTCAATGTAAAATATTCCTGGTATTAAAGCAGACTTGTATTCCTTGTATAAGTCCACACTTTTCAACTTATCTTTATGATAGATTGGTGTAGCCTCATTGGTAACATAAATTTTTATGTCATAAATTTCCCTAGATTGGATTGTTCATATTCTCTGTTGCTTATTCTATTAATCTCAGTGTTTGCATTTTTGCAAATATTTGTCCATGTCTTTTAAGTTGTCAATTTTGTTGCCATGTATTTGAGCAAAAGTTTCTAATATTTAATCTTTTTTTTCATTTTTTGTGTATTATCCTTTTAATTTTTGATATTTTAATTTGATTTTCATCTTTTTAATCAGACTACATAATCTATTTTATTATTTTTAAAAACCATCTACTTTTATTTATAAATCGGTTTTTTATTGCTTTCATTTTACTTCATTTCTCTTTGATTTTTGGGATTTCCTTTTTATTGTTTTAATTTTGCTTTTAAAATTTATTTTATTTTATTTATTAAAATTTATTTTATTTTATTTATTTAAATTTTTATTTTTATTGTTACTGAATGGTCAATTCATTGATAGTTTTAATTCTATTCTCTGCTAATAAAGAGGTTTAGATATGAATTTCTTTCATAAGGACTGCTTTGCTACTTCCCAAAAAATCAGGTATATTGTCTCATTGCTGTCCTCTTTAATTAAATTTATTATTTTAAAAATTGGATTAACTGACAAGCAGTGCATTAGTATACCTATTTTTCTCTAGTCCTCTCTAGCATTTATGATTTTCTTTTTTTGGTAATTTTGCCAATCTAAGTATGCATGGACTTCATAGTTATTTTAATTTGCATATCTCTGATTATTAGTGATTTGGGACATTTTTATATATGACTATTGTTAACTCGGATTTCTGAGTTTGCGAACTACCTACTGTATCTTTTAACTGTTCGTCACTTGGGCAATGGCTCTTATTTTCATAGATTCGACTGAATTTTACATATACATATATACACACAGACACACATATACATATACAAATGCACACACACAACATACATGTATACATATGTATGATTTGTATGTGGATGTATAAATTATGGAAACCAGAGCTTTATCAGAGAAACTTGCTGCAAAGATCCCCCCCCCCCCCCATTTTTGTGTCTCTTCTAATTTGAGCTGAATCGTTTTTTAAATTTTATATAATCAAAATTATCCATTTTACTTTGTGGGAACACTTCTATCTCTTGTTTAATCATGATCTCTTCTGGTATCCATAGTTTTGAAAGGTAATTTCTTCTTTACTTCTCAAATCTGCTTATGATGTCACCTTTTATTACTAAATCATTTGGATTTAGTGAGCACCTACTATGTGCCAGGTAGCCTGGCACTGTTCTAAGTTCTTGGAAGCCTTTTTCAGTCTCTCTCTTTTTTTTTTTGTATGGTGGTAAGACAGGGCAATTGGGGTCAAGTGATTTGCCCAAGGCCACACAGCTAGTAAGTGTGTCAAGCGTCTGAGGTCGGATTTGAGCTCAGGTCCTCCTGACTCCAGGGCCAATACTCTACTCACTGCGCCACCTAGGTGCTCCCAGTCCCTATTAATTCTAGAATCTTACCTATGTTGGTTATTTTCAATTTATCCTGTGTATTTTTTGTTTGTACCTAGTTGTTTATTACATTGTCTTCCCCATTAATTAGACTGTGCGCTTCTTCAGAGCAGGATCTACCTTTTATCTTTCTTTGTATCTCCATTGCTTAGTATAGTACCTGGCACATAGTAGGTGCTTAATAAATGACTGACTAAACTTCTACCTTCTACAAAGAAGCCTTTCCCTATGCCCTAATGCAAATGCCTTCCCTTTGTTCATCATCTCTCATTTATTTATTTGTCTATAAATAGTGATTGATGGCTATTTATCTCAATAGTGAGTTCCTTGATGGAGTGACTGTTTTTGCCTTTCTCTGGCTAGTGTATTCTGTGAGCCTGGTGTATAGTAGCACTTCATAAATGCTTACTCCATGACTAATAAATACTTGCTAACTGATAGAATTTGAATTTGCTGACACAGTTTTTGGTAATATGGAATCACTGCTATGCCCTAATGATGTCTGAGAGGATTTGATGGGATATCTTTCCCTATAGCGTGAGAGAGAGCATCACTAATGTCTTTTCCTTTCTTTACCTAGAACCAGAGTTGATAAACATCCTTTTCACTCTTAAAATATAGTTATCTTGGCATCTTACTATGAAATTTTTGAGCAGTTTCATGTCTAGTGAATGTTAAATTTTCTGGAAAGGAAGTGTCTCCATTGTGAAAATCTAACTTTGAAGAATATGTTAAAGTTTTTGGTTATATAAATTAATTTGTCCTTTGGTTTTGCTGCTAATATTTTCTCACAATTTGCATTTTTATGCCGTCTTTGTATTTCCTAAAAAGTGTGCCTTTTACATGAATATTCAGAGAAATGCTTATTAAATTATTAAGTATAAAGGGAGCTTAGCAACCACCGAGCCTTGTATTCTATGTAGGATAATTTTTGAAGATTTCTTGCTTTACTAAGTCCACGAATCAAACTTAATACCATTTGCCTGACTACTTTTAGAATGGGAACACCACTACCTTCAAAATAATTTTCCATTATAATTTCTATTTTCATGTGACTTTTGTGTCAGTAATGTTACATGTGACTTTTTTGTCAGTAATGAAATTTCAAGTAACACAGATTAAGCTTTTAGGGGAAAAAAGAGCAGGTCACCTAAGGAACAATAGATATGTAAATTTAATTTTGTACTTGATTTGTACTTTGTACTTCGATTTGTTTTTGATTTTGTACTTGAAATGTCCTTGAAATTTGATTTTTGTACCTGGTGTATAAGACAGAGGTACCAAAATGTTAAAATCTGAATTTTAGAAATCTGACATCTTGTAGACTAAACAATCTCATGGCATTTGTGCTCAGACTGGATTTCCAAATGATCCTAAAATGTGAGCTAGATTTGGCAAGTAGTCAGTGTATGTTATTTCTGTTGCTGTCATTGTTTTCCTGACTGCTCATGTCTTCATCTAGGAGATGTGAGTTTAAGACACAGAAGGACAAATCCATTTTTTAGAGTAACTGATGATTAGGAATTACTTGAGTTTCATTTATTGTGAAAGAAATATCAATATATTAAGACTATTTAAATGGAAAAAGATGAGAACGATCTAAGTAGGAAGATAGAAGCTTTGGGAGTATTTTAAAGAACAAGTCTTTTGACAAACAAGTTAAGAGAGTGAAAAATAGCTCCCACTTGGGTAGGGCTTTATAAGGTTTACAAAGGGCTTTCCTAACAATGACCCTTTGTGACAAGTAGTAAAAGTATAATTATTTCCATTTTATAGATGAAGAAACTAAGGTTCAGAGAAGTTAACTGATTTTTTACAGTAGTCACAGCTGGCAAGTAGAATTGCTGTCACTAAAATCCCAGGCTCCTGACTCTAAACCCTGGCTCTTAACATTAAACTACACTGCTTTTATAGCCAAAGATGAAGTAATAATGACCCAGTATAAATGTTTAAATGGCCTGTAAGTATTTTCATTTGAAATAAAGTAGCAATAACCATTTCTTGGCCCTGAATCAAGGATTTTCCTTTTAATTCCCCCCTACAAATTACCATTCACTTTATGCATCTGGACACTATGGAGAGTATGTGAAGAGTACTTGTTTTAGTGGAACTTTAGAATTAAAGGAAGAGAGGCTAGAGAGGACACTGCCACTTTCTTTTATGGGGTCTGGATTGAATTTGACCATTTTCAGGAGTTATCAACCTATCAGGTGTCATTGGTCATCTCTATACCAGACATAGTACCTTATTTAGTATAATGGTGAAATATTAGAGTGAATAATTTCTGTTTTGTTAGAATTAAATTTCTCAATACAAAAATCTTTCTTTTTGGATGTCTACTGTATTGTGTTTTGCCCTAGGCTATTACTGAGAAAATCCAAGTTTTTGTTATTTGGAAAGCCTTTCCTTACCTTTGAGCCTGGTTTACCTGCTAACATTAGGTGTTCTTTGTTGGCTGAATGAAAAGTAAGCTACCATTTGGTTCCTAAAACACAGAATAAAAATGATTTCTCTCTCCTCCCTCATATTTGAAGTTTTTAGTCTTCTCTTTGTAGCTTAGGGTCAGAGATCTGAATATTTGTTTAAAGATATTTTTTCTTTTTATATAGCTCATCACCCTCCTATTTGATGGTGGAGACCTAAGGATGAGTCAGTGAAATCCCACTGATTGCTGTGGCAACAGACTGAAATGTCCCAGACTCAGGATTACGATTGCCGGAGTCATAATACTGACATACAGGATCCTAGGAGTTCTGGATCAAGTGCCAGGTAAGGAGAGGGAGGAAATCCAAAACTAGTTCTTCTGGAAGATTTTCAAAATATGGGATCAAGTAAATTATTTTATTTTAATAATTCTTCTATTTTAATGTTTCTGGTGGAAATCAATATTGTAATAAGAGACTATAGAGCTTCAATAAACTACTTAGAAGTCAGTTTTTATTTTTTGCATGTGAGCACTTAAAATATTCAGAGTCAGGGTTATTGTTTCTGTTTTCTTTTTATCAAGGAGACAATCTTTTATATGAGAAGGGTAAACCAAAAAATTTATTAAGAAGAAATTGAAAGCCAAAAAAGGAGGGCATAGTAAAAGAAAACTTATGTGTCTATATTGATTGTAAGGCACCCAGGCTGGATAAAGTATATTAAAAGAATTTGCACGTGTAAGTATTGAAGCCCTATAAGGAATTGAGACAGCAAGACAGAGAATTTTCTGAAAACTTTGACTGTAAGTCTCCAGGAAAATTGTAGAACAGATGATTAAACAGATGGTTTTGGAACAGTTAAAAAGAGATAGGATGATCACTAGGAGACTACATGAATCAGAAAAAATAATTCCAGTTCCTTAATTTTTTCCTTGACAGGATTACTAAACTGATAAATCATGCACATATCGAATGTCAGAATTGGAAAGTACCTCAGTCATTAACTAGATCATAGGTTCATAGTTTCAGAGCTGGAAGGGACTTTAATGATGATCAATTCCAATTCCCTCATTTTACAGATTGGGAAATTTCATTTCAGAGAGGTTAACATCACAACTTGCCAGACTCAGCAGCAGGTAATTGTCTGAGGCAAGATTTGAACACAAGTCTTTCTGACTCCAAGTTCAGCACTATCCACTATGCAATACTGCCTTAAGGTCTAGTTTATATATTTATAACATCCCTTACAGGTGGTTTTAAAATCCTTGCTTGAAGAAGTGTCCAGTGATGGGGAAAATTTCATCACCTCTACTGGCAATCAGTTCCACTTTTCTGACAGTTCTAATTGTTTGGGTTTTTTTTTTCTTTCTCATGTTGTGCTGGTCTTCCTCTGCACCTTCTCCCTGGTGCTCCTAGCTCTGCCCTCTGAGGCCCAACAAAAATACATTGAATTCTTCTTCAACATGATTAACAGCTCTTAAAATACTTAATTCAGCTATTTTTTAGAGGCAGTTTGGTGTTGGGGAAAGAAAACTGGATTGGGAAGTAGAGGATCTGGGTTTAGATCTCTGCTCAGCTACTTTCTTACCTTCATGACTTATGTTCCCACATAATTTTTCTGAGCCTTGTTTTCTTCAGTAAAAATGAAGGAGTTGAACTGGATCATCTTTAACTTCCCTTCATATTCTACATTCTGTGATTCTGTACTGACTTTAAGTCTTTTCTTCTGCACATCAAAAAACATCCTTAATTTCTTCAGGGGACCCTTATATAGAATAGTATTAAATTCCTTCACCAAGATCTTGTTCACCATTCTTCAGACATAATTCAGCTTGTTGATAACTTTCTTAAAATATGGCAGCCAAAATGGAATATGGTACTTCAAATGTGTTCTGACCAGGGCACATGTGTTTTGACTATCACTTCAACTATAACTTCCCTTGTTCTAGATGCCACTTCAATAAATTTGATTAAGATGAATTTTTTGGACTGCTGTGTATCTACAGTATGCTTGGGTTTTATCAAGAAATTAAAAAATTTTTCATATCCCTGGACAAGATGGAGCTAGATAGGTGAGTTGGGTTATAGTAGACTCATAAGTGGACAGAATTCTAAGGTAACTTAAAATCTCAGAATCTCTGACCTGGGAGGGACCTCAAACAGCATTTGATCCACCCTTTCCTTGAATAAGAGTCCTGTCAAATTAGAAAAGTTCACTGATTTGACCAAAGTCTCGTGGCTGGTAAGTGGGAAGCCCAGGCATAACTCAAATCTTCTGTCTCCAAATCCAATGAATATGAAAAAACAATTAAAATTATGAACATGAAAACTACATATCCATAAACTTCTGGCAAGAAAATGAGACACATTAGTACTCTGTCAAAAAATATATTGCCTTATTCCAAATGAAAAATAACATCACAGTTGCATTTGGTGTGGTTAGGAAAAAGTAGTATTGTCTATCTAGCTTCAGCCACTGCCCTAAATATCAGAAAGATAATTCATTCCATTACAGGTGTCTACATAGTGAATTTCTAGAAACTTCTAGTCTAATTTCCGTGTGAGGAAGCCAGTTTGCATAGCTTGTTATTGGCAGAATTGAAATACAGACTCTTGTTTCTTAATTCCTAATCCAACACGCTTTATTATTTCATATATATGAATAAATTTAAGGCTGTAGTAATAGAATTATATGAACTGCTGCAGGGTGAAGTGAGCAGAACCTCTAGAGAACAGTTGGTGTAGTAACAGCAACATTGTAAATAGAGATCACTTTGAAAGACAACTTTGCTCATTTTAATGAACATCTGCAGCTTCAGAGCACTAATGGTGAAACATACTTTCCATCTTTCTGAGGAAACATTATGAGCTTTAGGTGTAGAATGAGACATATTTTTTTAAAAAATCTAATAGAATGAAATTTTAATAGCCATAAATGTAGTTCAACCAATCCAACAGTTGTAGGATTGGATGGAGGAAATATGGCTAGATACCATGAAAAAATCCAGGGGTTTTAGTGGACTGAAAGCACAAATTGAGGCATCAAGAATGATTTTAATGCATTTTTTCCCTGATGTATTTCTCAGCTCTATATACATCAGTAAGAAAGAGGAAAAATACCTAAGAACTCACTTTACATGGGAGACACTTTTCAATTCTAGACATGACAAGTACAATCAGATTTGTTTTACTTGGCTACAATTTGGTTACAATGGAAGACTATTATTTGGAGGGGGTGGATTGTTAGGAACCATGGGAGTTAATGATAGTGATTGGGGGAAAAAAAGTGAAGTGGAGAAAGAAAGGAGCATCAATAAAACATTTTAAATATACAGAGAAAAGGCCAGAATGTGATTTAGAGGAGGACAAGCTGGACCATATTGGCATTGTAGATGTTAATTTTAATTTAGTGACTGGTGGATGTTTTGACTTGTTTTAGATACTTTGTCTATAAATAACATTTAAGATTAAATGTATTGACTTTGTAGTTTCATTTACAATTCACATTTTCTTGCTTTTACATTTGGGAATATTTGTGTTGGTTGATTTCATAGTTCATAACAATTTTTTAAAGTCTGTTTTAATAATACAACCTAATAAGTAAAATTTAATGAATAATTTTAATAATAGAAAAAACTTGTTAATGATGTATAAAAATCTTTGCTTTTTAACCCTGTTCTATTAAGACCTTTTATCACTGCTTTGGATGAAGGAATATATAGTATATCTATCTATATGTTGGATCTGCAGGATCAAAAATATTTCAGAGGGCTGTGACACTATACTAGATCTGATGCCTCGAATTTTAATTGTTACAAACATCAAGTCCTGTACTTGAATTAAAAAGAGCTTCACAGGCTCAGGGCCAGGGAGAGATGATACTTCAGACTTAAGAGCTTTAGTTGGATGCAATGTAATATAAATTAGAAGTATGACAGTGTAGGCAAAAAAAGCAAATGTAATCACAGCTTTATTAATAGGAGTCTGGTGTCCAAATGAGGGAGGAAGTATTCCTGCTGTATTTTTTCCCATTCCTGGCATATATTTGCTTGATGAGCCTGGGTGTATCACTTAACCTCTTCGGGCCCCAGGCAACTCTCTAAACTTGCAATTTCTTAATTAAAAATATTTTACTTTATTTTTCAATTGCATGTAAAATCTTTTAACATTCATTTTAAAAATTTTGAGTTGCAAATTCTCTCCTGCCCTCCTTCTCCTCTCTCCACCTGCATTGAGAAGCCAAGAAATTTGGTAGATATTATACATTAGTCATGTTGTGAAAGAAAATGCAAATCAAAAAGGTCCAAGAAAATAAAGTTTAGAAAAGTATACTTTGGTCTGCATTCAGACTTAATTGCTTCTTTTTCTGAAGGTGAGATAGCATTTTTCATCATAGTACTTCAGAATTGTCTTAGATCATTGTGTTGCTGAGATTAGCTAAGTCATTCACAGTTGATTATCATACAATATTGCTATTACTTTGTACAATGTCCTCCTGGTTCTTCTCACTCCACTTTGCATCAATTCATTTAAGTCTTTCCGGGTTTTTCTGAAAGCATCCTACTCATCATTTCTTATGGTACAGTATTATTCTATCACAATCATATATCATTTCTTCTTAAGCCATTCCTCAGTTGATGTGCATCCTCTCAGTTTCCATTTCTTTGCCACCAAGAAAAGAGCTGCTATAAATGTTTTTTATCTATAGGTCTCTTTTTTAAAAAAAATCTCTTTGGGATACAGACTTAATGGTGCTATTGGTAGGTCAAAAAAGGGTTTGCATAGTTTAATAGCTCTTTAGGCGTAGTTGCAGATCTCTCCAGGATGGTTAGATCAGTTCGCAACTCCACCAACAGTGTATTAGTATCCCAGTTTAACTACATGCGCTCTAATGTTTTTCATTTTCCTTTTCTGTCATATTAGCCAACCTGAGAGGTGTGATATCGTACCTCAGAGTTTTTTTAGTTTTCCTTTTTCCAATCATTAGTGATTTAGACCATTTTTTTTCATATAACTGTAGATAGGTTTGTTTTCCTCTTCTGAAAATTGCCTATTCATATCCTTTAACCATTTATTGTATTCTTATAAATTTGACTCAGTTCTTTATGAGAAATACAGTGAAACTTGCTGTAAATTTCCCCCCAGTTTTTGGTTTACCTTCTAATTTTGGCTGCATTGGTTTTGTTTGTGAAAATCTTTTAAATTTAATGTAATCAAAATTATCCATTTATATCTCATAATGCTCTCTATTGTTTGGTTATAAATTCATCCCTTCTCTATAGATTTGAAAGGTAAACTATTCCATTCTCACTTAGTTTGCTTATACTATCACCCTTTATATTTAAATCATGTGCCCATTTTGACCTCATGTTGGTATATGGTGTGAGATATTGGTCTATACCTAATTTCTGCCAAACTCCTTCCCACTTTTCCCAGCAATTTTTGTCAAATAGTGGGTTCTTGACCCAGGACTTAGATCTTTGGGTTTGTCAAACACTAGATTACTGTGTTCATTTACTACTGTGACTTATTAAGTCAATCTATTCCACTGATTCACCCCTCTGTTTTTAGCCAGTACCAGATTGTTTTGATGATTACTGCTTTATAATACAGTTTGAGATCTGGTATAGCTAGGCCATCTCCTTTAACATTTTTTCATTGATTGCCTTGATATTCTTGAACTTTTGTTCTTCTAGATAGATTTTGTTACTGTCTATTCTAGCTTTATGAAATATCTTTTTGGTAATTTGATTGGTATGGCCCTGAATAGGTAAATTAAGTTAGGTGGAATTCTCATCTTATTATATTAGTTCAGCCTACCCATGAGCAATTAATACTTTTCCAGTTGTTTAGATCTGACTTTATTTGTATGAAAACCTTTTTTATAATCATGTTCATACAGTTCTTGGGCTTCTGTTGGCAAGTAGACTCCCAGCTACTTTATGTTGTCTACAGTTATTTTTCTATGGTATTATTTGTATGCTTTCTCATCAATAAAAAGAAGAGGTTGGAGCAGATGAAATCTGAGGTCCTTTTCAGCACTAAATCTATGATCCATGATTTGGCAAGTAAGGGTAGGCAGAGCTAGAAGCCTTCCTTCCACCCCTTACTTAAATCATTCCACAAAACTACTTCTTGATTCCTAGATTCTTAGACTCTCTGAGCTAGAAGGGGCTTTAGAGGCAAGCTAGTCCAATTCTCTGACATTCAGAGGAGGATTTTGAGGACATGTTAAGGGTCACCTGATGACTTAGTAGCAGCTATGGAATTCGAATCTGAGTCTCTGACTCATCTTGCTTCCTTCCTCACAGTGATTAGTTTAGTGTTTGATAAACCCATTCTGTACTTGAACCTTATTAGCTAAAGACAGTATGGTCCTCGTTCCAGAACCAGACAGGACCTCAGAGATCATTTAATCCAACCCTTGCATTTTTTTGAAGTTTTATCATATTTTATTATTTAATATTTTTAGTTTCCAACATTGGTTTCCACAAGATTTTGAGTTACAAATTTTCTCCTCATTTCTACCCTCCCCCCCACTCCAAGATGGCATATATTTTGATTGCCACGTTCCCTAGTCAGCCCTCTCTTCTGTTACCCCATGCCCCCCTACCCCTGCCCTTTACCCTTACTTTCTTGTAGGGCAAGATAAATTTGTGTACCCCATTACCTGTGTATCTTATTTCCCAGTTGCATGCAAAAAAACCTTTTTTTTTTTTTTTGGAGCATCTGTTTTTAGAATTTTGAGTTCCAAATTCTCTCCCTTCTTCCCTCCCCACCCACCCTCCCTAAGAAGGCAAGCAATTCCACATAGGCCACAGATGTATCAATATGCAAAACACTTCCACAGTAATCATATTGTGAAAGTTTAACTATATTTCCCTCCATCCTATACTGTCTCCCTTTACACAATTTTCTCCCTTGACCCCTGTCCCTTTTCAAAAGTGTTTGCTTTTGATTACCTCCTTCCCCTATCTACCCTCTCTTCTGTCATCCTCCTTTCTTATCCCCTTCCTCCTACTTTCATGTGGGGTAAGATACCCATTTGAGTGTGTACGTTATTCCCTCCTCAAGTTAAATCCAATGAGAGCAAGATTCACTCATTCCCCCTCATCTTCCACTCTTTCCTTCCAACAGAACTGCTTTTTCTTGCCACTTATATGTGAGATAATTTACTCCATTCTATCTCTCCCTTTCTCCTTCTCTCAACATATTCCTCTCTCACCCCTTAATTTTATTTTATTTTTCAGCTATCATCCCTTCATATTGAACTTGCTCTGTGCTCTCTATTTATATATATGCATATTCCCTTCAACCACCCTAATACTGAGAAAGGTCTTATAAATTACAAACATCTTCTTTCCTTGTAGGAATGTAAACAAAACAGTTCAGCTTTATGATTTATGATTTCTCTTTCTTGTGATTTCTTTTTCTCTTTCTTGTTTATCTTTTCATGCTTCTCTTGATTCTCGTATTTGAAAATTAAATTTTCTATTCAGCACTAGTCTTTTCATTGAGAAAGCTTAAAAGTCCTCTGTTTTATTGAAAGGCCATATTTTGCCTTGGAATATGATACTCAGTTTTGCTGGGTAGGTGATTCTTGGTTTTAATCTTAGCTCTTTTGACCTCCAGAATATCATATTCCAAGCCCTTCGATCCCTTAATGTAGAAACTGCTAGGTCTTGTGTTATCCTGACTGTGTTTCCACAATACTCAAATTGTTTTTTTCTGGCTGCTTGCAGTATTTTCTCCTTGACCTGGGAACTCTGGAATTTGGCTACAATGTGCCTAGGACTTTTTCTTTTTGGGATCTTTTTCAGAAGGTGATTAGTGGATTCTTTCAATTTCTATCTGGCTCTAGAATATCAGGGCAGTTCTCCTTGATAATTTCTTGAAAGATGATATCTAGGATCTTTTTTTGGTCATGGCTTTCAGGTAGCCCAATAATTTTTAAATTATCTCTCCTGGATTTGTTTTCCAGGTCAGCGGTTTTTCCAGTGAGATTGTTCACATTGTCTTCCATTTTTTCATTCCTTTGCTTCTGTTTTGTAATTTCTTAATTTCTCATAAAGTCACTAACTACCACTTGCTCCAATCTAATTTTTTTTTTTTTACTTTTGAACATCTATTTTTTTAAAACCTTGAGTTCCAAATTCTCTCCCCTCTTCCCGTCCCATCCACCCTCCCTAAGAAGTCAAGCAATTCAACATGGGCCACATGCGTAACATTATGTATAACCCTTCCACAATACTCATGTTGTGAAAGACTAACTATGTTTTGCTTCTTCCTAACCTATCCCCTTTTATTGAATTTTCTCCCTTGACCCTGTCTCTTTTCGAAAGTGTGTGTTTTGGATTATCTTCATCCCCATCTGCCCTCCCTTCCATCTTTCCCCCCTTTTTTTTTATCTTCTTCCTCCTTCTTTCCTGTGTGGTAAGATACACAACTGAGTATGTATGGCATTCCCTCTTCAGGTCAGATCTGATGAGGGCAAGATTAACTCATTCCCCCTCACCTGCCTTCTCTTCTCTTATTCCTCTCTCATCCCTTATTCATCTTCACCTCATCCTATGCCCCCCCCCTCTGTGTGTGTGTGTGTGTGTGTGTGTGTGTGTGTGTATATGTATACACACACATACATACATACACATATATGTATATATATACATAGATACACATAAACATATATACATACACATAAATATATACACATATACACATACGTATACACATATGCATATTCCCTTCAGCTACCCAAATATTGAGGTCTCATGAATCATACATATCATCTTTCCCTGTAGGAATGTAAACAAAACAGTTCAACTTTAGTAAGTCCCTTGCAATTTCTTTTTCTTTTTCTTGATTACCTTTTCATGCTTCTCTTGATTCTTGTGTTTGAAAGTCAGATTTTCTATTCAGCTCTGGTCTTTTCACTGAGAAAGCTTGAAAGTCCTCTATTTTATTGAAAATCCATATTTTGCCTTGGAGCATGATACTCAGTTTT
>CM053622.1:72321213-72396377 GCA_028646595.1 Phalanger gymnotis | reverse complement strand
ATTTCAGGATGCCAGGGCACTTTCCGCTCGTCTCCTGGTCTGGTAGGTCTGCGTCTGGTCTGTTCGCGCCGTGCATGCTTGGCTCAGCTCCGCTCCCCTCAGCTGGGTGCTGGGAGCTCCGTGTGGGACAGACCTTACCCAGAGACCATCCAGGCTGTCCTGGGCTGGGACCCTGCTTCCCTCTGCCACTTTGTGGGTTCTGCAGCTCTAGAATTGGTTCAGAGCCATTGTTTTATAGGTTTTTGGAGGGACTTGGTGGGGAGCTCACGCCAGTCACTGCTTCCCAGCTGCCATCTTGGCTCCGCCCCTCCAATCTAATTTTTAAGGTGGTATTTTCTTCAGTGGTCTTTTGGACCTTCTTTTCCATTTGGCTAATTCTGCCTTTTAAGGCATGCTTCTCCTCATTGGCTTTTTGGAACTCTTTTCCAATTTGAGTTAGTCTATTTTTTTATGGTGTTATTTTCTTCAGTATTTTTTTTGGGTCTCCTTTAGCAAGTCATTGAGTTGTTTTTCATGGCTTTCTTGCATCACTCTCATTTCTCTTCCCAATTTTTCCTCTATTTCTCTAACTTGCTTTTCCAAATCCTTTTTGAGCTCTTCCATGGCCTGAGACCAGTTCATATTTTTCTTGGAGGCTTTTGATGTAGCCTCTTTGACTTTGTTGACTTCTTCTGGCTGTATGTTTTGATCTTCTTTGTCACCAAAGAAAGATTCCAAAGTCTGAGTCTGAATCTGAGACCGTTTTCATTGCCTAGCCATGTTCTCAGCCACCTACTTCACACTTGAGCTTTTTGTCTGGGTATGACTGCTTGTAGAGTAGAGAGTACTTTGTCCCAAGCTTGAGGGGCTGCGCTGTTGTTTTCAGAGCTGTTTCTTACAGCAAGCTCTGCCACAGCAGCGTTCCTCCTCCCCCAAAAACAGCCAACCCTGACTGCAACTCAAATCTAAGCAGGCTCTCCACTCCCACTCTGATATGCCACTTAATTCCTCCTTCCAGGTGGGCCGGGGGTCAGAAGCAACTGCAGCTGTAGTTCTGTAGCTGCAGTTCCTTCCCTGCCCCCAGGCAGGTGGAGGACCAGTGAACTCTTTTCAGTGTATCCCCTGCAGTTTCTCCCACTAACCTTCTCTGTTGTCTTTGGTGTTTGTGAGTTGAGAAGTTTGGTAACTGCCACAGCTCACTGATTCAGGGTGCTAGGGCCTTTTTTTGCTCTGCTCCTGGTCTGGCTGGTCCTGGCAGTCCCATACTCCTTGTAATAGACCTTACCCAGCGACCATCCAGGCTGTTGTGGGCTGGAGCCCTCCTTTCCTCCAGTATTCTGTGGGTTTTGCATTTGTAGAATTTGTTAAGAGTCATTTTTCATTGGTGTTTGGAGGGTCCTGGGGGAAAGCCCTAGGTAAGTCCCTGCTTTCCAGCTGCCACCCTGGCTCTCCCCCCTCAATAATTTTTTCTGTATAGGATTCAGAAATCCTCTGCAAATATATAATTTCAAACTTTCCCAGGCTTCCATGTTCTTTGGGACTCACCAGAAGATTTTGTATTTGAGGAAAAAGGATAATAAATATTGAATTATAGCTCATTTCTGTTGTCCAGAAATTGCTTGCCCAATCCAGAGCTGGTCAGTGTCTCTACAAAGTTATTGGTAAATTGTCTCTTATTGTTTCTCACTCTCTTTACTATGATATTACATTGATTTTTATTAAATCCGGTACCTGCCCTTTCAGAGCTTTTTTCCAAGGTCTGGATCACTTGCAGTGAAAATGACCTTTGTCATTGGTGGTGGATTTTGTCAGATTCACTGCCTGTGCAATGTGCCAGTTGCTTGGCGCTTTAAAGTATACTTGGGTAAGGTGGGTGGCTCAATCTTAAGCATTTCATTTTGGAAAGGGGTGTGAAGGATTCTGGATTAGAGGTACTAGATACCGTTGGCCAAATAAATAGAAAATAAGCAGTTTCCTTGGAAGAAAAAGAAATTATTTAGAGCAAAGGGAGATGAGATTAAACTTAGATTGACATGGGCAGAGATTTAGACAGTATAAATATAGGCAGTTATTACATTGCAACTAAACACATTCTTTAAATAAATAGGATCATAGATATAGAGCTGTCAAGAATATTAGATTTCATCTCATTATACCCCTTGTTTTGTAAATGTCTCTTCAAGAAGTTAAGTGACTTGCCTTTTCCTCCAAGTCCAGCACTTTTGTCTACTGTACCACACTTGTAATTTCATTTTTTTGTCCCCCTTTTGGCATTTAAAGCCTATCACAAGCTGGCTCCAGCCTATCTTTCCAGGCTGATATAACATTAGACATACTCCTGGCTATACCTTGTACAGGACATTCAATCTTATGGCTCTTTGCCTTTTTATAGGCTGTCCTCCCTACTTAGTTGTTTACATGTTGTTTCCTCCATTAGAATATGAGCAGAATATGTCCTTGTGACAGAGATTGTATTTTTGCCTTTCTTTGAATCCTCAATGCTTAGGACAGTTTCTGGTATGTAATAAGTATTTAATAAATATTTGTTGAAACTTAAAATTCTTTTTATGATCATTGCCAGCAAAATAAATTGAATATTACTCATTCTGTTTATTAAGAATACTTTTTTATTTAACTGTTTTTATGTTCCAAATTCTTATTAATTTATTCTTTTCCTTAAATAATTGTTTTAACCTAGTTAAACATTTGTTACATGCCTTCTATGTATAAGATCTTGCTCTGCACACTGGAGTGCAGAAAGATGAACATGGCATATACTTTTGTAATATTATCTATCATGGTTATCTATTTTATGTCTTATCCTACTGTAACAGTATTAGCAATTTTTTTTTTGTAAAAGATAAAATAGTAAATAATTTAGGCTTTACAGGCTAAGAGACAAAAGTGTGAATATTGTCTAAGTACATGTATTATAAAAGACAAAACATTTCCACAGATTTTTATTGATGATAACTATAATTGAATAAAACTTTTTGAAATGTGGAATTACTAATGAGAAGGATGAAATATTTTTGGGCGGGAGATAACATTTTGTTTAATTTGAGTTCAAAGTTAGTGTTCATTGTCATCAGAATCAATTACAGATATTCATGTTAATCATGATCTGTAATGAAATTTTATTTAATCTTTGAAAATGTCTTTTTATAGAAAAAGGTACTGTGAAATACTGATATCAGTCAATGAGCATATGATTATAAGTGATCTAAAAGACTGATAGTCTTACGTAAGTTTATTTTCTCTGGACTCGTTTGTTGGGCTCCTGTAGTCAAACACGATTTAATTAACTCAGCATCAGTAAATAGCTTTCTGTGCTTGACTAGCAAATTAGCTGGTCAGAAATTTGCTTTGGTTGCAGCTTCATTTTCATTTTTTAATTTTGTCCAGAAATTATGTGATGAAATCGTCTTTAAAATTTTCCTTTTTAAATCTTTTTTTGTTTATAGCATTATTGTGAGTAGGGAATATTGTGATTAGTGTGCTTAGTTTGGCAACGGTCATATTTTATATTCTTTTAGCACAGGTAAAGAATCATAGCATAGTAAACACAATTCTTTACCATCTAGTTTAATA
This sequence comes from Phalanger gymnotis, assembly GCA_028646595.1. Lineage (NCBI taxonomy): Eukaryota > Metazoa > Chordata > Mammalia > Diprotodontia > Phalangeridae > Phalanger > Phalanger gymnotis. The sequence goes on along the minus strand of CM053622.1, from coordinate 72,392,807 downwards.
ACAAAATAATTCACATTCCACCATGCTTAAAAGTGCAGCATTTGAGGTCTACTTTTTTTTTTAAATATGATCGGTTTCTACTGGTAATAAAAAAAATTATCAAGGTATAACAATATTTGTTGCACTGGAAATTCTGTTGAGTTACAGTTGTGTCACTATGATCTGTAGTACAGTATGTTGCTGTGGGAAGTGATGAGAGCCACATAATCTCTTTTGCAGCTCATTTGTAGCATGTAAGCAGTCACAGACTAAATATAAACCAATGAACATTGCTGAATTCCAAAAAAACTACCAAAACTTATTTATCGACACTAAATTTAGAATTTGATGAAATTTTCATGTCTTGAAATATTCTTTTTTTAAAAAATCACTTAAAAATATAAAAAAAACTCATTCTTAGCTTGCAGGCCATAAAAAAACAAATGGTTGGCCAGAATTGGCTCATGGACCATAGTATGTTAGCCTCTTGTATTAGACTATTAGAATGTTATCTGATTGGTGGGACAAAACATACTCACAGTTAAGTATAAGAAAATACATTATGGTGAGTACTTTGAATATCTCCAAAGTTCTCTGACAACTCTCATAAAGGAAAGGTTACTTTTTGGTGCCATTGATCATTAATTAGATAGCCACATGAACTAGACCATGAGAATGGGAACTATTTCAATAAGTGAAGATTAGGGTGATAGAGATAAGTGCATTTCAGGAATAAGAATGGAGGGATCCAAGTGTGAAAAGGTAGAATGATGTCTAGAGAAGGTGAATAATGTACAAATACATGGAGACAGGAGAGGACAGGGCAAGATTGGGAAATAATTAAATTTTCTTTTTGGCCAAGGTATGTAGGACATTACCAATCAGAAGTAATCAATTAATAAACATTAAGCACTTGCTATGCATCAGGTACTGCGTTAAGCAATAGGAATACAAAGAAAAGGAAAAATAGCCTTTACCTTTAGGTATGGCTTATGTTCTGATCAAGAAGACAACATACCTGAATTGGTACATACAGTAGTAAGATAGAATAAAGTTGATCTATAGCTTTGGGGAGGGGGGAATGGAGAGAGTTTGAAATGCCTCCTGGAGGAGATAGCACTTAAGCTCAGTCTTCTAGGAGGCTGAGAATTCTAAAAGCCAAAGGTTAAGTGGGAGAGCATTGTAGGTATGGGGAATAGAGTAAAAAGCATGGGAGACAGAGTGTCATGTGCAAGAAACAGCAAATGACTCATTGTTGCCATATTGTAGAGTACATGGGAAGGCGAGGGAATATAAGAAGATTGGAGAGGTAGGAAGCAGTAAAGTTGTACAGAGCTTTAAATGCCAACAGAGAATTTTTATGTTTGATCCTGTATTTATAATGCAGTTTTTTGACTATGGACATTACATGGCTTTATCTACACTTTAGAAAAAATATTGCTTTGGCCACCAAATGAAGATTAGTTCGAATTGATGAGAGACTCGAGACCAGCAGGACCAAGTGAAAAGCTATCGTAGGCTTTTTTAATAGCCTAAGTGACAGTTGACAAGGGCCTGTACTAGGTTGGTGGCTACATGAGTGTAGAGAAGGAGACAAGTGAAATGTTTTAGAGAATGAAACTATGAAATTTTTATCTAGATTGTGAAGAAGAGAAAGGAAATAAGGATCACACTGAGGTTGAGAGTCAGGTAACTGGAAGGATGGTGGTACCTTTGGTAATATTAAGGAAGTTTAGAAAGGGAAGGTTTTGGGGGAAACATGAATTCTGTTTTGGACATGTTGGGTTAGAGATATCTTCAGCATTTCTAGTCTAAAATGTACAGCAAGGAGTTGGTTACTATATTAGCAAGGCAGTAATCACAATATAGATGATAATAGTCAAAATGTCTATGTAATTCTGTATCACAAAATACAAGAGACTCTCCATATGGAAGGTAGAAGTAAACCATTTTATTCAGACACCAGAGAATCGGATCCCAAAACTAATAAGCCCATTTCATCACAGCAGCAAAGAATTCAGTACACAATATCACAGCCCAGAACCACTTCATCTCAAAGCCATCCACCCCCCTTCTGGGGCCTTGCCACCAACAAACACTCACAGTACAGCACAGCACATGTCTGCTCTTTCCCTCAGCTCTAACTGCTCTCTCTCTGAGCATTTCCTGTGACCCTCTTTCCTTTTCCTGTCAGGAAGTTCCTCCTACCACATGTGACTTAGGCTTCCTGTGGTGTAAGCAGGTCACATGGCCTATTGGGTGGGAAAGATCTTCACATCTAAATTGTTATTACAGTGATGTAGGACTAGATCTGAGGAGAGAAATTAGGGATAGATATCTAAATCTTGGAATAATCTGCATAGAAATGATCATTGACCACTCAGAACCTGATGAGACCACCAACTGAGAGAGCATAGAATAGTGGCTCTTAACTTCTTTTGTGTCACTGATCCTTTTGTCAGTCTGATGAAGCCAATTGATTCCTTTTCAAAATGATATTTTTAAATGCAAAAAATAAAGTATGTAGGATTATAAAATCAATTATATTAAAATGTAGTTATCAAAGTGTATTAAAAAAAACTTCATAGACCCCAGGTTAAGAACTCTTGTTATAGAGAAAAAGAAGAGAACCCTGAGGATTTCCTGGAGCTCACTTTTCCTGGCTACACTATTATTTTTATCATTTATAATTACTCTGCAACCAGGTTCCCAATTTTATGTGATGTTGCACTAAAAATGCTGGTTTGGGAGTTATTGGACATGGATTGAAATCCCAGATCATCTATCACCTTAGCTTGTCATATTGTACAAGCTATTTAAACTCCTGGTCCTCAGTATACTTATCTATAAAAGGAGGATATTGGAGTGCATGGTGGTTGTTGTTTTCTTAAGTCACCTTCTAGCTCAAAATCAATGATCTTGTTTGTTTTGAATTTTTAAATGTATTCATACACTTTGTTTTTAAACAACCTCCATGTCCCAAACCCAAACAAATCCCCAATAAAGTATGTTGCCTGAAAAACAATTAATCATTTAACAGATAGGACGTGTCCTCTAACGTTTATAGTATGGCCTTAAATTGATGGTTGTATTTGACAAATTTTGTTATTTCTTAATGGTGACTTTATTGATATTTTATATTGATGTTGTCATTATATATTTTGTTCTCAGATTCTGTTTATTATTTTTGACTTCTTTCTTGCTTCTATGTGATTACACATATATAATAACTTTGCATTCATCTCTTTTCTATTTCCATTGCCAACACTTTATCATATGTGCTTCATTAATACTAAATTATTGTCATACTGCCCAAACTGTTCTTTCTACTTCCAATCTTTTTTATCTCCTAATCTGAACTTCATATTGCTTCCAGATTAATCTTGCGTGTCTGGCAATATCATTCCTTTGTACAGAAACCTTCAATGGTGTCTTACACTTTTGCTGCCAGCCATGATCCTATATATCTTCTTCCTTTCATAACTAAATTCTTTGAGAAAATTGTTTATACTTGGTACCTCTACTTCCTGTTCTCTCACTTTCTTCTACTCTCTGTGATCTGGCTTCTAATCCCATCATTTAACTGAAACAACCTTCTCTGAAGTTACCAATGCTCTCTTAATTATGTAATGGACTTTTCTCCGCTGATCTCTTGTTCCATCTTGACCTGTCTGTAGCATTTGATATCATCTTCTAGATAATCTCTCCTCATTAAACCTTTCTTGACAGTGATCTCTGCTGGTTCTTCTCTTCTCTTTCCAGCTTCTTATTTTCAGTCTCTTTTGCAGAATCTTTATTCATATCATGTCCACTAACTATTGTCCTTGCCCTCTTCTCTCCTCTCCCTCCCCATTATATCACTTGGTAATCTCTTCAGCTCCTATGGGTTCAGTTATCAGCCTTATGCACATGATTCCTTGATTTACATATCTGGCCTTACCCTCTCTCTTGTGCTGCAATCACACATCTCCAGCTGCTTGATGGACATTTCAAACTTGATGTCCCATAGTCACTTCATATTCAAAATGAACAAAAAAGAACTCATCTTCTTTCCCCCAATCTTTCCTCCTTCCAAACTTCCCTATTATTATTGAGCACATCAGCATTCTCTCTGCTACCCAGGCCTACAACTTCAGTGTCTTCCTTGATGACTCACTCTTATTCACCCCATATATCCGATGCATTCACAAAATTTTCATTTCTTTCTTTGTAACATCTCTTGTATATTGGCCCCTTCTTTCCACTTACAGTACTGCCATCCTGGTGCAGGCTTTTATTACCTGTCACTTAGACAATTGGTATAGCCTTCTAACTGGTTTTCCTAACTCAAAATCTCTCCTCACTCCAATTCATATTCCATTCAACTCTGCAAAGGTGATTTTTGTGAAGTGAAAGCCTGACTCACTCTTTGTCCCGCCATGAGCTCCAGTTGTTTCTTATTACCTCTAGGATCAAATATAAAGCCCTCTAACATTTTAAATCTTCTTTACTTAGCCATTTCTTACCTTTCTAGTCATGCTATACTTTACTTCCCTCCAAGCACTCTCTCTCTCATACCTGGAATGCTCTCTCTTAAACTTTTAGTTTCCTTGCCTTCCTTCAAGACTCAGCTCAAGCCTACCTTCTTCCAGAGACTTTCCAGATGCTAATGCCTCCCTTTTCAATTTACTTTCCTTTTATCTTATACATCTCGTATTTACACAATTATTTACACTTTATTTCCTCCATTAGAGTAAACATGTTTCTTTATGGCAGAGACTGGTTTGTTGTTTTTTGGGTTTTTTTTTTGTCTTCCAAACTTTTTTTTAATATCCTTAGCCCTTACCACAGTTCCTTGAACATAATAAGCTCTCATTACATATATATTTTTAAACTATCCATATCTCTTTTTAGGTTCTGATTTCCATGAAAGAAATTGCTATTCCCTAATTGCCATATTTGATCTGAATATAGATCCTTTTCTCAGTCCTGATCTTTTTTTTTTTTGACATTGTTAACCTGCATGCTTTCTACTTTGTATATTTGTGATACTGTTCTTCCTACTTGTATAGTCACGCCTTATCAGTCTTTTTTATTCAGTTGTCATCACCCCCTTGATATAAATGTACCCCAAAGGCTCCTTTATGGGCCCCTGTTCCCTTTTTCTATGTTCTCTCATTTGATGACCTCATCAACTCTTGTCATCATCTCCAAAACCATGTCCAAAGCTGAACTTAATATTTTTTGCATAAAACCTACTTCTCTTCCAGATTTCCTTGTTTCTGTTGAGAGTGCCACCATCCTTCCATTCACCCTGGTTCATAACCTTGGTCTCATCTTTGACAACCCACTGTTACCCTACATAGCTAATTAGCTGCCACATATTTTCTTTTCTACTTCTATAATATCTCCTGCATATGTCCCTTGTCTCTGTACTTAAGAATTACTACCTGAATACAAGTCCTTATCGCTTGTCTCCTGGACCGTTGTACTAGCTTCCTAATTGGTCTCTTTTCCTCAAATTTTATTCTATTTTAAACCATCTTCCACATACTTGCAAAATTGGTTTTCCTTAAGCTTATACTTGACTGTATTCTTACACCTAGTGTTGTAAATTCGAGTCATGATGCTATACTTCTAGGATCAAATATAAACGCCTTCATTAAGCATTTAATACTTGCAAAACTTGGCCCTAACTTACCTTTCTAGCTGTATCACACATCATTCTCATGCTCCTTCACAACTTCTGTGGTCTAGTTAAATGGTTGTTCTTACCTTCTGTCATATACAGCATTTCATTTCATAGATTTATGAATCTATGAATTCATGGATTCTGAATTGAGTGTTGGAAGAAACCTTAATCCAGCCTCCTTATTTTAAATGTTGGAGAGCTGAGGCCCAGAGCTGCAGTCTGCCCAAGGTCACATATGTAACCAAATAGCAGAGACAAGATTTGTACTCATTATATGATTCAAAAGCCAATGCTGTTTCCCTCTCTGACTTTGCATTGACTGTCTTCTGTGCATGAAATATTATTGACTAATTTGCTTCTTAGAATTCCTGATTTCTTTGATCTCACCTCATTTGCCACCCTCTTTGTGAAGCTTTACCTACTCCCCATTTGCTAGTGCCATTCTTGTCAAAATCACCATGTATCTATTGTGTTGACACCTCAACTTATATCTCTGTATGTTTTCTTCTTGGATAAAATGTACGTTCCTTGAAGGCAATGACTGGTTTTTTTTCTTTGTTTCTCCAGTACTAAGCATAGTCTAGCACATAGTAGGTGATTAATATGTTTTTATTCTGCTCTTACTTGTTTGATCTCTCCTCAGTCGCTTTTACTGAGTCTCTGTCTAATTTGTACCTATTAAATGTGAGTATCCCCTAAGGTTCTGTCATGGGTCCACTTCTCTTTTCACTCTACACTATTTCACTTGGCAAACTCATCAACTTCCATGGATTCGGTTATCATCATTATACTGATGATTCTCAGGTCCATTTATCCTTCCCTATCTTCTTAACAAAAATTTCTCCTAAATCCTTCTGTCTTGCAAAAATTCCCTCTGACTGTTGATGGCACCAGCTTTACTTTCTTATTACCCAGGCTTAAATCTAAGTATTATCCTTGACTTCTCACTGTCATGCCCAATATGATTTGTTGCTAAGTACAGGGTGTCCCTACTGCATCAAGTTCACGTGACTCTTGCAAAGTGCATTAACCTTTGCATCACAAATGATGGAAATCATATTAAAGATGTTATTTGTTAATATTCTAGTTAAATAAACTGTTGTTGAAAATTTCATTCATTTCATTTCTTGAAAATATGCATTTTGCCTGTGTATCCAGACTTTAGGAACACACAGTATTGTGGATTCTAGCTTTATGGCTAATCTTGTGTACACCCTCTTCTCTACTCTGACACCGTCACATCCCTGGGGCAGGCCCTTCCTTACTTGGCCCCCTCCTACTTTTCCAGTCCTTTTATACCTTATTTCCTTCTATGTACTCTTATGATGAAATCTTCCTGCCTTCAGGGGACAGAGAGATGTCCATTGCATCCCAATCTGCTCATCTGCTTGCCGGAAACTGTTTGTACCTTCAGGGGACACAGAGAGAGAGACAGAGAGAGAGAGAGAAATGCTATTCCATAACCAGCCAGTGTTCTTGCTTGGCCACGTCCTACTTGCACTAGAGAGATTCTGTTCCATCTTGTGCTAGTCTCCTCTCCTCATTTGTCCCTGATTGCATGGAACTGTGAAGCATGGCATTCCATCATATTTCCCTCCTCCAGTCTCTTAGACTAATGCACATGCAGGGGAAGGAATCACCATTCAATCAGCTCACCTTACTTTTCCCCTTGACCAAGCAGCCTAAGCCCTGAGAGGACTTTCATCTTGAGACCAAATCCTTAAGGATATTGATAACCTCCTTGAACTCATTTCTCGGTGATTAACATACTCCCATTTCCATCATACCCTCCCCATCCCAGTGACTGGAACACCTGCTGTCATTGTTCAAGCCCATTCTTAATCCTTCAGTGCCTATTCTCCCATTCTTTTAACTTCACTTTCCTAGTTTTCTACTCTAAAACTACCCAACCCTTCTTCTGTGCTCTCTGGAATGCCTGTTACATAGATATCAAACTTGTATTTCATTTTATATCTTTTTCCTTTCTCATTCCTTCCATATTTTAACTTAGACTGAGACCCGACTGTTTGGCCTTCGTTTTTGAAGAGAACCAATGACATCATAGGGTGATGTCTTTACTCGTGTATGAATTGGATTTAGAGAGATACCTCCTGATGACAGATCCTCCCTGACCACTCTTTACAACACTGGTCAGATGTTCATTTATTCCCTCTGACTTACTGGATGTGGTGGAGAGTTGGAATGAATACTCCTTGTTCTTTTATCTCCATTATTCAGTAACCTCTCCTTTCTGGTTCAAACAATTCATATTTATTACCCAGTCATGATTCGGGAAGCTGTTTCCTTTTTACCTACAGGTTCCTAATCTTTTTTGTGTCTTGGACTCCTTTGGCAGTGTGGTAAAGACTATGGACCCCTTTTCAGAATAATTTTTTAAACGGATAAAATAAAGTCCATAGAATTACAAAGGGCACAGTGCATAGAGAGCCAAGTGTGGAGTCAGGAAGACTTTTCTTCCTGAGTTAAAATCTGGCCTCAGACACTTAATAGCTGTGTGACTCTGGGCAAGTCAGAAAATGAGCTGGAGAAGGAAGTGGCAAATCATTCCAGTATTGTTGCCAAGAAAATCCCAAATGGGGGTCAGGAAGAGTCAGACATGACAACGTAAGATTTCAAGGAACACCAATTATATCAAAATATAATAATTAAAACATTTTAAAAATTTATAGACCCTAGGTTTAAGAACCTCTTCTCTAAAGAGAAGACACAAGATAATTGGACTTACATAGATTAAAAGATGTTAAAATAATATTTTTATTCAAAGATTTCATAAGGAGTGAATGAAAGAATGAATGAATGAGTGGAAAAAAGATGTATTAAATGCTTACTGGCTTCAAAGCATTGTGCTAAACACTGGATATATGAAATATAGAGATAGTTACTCATCTCAAGAAGTTCACATTTGAATGTGGTAGAAAACAAATAGAGATTTCAGCTTGCCAGTCAGCTGGAAAGCTCTAATAGTCTGTAGAGTGCAGTAGTAGAGCAAATAGGAATGTTTATTCTTTAATGTCTTTTTACTGATATAACCATATCTATCTTTAATATTGAACAGTGCCAAGGATTTGGTGGCAAGAACTTTCTTTTCTGAGTCTTCGGTAGCTATGGCTTCTCAAGAGATTGGGATTGACAATAATCGCTCATTTATGTCAGTTCTTCATAGTTGGAGGTTGGTGGACTAAGGTAGTGGTGGTGGCTGACTTAGCTGGCACATGGTGCCTCTTGTCTCTTACTCAGGGTGCTTGCCTTGCTACTTCCCTGTAGGTGACAGTTGATGGGGCTGGTTGTTCCCTTTACTGCAGAGATTGCTTCCTAGATGATGGCTTTAAGGGACTAATTTAGCAAATAGAAAATTTCAAGTTACTTTTTCCTCAGTAAGGTGAGGGGGAGAGGATGTAGAAGGGAGGTGAAGGCGAAGGATGTGCACCAACCCAAGGGAGTTGAAGCTGCCCAGGTGGCTGGCTGGGCTCACACACACGGACAGGTTAGATGGTGAGAGCTGGGTGCTACAGCCCTTCTGTCCAGGGTCCCTGGGTGGAGCGGTCAGTGGGGGCGGGTCAGGCAGCAGTAGCAGGGAGAACCCTGAGGCAGCCCTGGGGCCGTAGTCCTGATGCAGCCTGAGGTGCCTGACCTGGATGGAGGATGAGGATGACCTGGAGGTCTTCAGCAAGGATGTCTCCCTAATGGACATGAACTCTTTAGTCCTTTGATGCTGACATCTCATTTATCCATGATAAACAAATACAAGTTTAAAGACCAGCCGGACTCCAAGGATGTTTTTATCACAATTGAGGATCCTGAAAGCCACACTACTACAATTGAAACTTTCATCACCTACAGAGTTACAACTAAGACATCTCAGGGTGAGTTTGATTCTAGTGAATTTGAAGTTCGAAGATGTTACCAAGATTTCCTTTGGTTAAAGGGAAAATTGGAAGAAGCACATCCCACCCTCATTATTCCTCCTTTGCCAGAAAATTTTATAATGAAAGGCATGGTGGAATGGTTTAATGATAACTTCATCGAGACTTGAAGAAAGGCACTGCATAAATTCTTAAATCGAATTGCTGATCACCCAACTTTAACTTAATGAAGATTCAAAGTGTTTCTTACTGCACAAGCCTGGGAACTCTCTGCACACAAGAAACAAGGTCCTGGATTGCTTAGCAGGATGGGACAGACAGTCAGAGGTGTAGTACCCTTAGTGAGAGGAGGTAAAAACCGCCCAGAGGAGTTAACTGAAATGAATAATTTTATGGGAACATTTAGTCAGGAGATAAACTTAATAGACAAAATATCTCATAGAATTTACAAGGAAGAAAAGGGGTATTTTGAGGAAATGAAGGAATATGGACCAGTCTACACCTGGTGCTCAGCATAGGAAGAGGATGTGGTTGACTCCCTGAAAGGTGTGGCCAGATGGAAACAGAATGTGCAAAATGATATCAAGTTGGCATTTACAGCCATGGCTGAGAAAAATATCAGCTGCTATGAACAGTACCTTGCCACATGGGAGTCCTTCCTAACAACTCAAACTGACATTCTTCTGGAAGAAACATCTGCAGATAAACCTTGAGCATAACTAAGGACCTTTTGCCTAACCTTTGATGATATAGTACCTACCAACCAAAGACATTCTTTATGGAGTAGGCTGAGTTTAGTAGAACTGGGGTCAAAAGACAGTCACTGTCTCTGGAAAGCCAATAATCTGAAAATTCTGGTGCTCCAGGGTTCTCACCTGCATTTTGATCATGGTATACATACATGTATAGAGCTTAGTTTTAATTCATTTATTCCAAAATTTTTGTCTGTAAGTACTTACATATGATAGTTGTTTTCTCACACATTCTGCAATTGGAATGTGACGTTTTAAATAGGTTGTAAAGGCTCCATTGAATAAAAAAGTTTAATAAGAAAAAAAGAATAGTAAGGTGACTTTTTTGCATACTCAGCTACACTCTCTGTACTAGACAACAACTGAAAGAAATCTTCTCCCCAGAGGACAGAACTAGGATGAATAGGTAGAAATTACCAAAATATAGCTCTTTTCTCAATATAAGGAAGAATTTTTAAGAGTTTTAGTTCTCTACAAGCCAGGGCATATTGCTTTAAGATGGAATAACCTGGGTGTAATAGATTCTGTAATTCTAGGTACCCAGCAAAATAGCTATGTTAGAGCAGAGACAGATTCTAACAGAGGGCAGCCAGAGTTGTACAGTGGATAGAGTGCTAGACTTGGAGTCAGGAAGACCTGAGTTTAAATCTGGCCTCAGATCCTTGCCAGCTGTGTGACTCTAGGTAAGTCATTTATCCCTGTTTGCCTCAGTTTCCTCATCTGTAAAATGACCCAGAGAAGGAAATGGCAAACCACTCCAGTATCTTTGCCCAGAATACCCTAAATAGGTCATGAAGAGTCAGACACAACTGAAACAACTAAACAACAAAAGATATTTGCCTACCTGATTTTTCACACACACACACGCACACACACACACACACAACACACACTTCTAAAATTTTAGTCAAGTCTATTGGACTGTTGCAGTAACCTTTAACCAGCCCTGCCTCAATACCAGTTCATCCCCATAGCAATACATCCTCCATTCAGCTGCCAAGATGATTTTTGAAAGAGGTAAATTTGACTATGTCATTTAGTTGTCATTCAAAAGCCTTCATAACCTGGACTCTTCCTATCTTTCTCAGTTGTGAAGGAGTAAGAGAGCATTTCCAATCCTGACCTTACCTGCTCACTCCCTCCCTCTGTAGGTTGGAGTCTTCTCCCCCTGAGGGCAGAGCTAAGGCTTTTGTAACTTCTCTGTAAATCTCTCTAGGCCAGCAGAGAGAAAGATGTTTCCCCTTTTGAGATCCTTCTCCCTTCCCAGCTCAGCCTACAGAGGTCCAAGGCTTTGCTGCCTTGCTGCCTGGCCCAAGCAGGGAGCTTGGAGCCAGAGGGATGTCCCTTGCAGACTCCCACCCTAGGATTGTGTTTGTCCTTCATTTTTGAAGAGGTTCATGACATCAGGAAAATGATGACATGACTTGCAGTTGACTTTGATTTGAATGAGGGAGGGCTGTTCAGGTTCACCAGCCTCACTTTCTCCTCCAGAGCTTTCTGGGTCCAGTGGCCAGATATTCATCAGGACAACTGGAGACGGCCCAGGATTGGTGAATGTAGTCAGTCCATCCACACACTTGACCAACATCAACCAATGTGGCCATTCCTGTAGAAGATCGTCTGTCAATCTGGCAATCCATTTTATCTCTGGAGTGTTTGTTTACAAAAATAGGCATGAAATTGAATACAGTGGTAATAATATTGCCCTGCTATCTTCTGGTTTTTAAATCGATTCATTGACACTTTGGCTTCTCAAGCACTAACTCCAAATTGCCCTCCTGTATTTTATTCTGTTAACCAAAAAATTTCACAAGTCCGTGAGATATGCATGGGAACTAGACTGATTATAAGAGAAATAAACATGCATGTGGAATGCCAGATACAAGGTGTTCACAAGCCAAATAGAAACTTGCATATTTATGAAGTTGTAGCAAAGAGAGGAAGAGGAACAGCAATGTTCTCCTAAAGGGGAATGTCATGGGAGGAGGGAAAGAGTTGTAGGGTTGGGGAAAGGACTGATTCCCTTCCAGAGGGGAGGAGATACCATGAATAAGTAAGATGAACAAAGCAGCATTCTTTCCCTTTGGGAATTCTAGAGTATGAAGATATGATGGTCTGCTAGAAGGGTCCCAGTTGCACAGTTTCTCAGTCTGGTGCAGACTGGTTGGCACCTGCCTTGACTCCCAGGGACACACAGGGAGTCCAGCTTGGGGTGCAGATAACAAATTATGTCAGCTGGGGGTGGGACAAGCTCCATTCTTGACTTGTTCAGGGTCTCCTACATACTCTGGGTCCTGTGTTTCTGGAAAATATGGCAAGACAAGCTCAGGGGACTCCTTACCAGTTTTTAAGTTTTCCATCATTACAACTAACTGACAAGGAATACCACTTCACTCATTAGCCTCTATTCAATAAGAAATATTTTTGCTCTTCTCATGTCTAGCATTGCAGCTCACCCCCTATGCACAACTTCTTCCCCTTTTTCTTTGTTTCTTTTAGCAAAACTGTCCTTTCTAGCAAATGAACGTCTAGGAAAACCCCTTCACAGTTGAGTTTGGTCTGGACAGGCGTGGAACAGATCCCTGAAAGCTTCCCTAGATCGTGTCCTTTACTGTGTTGTCATTAGAGCAGAAATTATTCTTCTGGTACTGCTTGTTTATTTTTTAGGTCAACTCATTAAGGATTTAGAAAATGGTCATACTATGCTAGTCACTGTTCAAAACTTCCAAGGATAGGAAGGAAGGGAAAATAGCACCTGCCCTCAAGAAGCTCACAATCTAATTAATGGAGGATATAACATGTCAGCAGTTGTATCCAAATAAGCTCTATACATTAAAAGAAAATTCTTTCTTTGGGCTTTTGCTCTGATTAGTTTTGTAAAACTCAGGAAAAGAGAATTAAAGGGGGTTTATTAAAAGTAAATCAAGGTAGCAACACATTAAGGACCTGATCACTGGAGATCAACAAGGGATTCAAAATGTAATGAGATAGATAGTTTAGATAGGTTCAGGTCAGCAAAAGGGGATGTGCCATTGCGTCTCAGTTCCACGTCATTGTCCTGTACAGTGATGTTTAATAGGTACAAACAGGGGGTGACTTGCTACATAAGATAATAGCAGGTAATAAAAAGGCCTCAGACTGGGTAGCATCTCTGCTTTGATTGACAGGCAGGTCTGAGAACAGTGGGTCACTGAGTTAGCATAACTTTCAATAATTCCCCAGTTTTGTGCTAACCGTATATATGGAAGTGACTAAACAACAGCACAGAAGATATATGGTTTAGCACCACATTTGGTCTTATGTTGCTTTTTTATCCTCAGCTGCATCATCCTGATTTCTGTCGCTTATGCCACATTAGTGAATATAAGTTAAGGGACTTAAACTCACCACAGAAGATAAGAGTACTGTGCCAAGATGTGCCACAAATTATAAACCCATGTTTCTATCAGTGTCATAAATTAACATAAGCTTAAATATACAGAGTCAGAACCTCATGTATCCCCCAAGGAGATAAACCTTGTTAAATAAGCTTAAACTAAGGCATCTTACAGATTAAGCCATTTAGAGGGCACACTATGTACTAATTTTAGAGGGGAGATGTACGTATCAGCAAAGTCAACAAGAAAACTCAGTAAACATAAATTATTGTTGTTGTGTTTTTCCTTTGTTCTCGAAGAAGACCACAACATCAGGGAAATGATGACATGACTTGCACTTGACTCTGATTTGAGTAAGAGAGGGCTGTGCAAGTTCATCAGCCTCGTTTTCTCCTCCAGAGCCATCTGGTTCCAGTAGCATGATATTCACCAGGATGACTGGAGATGGCCCAGGGTGCATTGGGAGACCTTGGCCCTTTTAGGCTAAGGTCTTTACAGGTGCTCACTGTGAGTGAGGTAATGCCCATTCAGTTAATAGGTTTCTTTAAGAAGTTACCAGTAATCAAGGGATGGCTCCTTTAATCAAAAACTCAAAAAAAAAATCAAACTGGGAGGGGAAGACTCAGGGTTCCTGGCCAAAAGAGAAGTAGTTACTATTTAGTATTTATATTCAGTCTGTGCTAGGAGGGCAGGGACCTGCTGTCTAATCTATGAGCTCCAGAGTGAGGTGGGTTTAAGCCTGGGTTTTTGAGAAAGAAATCTAGCCAGTAAACCCAAAGTAAAGGGGGCAGCCTTTGGCCAGGCCATCAAAATGTTTGAGCAGAGGAGAGAAGTAAATGTTTGAATACCATGAAACAAAAGAGTAAAGCAATATAGTAATGATTGTTAATATTATATAACATCAGTTCCCCTTGTAACCCAGTAACCCACTCCCAATGTTCAATTAGTCAGCACATTTCAACTCGAGTCCCAGATGTCCCATGTAGTTATCTGGTCCTTGGAAACATCTTTTCTTGGACATTCAGAACTAGGCTTCCTTCTTCGGCAGCTCTGAAGTGTTCTCTTTCCAGTGGATTTTCTTGTCTGTTTCTAAGTCACTTGCAGGGATTCCTGGGTAATTCTGCTAAAATCTGTGACTAACAAGACTTAATGCAATTTAGTATAACCTCTTAAATTTGCTTTTCCCAGTACATAGGTCATATGGTAAAAACTAGTGAAACGTTATGGCTCTAATCCTATTCACCCATAGTTCACTTGAAACTTCAGAAAATTTCAGTTATTACATACCACTTGCTGTTTCTATCTTTCTTTATAATCATCAATGCAATATTATGTGTAAAATCATGAACCCGCCTTTTAGAACTTACTATCATAACATATTCAAGGCCTATAAATATAATCGCCTGACCTTGTTGCTTTGTCAGAATTTTCTTACTCTGCTGATTCTCCACTTTGAAAGAGGAGAGGAACTAAGGACCTAATCCTATGCATGAATACCTCACTATTAGCACTGATTGTAAGTAGATGCATTCCATTCCTGGGTTCAATAGTTTCAGTTGTTAATCATGCTTAAATGGAATAGATATTACATCTTTAAGGTAACTCTTGAGTAATTTACATGCACTTTGAGGGTATGCTCTATATACAGGTTTTAATCCCAGATTAAACAGCAAACCTAAACAAAACTTGATTTCCCATTTAGGGAACACAAGATATTATGAGTTACTCTCCACTAAGATAACTGATTGCAATGAAAAACAAAAATAGAAGTTCTTAACTTTAACCTCACAAATTGATAGATTTATATCTTTGTTTCATAAGTTTCTTTATCTTTCTTTGATTAATCCATAAACATTCTGGAAGAATGAGATAAATCAGGGATTTAATCTTATACCTAGGACAAGTTCAAACACTGATTTACTCTTTATTAGGTTATGGAATGACTACAAATTCAGATCAAAAAAAGTAGGATTTTTCCCATTTGCAGCTTATTGTAGCAAATTAGTGTCTTAGTATTAATCTTATAATTAATAAATTCAGTATTTCAATGATAAACTTCCACTGTTCCCTGCCTTTATAATAGAAATTTCTATGAGAGAAAGAAGGAGGGACATAGTTATAACAGCATCAAAACTGGTCCTTCAGGCCCAAGCCTAATGGCACAGAATGACTCAACATAGGTACACCAGGTTAAAGCAGCCTTAGCTGTGTTTGATTTCAGGTAAGAGTCATAGTTAAGTTTTAGGAACAGCTAATCATACAGCCAAGTTCCATTTCATTTATGAAGTATCATAACCAGGCTCAGAATTAACCAGGTGGGAAACATTCTTCTTCAAAAAAGAAGTAATAATAGGGAAACCCCATTAAGAGGATCTGGCCATGCCAAGGTCATCCCCTCAAATGACACAGACCCAGGCATCCACCTGTTCCCAGACTGTTCTCTCGCTGGCCAGCACATGGCATTTAACTAGATGGTGGACTATTGGCCTCATGACAATGCAGAAAATCATACTTTAAATCAGAATTGAGAATATGAGATTGCAGTCCCACTATATTTTACCTCAAATAGCAAGTTCCACTAATCACAATTAGGGTTATCATTATTATTATATTTACATAATCCAGTCCTGGAAGTCTATTAGATAAAGTACTTCAGAACATTACAACACATGGTCAGTAGGACTAATAAGATCATTTTTCAGATATTTTTGCCACCTTCTTTTAAAGCCCAATTCATAAGCAAACAACATTCAGATATAAAAGCAAAATTGTTTTTCTAAGAGCACACCTAGTAAAGTAATTTACTAAATTTCTCAATATAAGAAAATTTAGAAACATATTAACACAGTATTATGAATTTGAAACATGAAACAAAACTTAGTAAAAGTCAAGTGACCTCAAGTCAGTTGAACCCATTTCCAAATTATGTTAACATAGAATATCATGCATTTTATCACCTTTGGCATTTTATACTAATCACATCTAAAATTTCATTGTAAAGTTATTCAGCATGGAGTAATTGCATTAACCTTTATATAGTGCTAGCCATCTGCCAGGTACTGTGTTAAGCACTTATCAGTCATGTGATCCTCACAACAACCCTAGGAGGTTCATGCTCTTAATTCATTTTCCCCTTTACAGATCTGGAATCTGAGGTAAACAGATGAAGTCACACAGATAAAACATTTCTGAGACTAGAGTTTTTGGCTCAGTTTTTTCTAATCATGCATTTTCCAGCATTATTTTTTTTTCCTCTGCTTTAATGTAAAATAACAAATTATTTTTTTGCATCAAATGCTGATTTATCACAATTATCTTAATGGGAGGACACATTTCATTGAAAATGAGAACCTCCCCGCCCCACTCCCCCCAAAAAAGAGACCACAGTATGATTTAGTTTCAGGACAAAATCAAATCTGGACTTATTGCTAATGGTAACATTTAGATTTCAGTTTATTCAAGACCATTTACTACTAGCAGTTAAAATTATAGGCCAATTATTTTCAGTAAGTCAACTTCCAAAGATTTAAAGTAACAGCCTTGTGTTTTCACCCTTCTTTTAGGATCCATGAAACTTTTCTGAAACAGAAATAACCTCTGATAAATACTCCCTTCAAGGACAGAATCTTGGTATGCTATGCCCAAGTCATTCACTGCTGCAAATATATTTGTATATTTTCCATATCATTTTGAATAACCAGATAAGATTTCTCATCTTTTTGGGGGGGGGCAGGGCAATTGGGGTCAAGTGACTTGCCCAAGGTTACACAGCTAGTAAGTGTATCAAGTATCTGAGTCCACATTTGAACTCAGGTCCTCCTGACTCCAGGGCCGGCGCTCTACTCACTGTGCCCCCTAGCTGCCCTGTTTCTCATCTTTCTTATCCAAAATGAAATGAAAAACTTTCCTTACTTTTCTCTTTCCAAATCTCCCAAACCTTCTATTCAGACTACAATTTTTCTTAATTTTTGACTCATTTTGTCTTCTCTCTAATTTCCTGAAACTTTGTCTCCTCCTTTCTTTTAAACTTATATTAAAGCCTTTCAAAGCTACACCTGTCTTATTTCTTTCATATTCTGATCAGACATGTCCCTTACCAGTCATATATCCCCAACGGTGTATAGAACTAATCAGTGCATAGAGTGTCAAGACTATAGTCAGAAAGACTCTTCTTTGTGAGTTCAAATCTGGCCTCAAGACACTTTCTAAGCATATGATCCTAGGCAAGTCACTTAACCATGTTTGCTTCAGTTTCCTCGTCTGTAAAATGACCTAGAGAAGGAAATGGCAGACCACTCCAGTATCTTTGCCAAGAAGATCCAAAATGGGGACACAACTGAACAACAACAGTGCTTAATTATGTTTCTCTCTTCCTCCCTTCTTTCCTCCTATGGGGTGTTCAAGGAGAACTAGTGCCTCTGGTGTAAGCTCTTGCCTAGCCCTTTCCAGGGCTGCTTATTTACTTTTGATGTTTACCTTTTCACACAACTCTTACCTGTGGCTCCAAGAAGCTGTAGCATATGCAGCAGCAACCCTCCTGGCAGATGGGCTAAACCAGGTTGAGGGTAATTAACAGACCGCAAACCTGTTGGTGAGTAAGGAGGATGTTTGTTGTTCTAACAGCCATGAAGGCAGTTGAAGTAGATACTGTGGAGCACGTAGAGCTTTGTCAGATATAGAAGATACCAAGGTCATCCACTGTGTCCTGGGTCATTGCCAATCATGTTGACTTTTGTCTTGCCACGGGACTTCATTGACTCTGGAAGACAGAATGAGGCTGTAGACTTTGCGCAACTTTGCCTTACTTAAATCCAATTCATGCCTGAATCAAGATGTCACCCTGTCATCTCGTTGGTCCTCTTTGAAAACAAAGGATGAACAACAGTTAACCATGGGTGTTCCACAGGGTTCTTTCCTGGGATGTCTTCTCTTCTCTCTCTGTGCTACTTTACTTCTTGATCTCATCAGTTCTCCTCTAATTAAACTCTGTGCTGATGGTTCTCAAATTTGCTTATCTAGCCCCAATCTCTCTGCTGACTTCCACTCTCCAACTGCCTTTCAGACATCTCAAATTGGATTTTTATTAGACATCTTAAACTCAACATGACCAAAATTGAACTTGTTATGTTTTCCCCTAAATGCCCCCACCCCCAGCTTCCCTATTACTGTGAAAGACCATAGCATCTTCCCAGTCCCTCAGGATTGCAAAGCAGGTGCTATCATGAACTCCTCCCTATCCTCACCCACCATATTCAACCCATTGCTGGGGACTATTAAGTTCGCCTTTGCAGCCTGTCTCTAATTCATGCACTTCTCTCTTCTGATACTGCCACCATTTTAGTACAGACCATAGTCATCTCATGCTTGGAATATTGCAGTAGCCTGCTGGTGGATCTACCTGCCTCAAGGCTGTTGCCACTCCAATTCATCCTCCTTTCAGTCATCAAAATGATCTTTCTAAAACTCAAGTCCAAACATGTTACCTCCTTACTCGGTGTACTACTGTGGCTCCCCATTACTTCCAGGATCAAATACAAAAATCCTCTTTGACATTCAAAGCCCTTCATAACCTACCTCCCTCATCACATCTTGCTAATCTTCTTCCCTCTATTTCCCCTCTCCTTCCAATGTACTCTATGATCCAGTGACACCCACCTCCTTGCAGTTCTCTACTCCATCTCTAACTCCAGGCATTTTCTCTTGACTGTCCTGCTTGCTCTTGAATGGTCTCCCCATTTCAACACCCTGACTTCCCTTGCCTCCTTCAAGTTCTAGTTAAAATCCCATCTTCTATAGGAAGCCTTTCTGAATTCCTTTTAATTCTTGGGCCTTCCGTCTGTTCATTATTTCATATTTATCATATGTGTGTATATGTATGTATATATGATATCTATCTATCTGTCTATGTATCAATCTATCTGTCTGTCTATGGAGAGAGAGAGTGCTTGTAAATATCTGTTTACATGTTTTCTCCCCTATTAGATTATGAGCTCCTTAAGATCACTGGACTCTTTTGCCTTTCTTTCTGTCCCCAGCCCTTACCACAGCGTCTGCTTTACCACAGAAGCTACTTAATAAGTACTTATTGACTGACTAATTAGACCAACAATTCTCAAATTTTTTGGTCTTTGAACTGCTTTGCTGTGTCCTAACCTTTCTCCAAAGAACTTCTGTTTATGTGAATAGTATTTGTCAGTATTTACTGTAGTAGAGATTTAAACACCTTAGTATTAGATAATAGTTTTGACTTTGGGGACCCCTTATAAACAACATATTGTTGGATTCTAGTCTCTAATCCATTCTGCTATCTTCTTCTGTTTTGTGGGTGAGCTCATTCCATTTGCATTCACAATTATGATTCATAACTATGTTTTCCTCCATTGTATTTTCTTCTATTTCTTCTCTCTCTTTATCTGTCCTTCCTTATAAGTCTCTTTTGCTTCTAACCACAGCCTCCCTTCACCCTCCCTTATATTATGCTTCCTTTCTATTATTCCCTTCCCCTCCTGGTTCCAGAATGGGTCAAATAGATACACAGCTGATATATATTCTTCCCTCTTTGAATGAATATCAGTGAAAGCGGGGTTCAAACATCCCCCATTTTTCCTTGCACCATAAAAGCTCTTCTTTGAACACTTCCTTTATGTGAGAAAATTTTCCCCATTCTATCTCTTCTTTCGCCCTTCTCCTAATGCATCCCTCTTTCTCACTCCTCTGTTTTTTGGGAGATCCTTCCAACATAATTGACTCACACCCATGCCCTCTATGTAAGCTCCTTTTAACTGCCGTAGTAACGATAAAGTTCTTAGGAGGTACATGCATCATATTCCTATATAGGAATGTAAACAGTTTGACTTTGTTGAATCCTTTTAATTACTCTTTTGTGTTTACTTTTTTATACTTCTCTTGAGTCTTCTGTTTGAAATCAAGTTTCCTACTCAACTCTGATCTTTTCATAAGGATTGCTTAGAAGTCATCTATTTCATTAAATGTTTGCGTTTTTCCCCTGAAGGCTTTACTCAATTTGATGGCAATTTTAGCTCCTTTGCCTTCCAAAATATCATATTCCAAGTCCTCCATTCCTTTAACATGGAAGCTGCTAAATCTTGTGTGATCCTGATTGTGCTTCCATGACATTTGAAATATTTCTGTCTACTTATAGTAGTTTCTCCTTGACTTGAGAGCTCTGGAATTTGGCTGTAATATTCCTGGGAGTTTTCATTTTGTGATGTCTTTCAGGAGGTTATTGATGGTAACCTACACAGCTGTGCCCACTTGAGCAGCCAGGGAGGAAACTAAAAATTTAGAGTACCTTTAAAATGTTTTCTGTTCTTAGTGGGAAGTAAAGGAGTGTGTTTAGGGTATGGGGAATGGTAGTGGAATAGTCATTAGCTTTAGTGAACTGAAAGGTGTAAAATTCAGAAATGGTAATTGTGTGGAGAAGAATGCAGACTCAAAAGTGTTCTTGCTTATTTGTCCCTCATTTGGTCTGATTTCTTGCAGAGCTATTCTTTACCACAAGATGGAAACTGATTATCTCTTGAGGTTCACTGTATCTCTTCCCCCAATATGCGAATGCATGAAAGAGCTTTTCATAATAGAGAGGATTATTAAGATAAATATTTCTAGTCAGTTCTGTGTGCTGGATTGGTTAGTTGGTTGTTGTCCTTTGTTCTCAAAGAGGACCAAAATGACACCATTCTGCTAGAGTCAAGTTTCAATGTGTCCATCTGTGGCTGATCAGACCAGTGTGAACTCAGAATGCTCTACCACAAGTCGAGCACAAATAGTCCACATGAACATTTGGGGTGGATACTCCAAATTTGTGCATCTGGTGTTACCATTGAGCTGTCTCAATTCTGCATTGCTCATATAGCACAGCACCTTCTCTGATGTGACATGCTAAGTGATCCTGTGCCAGTGTCTCCCATGTCACATAATCAATTCCAGAGTTCTTGAGAGAGACCTTGAGAGTGTCCCTGTATCCCTTTTTCTGACCACCATGTGAACACTTGCCCTGTGTGAGTTGTTGGTGCATGATTTTTTGCTTGCAAATGATTGTGTGCATCAGTTCTCTGCTTCTTGTTCTAACTTTGGCCTGACAATTAACACCAAGAAAACACAGGTGCTTCATCAGCCACCACCACACCATCCATATGTGGAACCATCAGTTACAGCAAATGGAGAAATTTTGAATGCTGTGGATAAGTTCACTTACCTTGGTAGTATACTTTCCAGGAATATACACATTGATAATGAGGTTAATGCACGTATCGTCAGAGCATTGGGAAGGAAAGTATGGCAGAGAAGAGGTATCAGACTGACCACCAAACTGAAGGTCTTCTTAGTAGTTGTGTTGACCTCATTGGTGTATGCCCGTGAAACCTGGACAGTCTACCAGCGCCATGCGAGGGAACTGAATCACTTCCATTTGAATTGTCTTAGGAAGATTCTGAAGATAACCTGGCAGGATAAAGTACCAGACATTGAGGTCTTTACTGGAACTAAACTGCGAAGCATTCAAACTCCGCTTCAGAGAGGACTACTCCTGTGGGCTGGCCACATTGTTAGAATGCAAAACGTGGGCTTGCCAAAAAGACTATTTGCCTGCTGTAGCAGGAAAGCAAAACAGGGGATGTGGGGTCAGACAAAATATACACAAATGAGAAAGGGAAACTGGAGGTGGAGTACTTAAAACCTTATATATCCAGCTACTTCTCTTGTAGGACCCTCTTCCAGAAACTAAGGACTTTTTTTTTGAGTTGCAAGTTTTTCCAGGGTTAAGGAAGAAACCTAATGAAATAGAGAATAAAATAATTTTTTTTAATCCACTGATTACCCTATTATTGCCTTTAAATTATTTTGTGAGTTCTGGCAGTTGTAGTCTATACAGCCTTATGATTTCAGCTATGACATTTGTTAAAACCAATCATTGAAATTATCTGAACTTAGAACTGGACCTTGAATTGTATCATGAGTTAAGGTTTTTAAAACTAATGAAGTATATTTAATCACATAGCTCTTACAAAATTATTTTCAATAATTAACATTATTATAATTATTAATGTTAAAATGTATTATTTTTAAAACATTATTTCATCTTTAGTCCTTTTTAAATTTTTATTTTTTTGTATGTTTTATATATATAAAGAGACCTATAATGCTGTTATTATACAGAATTCCTTGGTGACAAAACTCTGTCTACCAGTGCAGATTGGCACCTTCTTTTGGAGAATTACTTAGACCAAATATGTCTATATTATAATATCTGTGCAGGATGTCATGGTGAGAGAACCAGCCTCAGTGCCACAAACATCTAGGTTCACAACCAGTATCTGACACATTTGGTATAGGTAACTCTTCAAGAGAAGGTACCAACCTGCATTGGTAGGAGTTTCCATACACACACACATTTGTATATATGTGTATATATTTTGCATATATCCATATATACTCTGTGCACATGTGTGTTTCTATCTCTCTGTTTCTGTGAAGTGTACTTGTAAGTTTTTTATTAATTGGGATAGGTGATCACAAAAGCTTAGTTTGAAAATCCTTCAAGGGAGATTGTAGCTTGAGAAATGATTGCCCCACTTAGTCCTTCAGAAATTGTGTGGTTGGTATGTTCTGCACAGTACTAATTTTCTTTTAAGTGGTAGAGATAGGGGAATATATGGGAAGGTCTTACGGAGGCTAGCAGTTGTTCCATTAGCACAATTTCTTCTTTGGCACCCATTTCTATTTGTTTGAGGACTTTGCTTTTCTCACATCCTGCCACTTGTTGTGGCAGAAGACTGGAGGGGGGGTTGTCCCACAAAGATCTGGGACTCAAACCAAGTTCAAGTAGGTGAATTTTTTTTTAATTTTTTTTAACCAACAAAGCTGTTTCCCCTATTTCTTGGACAGATAGTTTTTCTTTAACATGTCCTATTTTCTTGTGTTAATGGTTTCCAGGTCTCCAAACTTCCCTAAATGTTCTATGCCTTATTTCTGGTAGCTAAGATGTCAGGTTTGGAGATCAGTACTGACTTCCTCAAGAGATGGTAAACTCCTTTTTGACATTCTTGTGTGGACTCCCCCGGTGATTATCCATTTTTCCATCAAATATGAGTCAGCTGCCTTCTAACTCACTGCAGAGAGATCAATTCTGACCTTTCTTCAACATTTCCTAAATAGAGGGTCGCACAGCATCCCTGAAAATTCAATTAATTCCCAGTTATGAAAGGCGGTTTGAAATTGAGAAACCTGGATTCGAATCGTGGCCTTAACATTTTTTAGATATGTGACTATAGTAATCTCCTTTACCTCTGAACCTGAATTTTCTCATCTATGAAAAGGGAAAAATAATGCTTGCATTCTATACCTAATAAGGTTGCTGTGAGGAAAGTGGTTTGTAAAATTTAGAACACTATATAAATATGGAGTAGTTTACTGTTACTATCACCATCGGTATTATTTATAGACAACCTTGTGCCAGTGTGTTTAATTAACTTTTGTAGTCTCGAGGTCTATACTTGTTGAGGTATAAATCCCATCATATCATAGATTGTTGGGTTTTGAGATCATCTGTTTCACCTCTTTGATTTTACAGTTGAGAGAAATAAAAGAAGACTCAGAGAGCTAAAGAAACATTGTTAGTAATAAAAAATAATTCATTTGTATATGCCTTAAAGGTTCACAAAGCTTTTTCTTCACAACCCAGAGATATTCAAATCCAAATCCTCTGCCAAGGAGTTGCTCCCTTTATATTATCACTGAGGAATGCTTATTCCCTTGAGGACAGAACCAAGTGTCTCTTAGGTACAAGTCACTGGGAATTGAATTAGAGTTCCTCTTCTACTTATCAGTAAGAAAACAAGGCAGATTTTCTCCCATCTCCTATTTTTGGAAATCCTAAATAGTCTGTGTTGTTTTGAGAAACAATTTACAAGGCTTTTACTTGTTCCTTAACCAGTCTAGGATCAACTTCCTGCACCAATACTTGCTGTACCCTCTTTCAAGCTGTAGTGCCCCGCCAGTAACAGATCAGCATTATTGTATATATTGGCTGTTAGCTTCACCAGATTTTTATGATTATAAAACTAATATGGGTATAAAATTAGCATTTTAAAACTTGGACCACCTTAGCGATAACATTTGTTGTAACATTATGTACAAAACAGTGAGCCTAAAAGTCTTATTCTGAAGTTCTGCTTGCTTGACTAATGATGGTTTTCACAAAAGTTGCTTTGTATTGACATGATGATAATGGAATGGTCACTTCTCTCCTAAACTTTGGGTTTGTGACTTGTATGTTCTTCATAGGTCATAGTTAAGACTTTTTCATGTCCTTCTCACATCTAATATTGTTGTTTTTGTTGTTTAGTCATCTTTCAGTCATGTCCAGCTCTTCGTAACCCCATTTTGGGTTTTCTTGGTAAAGATACTGGAGTAGTTTGCCATTTCCTTCTCAAGCTCGTTTTACAGATGAGGAAGCTGAGGCAGACAGGGTTAAATGACTTGCCAGGGTCACAAAGCTAATAAGTATCTGAGGCTAGATTTGAGCTCAGGTCCTTTTAACTCCAGGTCTGGTATTCTATCCACTGTGCCACCTAGCTGCCTCTTTGTTGTTTATTTCTCCTGGTAACTTATTTAAGTTTTCATTGAAGAATTTGTATGCCATAATATTCATCATATTTGTCAATATGTTTAGCATTAATACTAATTCATTGTCTGGGCATCTGTTAGCAAATTATAGTTTATCTGTTTTATTCAGATCTATTTTTGCTATTACTTTGTCTGAGGTCATGATTACTATACCCTTTTTACTTTATCTGAAGCATAATAGATTTCTGTTCTAGCCCCTTTTTAAATTCTGTGTGTATTTTTCTTTATTTCAAGAGTGTTCCTTTCAAACAACAAATGATTAAATTTTGATTTCTAATTCATTCTGCTATCTTCTTCTGTTTTATGGATGAATTAATCTCATTCACATTCACAGTTATAATTTCTAGTTGTTTCTTTCCCTTTATCCTGTTTTCTTATATTTCCTTCTCTCTTTTCCTCACCATTGCCTTTAGGTGTTTGTTTTACTTCTGACTAATGTTTTCCTTAATCTGTCTTCTTTATAACTTACTCTCTTTTCCTTAACTCCTTTCTTTTCCTTTTTTCTTGTTGGGTGAAATGTATTTCTATACCCATCTGTGTTTGAATGTCATATTTTCATCTCTCTGAACTTTTCATCAGGAATTCATGGTTGTCTTTTCTTTCATTAAAAATCCATTTTTTCCCTCTACAGAATTGTACTCATTTTTTTCTGGGAAAATTATTTTTGGTTTTGCGTCTAGATCTTTTGCCTTCTGGGATATCATATTACAGTTTCTTTATTGTGTTGGATGATAAATTTTGTGTGATGCTGACTGTGACTTGGTACTTATATTCTTTTTTCTTTGACCTGGAAGCTCTGGATTTTGACTATAACATTCCTAGGAGTTTTCATTTTTGAGGATCCTTTCAGGAGATGATCAACTAATTTTTTCTATTTTTCCTTTTCCTTCCCTCCATATTTTAAGTTCTTAGTATAGTGCCTGGTATATAGTAAGTGCTTAATAAATGCTTGTTGACTACTTCTGTTTGGTACTTTTTGCCATCTCCTACTCTTAAACATTATCGA
The DNA here is from genome assembly GCA_028646595.1 of Phalanger gymnotis. Classification (NCBI taxonomy): domain Eukaryota; kingdom Metazoa; phylum Chordata; class Mammalia; order Diprotodontia; family Phalangeridae; genus Phalanger; species Phalanger gymnotis. The sequence continues at coordinate 72,366,492 of CM053622.1, read as the reverse complement.
TTTTCTTGGCATTGATCTCACCTGGTTTGCCTTCTACCTTCAGCGTCACTCTTTTTTTTTGGCAGGGCAGTTGGGGTTAAATGACTTGCCCAAGGTCACACAGCTAGTACATGTGTCAAGTGTCTGAGGCCAGATTTGAACTCACATCCTCCTAACTCCAGGGCCAGTGCTCTACTCACTGCACCACCTAGCTGCCCCTCAGGGTCACTCAACCATTCTTTTGTTAGATCATCCATTATCTGTATCTCAGCTCCATTTTTGGGTATACCCCTGAGCTTTGTCCTGGGCCCTTTTGTTTTTTCTTTTAATTTTTAATATTTTTTGTTCTTCCCCCCAATACATGATAAAACTTTTATTTTTAACATTTGGTTTTTTTTTTAAGTTTTGTGTTCCAAATTCTCTTCACCCCCTCCCCCTTCCTTGAGATGGTAAACAATCAGATATAAGTCATGTATGTGCATTGATGTAAAACATTTCTGTATTAGTTGTTTTGTACAAGAAGTCTCAAATAAAAGAAAAAGAATGAAAAAAGTGAAAAATAGCATGCTTCAGTCTATATTCAAAGAATATCAGTTTTTTCTCTGGAGGTAGATAGTACACTTTGTCGTTAGTGCTTTGGGATTGTCTTAGATCATTGTATTGCTGTGAATAGCTGTTATTCATAGTTCTTTGCTGTACAGTATTTGCTATTAATGTGTATAGTGTTCTCCTGGTTCTACTCACTTCACTCTGCATCAGTTCATGTAAGTCTTTTTAGATTTTTCTAAAATCATCCTGCTTATCATTTCTTATAGCACAATAATATTCCATCACAATCATATACCACAGTTTGCCTAACCATTCCCCAAATGGTGGGAATCCTTTCAATTTTTAATTCTTAGCCACTGCTAAAAGAACTGCTATAAATATTTTTGTACAAATAGGTCCTTTTCCCTTTAAAAATTTTTTTTGAGGTATTGATGGATCAAAGGGTATGTATACTTGTTATAGCCCATTGGGCGTACTTCCAGATTGCTCTCCAGAATGGTTCAGAATCAGTTCACAACTCCACCAACAGTGCATTAATCTCCCAATTTTCCCATGTTCCCTTCGTTATTTGTCATTTTCCTTTTCTGTCATATTAGCCAACTTGATAGGTGTAAGGTGGTACTTCTGAGTTGTTTTAATGTGCATTTCTCTAATCAGGAGTGATATAGGGCATTTTTTTTCCAAATGACTATAGATAGCTTTGATTTCTTTTTCTGAAAACTGCCTGTTCATGTCATTTGATCATTTATTAATTGGGGACTGACTTGTATTTTTATAAATTTGACTCAGTTCTCTATATATTTCAGAAATGAGGCCTTTATCAGAGGTACTTGTTGCAAATATTTTGTCCTCATTTTCTGCTTTCCTTTTAATTTTGTTTCATTGTTTGTTTTTGTTTGTGCAAAGACTTTTGAATTTTATATAACCAAAATTATCTGTGATGCTCTCTATATTTTCTTTGGTTCTAAATTCTTCCTTTATTCAAAGATCTGACAGATAAACCATTCCATGTTCTCCTGATTTGCTTATGTTATCATCCTTTATGTGTAAGTCATGTGCCCATTTTGATCTTTTCTTGGTATACTGTATGAGATGTTGGTCTATACATAGTGTCTGCCATAGTATTTCCCAGTTTTCCTTGATCCCTCTGCTCTCCTCTTCTCTCCCCTCTCCTCCCTCCTCCCCTCTCTTTCTTCCCATTCTCTGTTTCCCTCTCTCTTTCTCATCAATTTCAGAGTTCAACTATCACCTCTATGTTGATAATGGGGAAAGAAATAGACATTTATAGAGTTCCCTTTTGAGCTAGGCTTCATGTTAAATGCTTTTACAAGTAATATCTAATTTCATCCTCACAAAAACCCTGCAAGATAGGTGCTATTAATATCACCATTTTTACAGTAGAGTAAACTGGGCGATTTACTTGCCCAGGATTACACAGCCTTTAAGTGTCTGAGTCTTGATTTGATTTCAGGTCTTCCTGACTTCAGGCCCAGTGCTGTATCCATTGTGCTACCTATCTGCCTCTGATAACTCCCAGTTCTTATATCCATTGCCACTTTATCTCCTGAACTCTAGTCTTGCATCTCCAGCTGGCTATTAGACATATTCAGTGGAAGGTCTCATAGTTTTCTCAATCTCGGCATGTCTAAAGTACAGCTTATTATCTTTCTCCAGAACTTTTGCATTTCTAACTTACTCCTTTCTGTTGAGGGCACTACCATCTTTCTAGTCACCTAAGTCCCTTACCTGGGAGTTTTCTTATTCCTCACATTCAATCAGTTGCCAAATCTTGTTGGTTCTTCCAGCTTTGCAACTACTAAGCGTTTGATAAATACTTCATTCGTTCATTCATTCATTCATTCATTTGTAGTAACTTTCTTGACTATAATATTTTCTCCAGTGTTGCCCTAACACCAGTCATACAGCTGTCACCCATGTTCATGTCCATATCATGTCCTGGAGTCTTTCAGTAGCCTTTTATTTGGTTTCCCACCCTCTTATTTCTCTTCTTGAAACCATCCTCTCACCAAATTTATTTTCCTAAAGGATAAATCTGACTATCACCCACTCTACTGCTCAAATCTTGAATGCCTATCTCTTGCCTTTTGGATAAAATACAGATTTTTCTTTTTGTCCTTTAAAGTACTTCATAATCTAGTGTAGCCTACCTTTCCCATATCCCAAATTTTTCAGGCTTATCCTTTCTTCTCCTCCATGTACTTTATGTTACAGCCAAACTGGCTTTCCTACTATCCCCCCATACGTGATGTTCCACTGTCCATTTCTGTGTCTCTGCATAGGTTTATCCCAGTGACTAATATGTTCTTCCTTTTCATCCCTCATTTACAGAACCCCTAGCTTCTTTCAGAGCTCAGCTCACGTCATACCTTTTGTGTAGTTTACCATGGATCACCTTGATTATTAGTAGAAATTACTATGTGTATATATTGTATTTAACTTTCTATGCACATTTTATTTCCCCTCAGTATATTATATGTGCCTTATGACAGGGATTGTTTTTGACAGTTTTTGTTTTTTCCTCTTCTCACACAGTTTCTCTTGTATGTCATGTTCTTAGTAAGTACTCATTGAATAAACTGAATGAAAGATTAGATGTCTATCATTTCAGTCAGAGAGAATACCCTAAGCGTGTGTGGAGAGATGGAAGAGTTAGTTCTTGGCCCTTTTTGGTGAATGATGATTATCTAGTTTGGCTTGATAGTTGGGAAAGTTAGATTTCGTTCAGTTTACGACATACTGGGATGTCTAAAGTGTGTAGCCATATTGATCACAGATTAAGCTCTAAGCCATGATAAGTGGAAATTTAATTGTAATGGAAAGTATAGTAGACATGAACTCAGATGACCTGGTTTCAAGTGTCAGCTCTGACAGTAATTTTGTGACCTCGTCAAAGCCACTACTCCAAGGCTTAGTTTCTTCATCTGCAAAATTGATGTCATACTACTTGGACCATAATCTCTGCAATGTTGATGTGTGAAAAATTCTTGGTAAACTTCAAAGTCTTAAGCGAATATGGAGTATTAATACTGTTTTTTCTTAGTTATATTTGGGACATGGCTATCAACCACTTTTGGTTTTGCCCATGCTCCTAGGGAGAATAGTGGGCATCTGGGACCTGGAAATGCATGCAGCATAAAGGGAAAGCCAACTGCCTGCTATTCCTGTGTTGCAGACTGACAAACACACAGCTGTTCTCCATTCCAGAAGTTTACTCCTGATGGTGATGATGATTTGTGGGGTGACCAAGAGACCTTCCCACACCATGTACACATACCATTTGTTTTCTGATTTGCAGTTGCTCCTCCCAGAGGGATCTTATTTTGACTCTGCTAACCTCACACAGTTGGTCTAAAACCTTTACTCAGAAAGAGAGACTTTCTGATTAAATGAACCAGAGATGCTTACTCTGAATAAGAAAAAATTTACAGAAGACAGTATAGATGTTTTAAAGTATTTGAAAGAATATCCTGTGAAAGAGGAATTGCAGTTGTTTTGTGTGGCCCCAGAGGGCACAGCTGGGAGCACTGGGAGAAATTACAGGGAGGTAGGTTTTGGTTCAAGATAAGAAAGCACTTAAAAGGTTATAGCAGAAAGAACACTGGATTTTCAGTTAGAAGTACTGGATTTGAGCCATGGCTCTGCTACTTAGTACTTGTGTGACATTAGGAAAGATACTTCAAAAACCTGGGCTTCCGTTTTATCATCTATAAAATGAGCAAGTTAGACTAAAAAAATAAGGTTCTTTCTTTCTTAGGAACCTAGAGATGAGCAAAAACAGTTGAATAGACTCTTCCACATGATATAGGGAGCTTGCTGTCACTGAAAGTATGCAAGTAGAGGCAGGTTAGCACTTGTTTGGGCTATTGTAGATTACATTCCTACTTCAAGTGGGTCTTGGAATTGGATACTTTCTGAGACTCCTTACTTTATGTGTCATAATTTATTCTTTCTGTATTACCTACAAGGCTTATCTAGTTGTTTCTGTTGTTTCTTAGACCTCTGTTAATATATGTCACAGTCTTTGAAGGCACAGAATTAATTATACTAATGAGACCTCAAAGCCTTCCAGGCTCCCTGCTTCTAGATAGTTCTTCTTTTAAAGCATTTCACTATAGTTTTTTTAAATCTTATTATTTAAAATGTGTAAAACTGTAGTTTATGTAACCTTTTCTGTATTTGTAATTTTTTTCCTTTGGTTGTTCATAAAGGCTTTTTGAACAGAGAACAAAGGAAAATTGGTTCCAGTATCTCCCATTCTATTTCTTTACTAATGTCTAACTTAAATATTTATACTTTTGCTATTTAAACTGCTTTTCTGCTGTTAGTGGAAGTGAGAACAGTCTCTTACTCGTTTGTACAAGCCTCTTCCCAGATTTCCCACCTTGAAACTGATCCATCCTAAATTTCTATGGCTTTTCCTAGCATCCCTCTCTCCCAACCTAATTGAATTATTTTTTGTTGCTCTCCTTTGGGCAGATTGAATAGCTCTAGAACTCAGTGTTATTACCCATAAATCAAGTAAATCTGCTTTTAACTTTAATCAGAATGTAAATTTTTAGCTTCATTGGCTTATGGCTTATCCTGGAAGAAAATGTTATGTGGAAGCCAGAAGTTAGGCAAATTAAGACTTAGAAAGCATTTTCTAAACCTCATATCAGAGAACCATGTAACACTGCAGAAAGCCTTATAACAAAATCTGTCAGCATCTTGATCCTTCTTATATGTCATATTGTAGCCATTTTCCTTGACTTAGGTAGGCTCACTTAGCATTAGTTTTCTGGGGCTATATGTGTTGTTAGGGGATAAGATCTATAAATGAGAATTAAAATGTCATCTTCAGCATCATAGACAGTGTTTCATGAATAAAACCAGGCTGCTAAAGTCCTTTCAATTATAAAACTGAAACTATTATGTAGAAAATAGGACTTCTTCAGTTTTAGGATCTTACACATGTGTGTCTCACACTAGGAGTTGTTAATTCTTGATGGCCCAAACCCAGAGTGAATTTTGAATCTCATTTTAAACATTAACATTCATGAAATAATTCTCTCCTGTGTAAGTGTTAGAGTGATGGTTTAAAAACCAATGAGAAATTATGTTGATAAGCCTTTTGGACTGATCATGGGATTGCTAATCTTGTGATTTTTTTTCTGCAACTCTCTAAAGTGCCACAGCTGGGTCAAATCGACAACTTAATTTTTCATGGCATTTGTAGTATAGCAGCAGAGTAAAAGATTTAGCAAATGTTTAGAAATAGATTTAAAATCCTAAATCTTGTGGAAAACACATAGTTTGTATTACAAAGTAGTTTTGAGGTACAAATTTAAGGCTATTTGACTATCTTCTCTAAAGCAGAATGTTTTCAATAACTGTATGGCGTATCTGGGCCTAGAATTTGGAAGACTCATCTTCATGAGTTTAAATCTAGCCTCAGATACTTTAGCTGTGTGGTCCTGGCAAGTCACTCAACTCATACTTGCCTCAGTTTCCTCACCTATAAAATGAGCTAAAGAAGGAAATGGCAAACCACTCCAGTATCTTTGCAAAGAGAATCCCAAATGGAGTCCCAAAGATTTGGACATGACTGAAAATGACAGAAAGCAATGTTTTATCCATACCTGTTACCACCAATAGACTTCTTGTTACCTTGTAGTATAATGAGTAGAGCTTAATTAATTACTTTGTTTTAGCATGGTGGTATATGTCTGTCATTAGTCAAGTATTTATTAAGCATTTGCTATATGTCAGGCACCATGCTAAGTTCTAGGAATACAAAGAAAGGCAAAAAACATTCCCTATCCTTGAGGAACTCACAGTCTAAGGGAGACCACTTGGAAGCAGATATGTTTAATCAAGCTATATATAAGATAATTGGAAATAATTAACAGAAGGAAGGCACAAGAATCAAGAGAGATTAGAAAAACTTTCCTATAAAAAGTAGGATTTTACCTGGGACTTGAAGGAAGCCAGGTATATGTTAGGGAGAATTAGTTTATGAAAGGCTTTGAATGCCAAAGAGAAAATTTTGATATTTGATTCTGGAGAGGCCACAAAGCCACCAGAGTTTATTGAGGAGAAGAGTAACATTGTCAGATCTACGCTTTCAGAAGACAACTTAGATGCCCACCGGGAGAGACTTGTGGCAGTCAGACCAACTAAGAGGCCATTGCAATACTCCAGGTGTATATGATGGGGGCCTGCACTAGAGTGGAGTGGTCTTATCAGAAGAGAGAGAGAGGTGGTATATTTGAGAAATGTTACAAAGATTAAATTGGTAGACCTTGGCAACAGGGGGTGTGAGATAGTAAGGATTTGAGTATGAAACCTAGACCTAGTGTAAGTAAAGTGGATTTTAGTGTGTGTGAGGTTAATTTTTGTTATTCTTTCTTATAGTTTAGTTCTCAGGATCCATAGCAATAACAATCTCTTGTTCCCAGGTGTTAGATATAAGTTCTCATGATCATGGTTCGAAACATCTCACGCTTGCACAGCGTCATATAATGATAAATAATATAAATATTTGTTCTTTAAATTGTAAATATCCACTGTGATTGTGCAGTGAGATATAGGGATGAGGTAATGTGAAATTGTGAACCCATTTTTGGCAATATGCATTCTTTGTCTTTGCCCTATAAAGCAGATGGGCACTGGTCAGTGAGTGAGGAACCCTTAGGGTTGAATGCACAAGCTGGAATGAATGCTGTGCATGCCTTGATTGGCCCCCATCAAGGCTTGGGGAGAGTCTGTGTTTGCCTCAATTGGCCCCCATTGAGGCTTGAAGGGATTTCGGGAAGTATACAAGCTGGAATGCTGTGCTTGTCTTGATTGACCCCTTCAAGATGTGGAGGTAGTTGCCTCCCCCCTTTCCCCACCCCTTCTTGCTGGCTCCTGTGAGAAGGGTGATTAGAGAATGCTGTTGGAGTTGGTGCTCCCATTATCAGCAACCCTCTTGAGAAGAATAGATTAGAATAAAGTAAGATTATTAACCCCTCTGAAGCTGTCTTCCTCTCTTTTCTGTCCGACCAGATCAAGAGTGAACCTGTTGGAGGCTGGAGTCCAAAAACTCCAGTGCCTCCCATGTGTTATTTGTGAAACACCTAGCCTGGGACAACGGGAGGCTGGTAGTACACTCACTACTTGTTGTTCAGTTGTCTTTAATTGTGTCACAACCTCTGTCTGCCTCAGTTTCCTAAACTGCAAAACAGGCATCATAATAGCACCTACCTTACAGGATTGTTGTGAGACTCAAATAAGTAAGCAGTATATAAATATTGTTTGTTGTTGGTGTTATCATCTAAGGCCTCTGGTTTATGTGGCCTGCCTACAAGCGTAGACATTTATATAAATGCTTTAGTAAATAAAGCTGAGCTACAGCAGAGCTCTCATTAAAATGGCAAATCAAAATATATTGTCTATTGTTTGAATAAAAACCTAAGGTTGGACAGCCCTGATCTAAGGTGTGGCACTTTACTTTTCTTGGGCACTTAATTCCTCATATCTAAAACTAGAACCCTTCCAATCTTATAATTAGATAATTCCTGAACTAGTCCTCTTTGGCTTTCTGTGTTATATAGATTGTGAACTGACCGCAGGTCCAGTGTCTAAGTCCTACTTCTGATACACACAGCCTGTGTGATCCCGGGCAAGTCAATTAACCTCTCCAGGAAGAATATATACCTTACACTAATTACCTCCTCTATCCAGATGTTCATAATTTGTCTTCATTTTGATACTAAATGTGACATGGGGAAGTAGCAAAATTAAGGGGGCATGAGAATGAGGCTTAATGGGACCTTAGAAAACCATGAAACCAGATGGCCAAGAGGATAGAGATACTTTGTTTTATTCCATGGAACCACTTCAGCTGGCACCATGTCCAAAACAGAACTAATCTTTCTCTCCAAATTCTCATCTTTTGAACTTCCCTATTACTGCTAGTAAGTCATTCAGTTAAACATTTATTTATTTTTTCTGAACTTAAGAAATACAAGTATTTCTATAACATAGTAAAATAGAAAAAAAGATGATTATACATGTAACTACAAATCTATTATGCACAACTTACTATTCCTTTTAAACATATAATAAACAATTTAAGTGAAATAAAAGAATACTTTCAAAGATATAAATTACCTAGATTGGCAAAAGAAGAAAAAGAATATCTAAATAGACCTATTTTAGAAAAAGAAATTGAACAGGCCATAAATGAGCTACCTAAGAAAAAAGTACCAAGACCAGACCGATTTACAAGTGGATTCAATCAAACATTTAATGATCAACTAATTTCAATATTAAATAAATTATTTGGAGTAATAGACAAAGAAGGGAGCCAAACTCCTTCTATGAAACAGATGTATAACTGACACCTAAACCAGGAAGAGTAAAAACAGAGAAAGAAAATTATTGACCAATTTCATTAATGAATATGGATACAAAAAACCTAAATAAAATACTAGCTAAAAGAATACAACAATATATTACAAAGATTATGTAGTTAAACATTTATTAAACATTTACTGTACCACATGCTGGGGATACAAATATGAAGAAGAAAAGCATTCCTTACTCTCAAGGAGTTTACAATCCAATGGGATTACAATCTAAGACACACACAAAAGGAAGCTGAAAAGGGAGGGAGTAGGAAAGAAGATAACCAACATGGGGGCATGATAGAGTTCAAAGGAGTACAGGGAAATGAAGACATGCTTGTCTTTGAAGCCCTTTTTAAGTGGAGGCTTTAAGAAGAATTTTTGCTCTACCTCTGGACCTTCAATTAGAGAGACAAAAGATACTGTGACAGTATTGGTGATAAGTGAGTACCAGAGGTGATGCAATCTCAAGGTGATGTGTTTTCTGATGATGAGATTTCCTAGGGCTATGGTATAATATAGTCCAAGGAACGGTGCTGGTGGGAAATAAAAGGGTACCACCACTTCCCAGTCACCTGGGCCTGCAACTTTGGTTTCATCCTTGACTTTTTACTTTCACTCATCCCATATAGCCAATCCATTGACAAACTTTGTTATTCTCACCTTCACAACATCTTTAGGATATGTCTCTTTGTCTGCACTTATTCAACCCACAACCCAAGTTCAGTTCCTCATTGCCTATTGCTGGGATATACAAAAGCAAAAGGAGACAGTCCTTGCATTCAGAGCTTATATGGTATTGGGCAGAAGCAAAATGTGCAAAAGAAATTAAATTAAAAATCTGTACAAGGTAGTCACAGGTAGTTTCTGGGGAAAGGCACTGACAACTAGAGTGATTAAGCTAGGCTTCTTGTAAGAAATGATACTTGAACTCTCCTTGAAAAAAGCTGCAAATTCTGCATGAAAATATTTTACATGGAGGTGGCTTAGTGGCTCCATGACATTCAGAATACTCCTCAAGTCATGGGGAATAGTGGAAAACAAAAAGGGGGAAAAGTTTAGGGCAGAGTGAGGCAGATGGCAATGCAGTAGATGAAGTGCTGGGCTTGGAATCAGGAAGACCTGAGTTCAAATTCATTCTCAGACACTTACTAATTATGTTACTCTGGGGAACTCCTTTAACCGTTTTGTCTCAGTTTCCTCTACTGTAAAAATGGGGATAATTATAGCACCTTCCTCCCATGGCTGTTGTGAGGATCAGTTGAGATTGTATTTGTAAAAGCACTTAAGTAAGACATACTATTCACTATATAAATAATTATTTGCTTTTACCCTTCCTTAACATCCCATCTCCCCACCTCTGAACTGAGAAGTTAAGTTTCCCAGTTTGGCTGAAATACAGATTTTATAACAAGGAGCATTATCAGATATGGTAAGTGTAAGTCCCTTAGTTGCTACTTTTTGTCTACCAAGTGTTCAACCCATAATAAATATACTTCTTTATCATCTAGTCTGTATTTCTGCATCTTTTCTACTAGGATGCCTTGAGAAATTTTGTCGGATACTGTGCTGGAACTCAGGTATACTAGGTCTTTGGCTGACTGTATAAATACTGCCCATTCTTTGGGTAGTCGTGGGTCATTTCTTAATATGTGAGCCAATAGATTTTAGGCTATACCTGATTCTGGAAACGTAAGTGCTTAATAAATGCTAAAGGATAATTAGATAAGCTCTGGGTGGTAAGACTGAGGTGGTCTGACACATGCATTACAGAGAAAGAGAGATAGAGACAGAGAGAGAGAGTGAGTTTGGTAACGCATCCTGCTTTATTTAAGAGCTCATGGCAATAACCAGTGTATAATTTAATAGTAACCACAGCTTTTTAGAAGCTGTCCATGTGACATGTTCTATCTTTTATTCTAAAGATTTATAACAACTGATTGATTTGTTATGCTCAACAAAATATCTTTGTTCTATAGCTGGAAGTTCTAGAATTTAAAATAATACCCCTACAAAGCTATTATAATTATTTGCTTAGTGATTTTTGGCTCCTTTCCCTCCTACCCAACTACAAACATAGAAATACTTTTTCCTGGTAACTCTTAAAGTTCCTTTAATAGTAAGAAACTTTGAATTACTGTGTGAGGGGATATTGGGAATAATTTTATCTGTGAAAATTAGATTAAACTGTAGGTCTTCTAGTTTTTATTAGCTTATTTTTTTCCCACTCATTCATAGAGGGGGAGGATATTTCGTGTGTATGTCATTTGACTCTTTGTTGAGCTCTCTTATCAAGTGCTGCTGTGTTCCTTGGGAGTCACTGTTAGTCTCCTTTGGACTTTGCCTCTTACAGTTAGTTATTTCAGCAAACAATAATTACTGGTGTGGAGGGCATCTTAGGAGTTTGTAGACCGCTGAAGAAAATTGGGCCCCTGTGCAATTTTTTTTCTTGATTTCACTTAACCAGCTATTTTGAAAATGAAGACATTTAACCTTTTTCTTACCTGTTCCTACATTTCCATATTATTCTAGGGAAATATATTCCCTGATGAAAGCTTCCCTGAACCTGTTTAATGACTTAGAAGCTATAATTTGTTATACACAACTTCACGCAAAATATGATACTTGAGATTTAGAGTTTGAAGGAACCTTATAGGTCATAAATAACAGGATCATAGATCTAGAACTGGAATTAATCTTAGAGCCCTGCTAGTTCAGCCTCCCCTTTTTACAGGATTCCCAAACTGATTCCCAAAATAATTTATTGAGTTGCTCAATATTAGTATCAAAGAACTTCTTTATAAAGAAAAAGAGGCTAGGATATACACAATGACCAGGTGGGATTTATATTAGAAATGCAAGACTGGTTCAATATTAGGAAAACTATCAGCATATTTGACTATATCAATAACAAAATTAACAGGAATCATATGATTATCTCAATAGATGCAGAAAAAGTTTTTTGACAAAATACAGCACCCATTCCTATTAAAAACATTAGAGAGCATAGGGATCAATGGGGTTTTCCTTAAAATGATAAGTAGCGTCTATTTAAAATCATCAGCTAGCATTATATGTAATGGGGCCAATCTAGAAGCATTCCCAGTAAGATCAGGGGTGAAACAAAGATGTCCATTATCATCATCGTTATTCAGTATTGTACTAGAAATGTTAGTTTAGCTCTAAGAGAAGAAAAAGAAATTGAAGGAATTAGAATAGACAGTGAGAAAACAAAACTATCACTCTTTGCAAATAATATGATATACTTAGAGAATCCTAGAAAATCAACTAAAAAACTACTTGAAATAATTAACAACTTTAGCAGAGTTGCAGGATATAAAATAAACCCACATAAATCTTCGGCATTTCTGTATGTTACTAACAAAGCCCAGCAGCAAGAGATAGAAAGAGAAATTCCATTTAAAGAAATTGTAGACACTTTTCACATAAATAAAATCAGATATAAATAATTAGAAAAATATTAGTTGCTCATAGGTAGATGAAGTGAATATTATAAAAATGACTATTCTACCTAAATTAATTTACTTATTCAGTGTCATACCAATCAGACTACTAAAAATTACTTTATACAGCTAGAAAAAATGCTAACAGAATTCATCTGGAACAACCAAAAGTCCAGAATATCAAGGGAATTAATGAAAAGAAATGAAAAGGAAGGTGGCCTAGCTGTAGTAGATCTAAAACTGTAGTATAATGCAGCAATCCTTAAAACTACTCGGTAAATACCTAAGAAATAGAGTAGTGAATCAGTGGAATAGATTAGGTACACAAGACATAGCAATCAATGACTATAGTAATCTACTGTTTGGTAAACCCAAAGACCCCAGCTTCTGGGATAAGAACTCACCATTTACAAAAACTGCTGGGAAAACTGGAAAACGGTGTGGCAGAAACTAGGCATACACCAACATCTTATACCATATACCAGGATAAGGTCGAAACAGGTACACTATTTAGTCATAAGCGGTGAAACTATAAAGGAAGCAGAAAGCTGGGAAACAATTTTTACAGCCAATGTCTCTGATAATTATACATAACATATATATTATTATTATTATTCAAAGTCATCCCCTAATTGATAAATGTCAAAGAACAGGAAATTTTTGGATAAAGAAATTAAAGCTATCTATAGTCATATAAAAATGCTCTAAATCACTGTTAATTAGAGAAATGCAAATTAAAATGACTCTGAGGTACAACATCGCACCTATCAGGTTGGCTAATATAGAACAGGAAAATGACAAACATTGGAGAGCATATGGGAAAACTGTAACACTAATACAATGTTGGTGGAGCTGTGAACTGATCCAGCCATTCTGGAGAACAATTTGGAACTATGCCCAAAGGGCAACCAAACTGTGCATACCTTTGATCCAGCAGTACCACTACTAGGTCTGAGTCCCAAAGAGATCATAAAAATGGGAAAAGGACCCACATGTAAAAAAATATTTATAGCAGCTTTTTTTGTGGTGGTAAAGAATTGGAAATTGAGAGGATGCCCATCAATTGAGGAATGGCTGAACAAATTGTGGTAAATGAATGTAATAGAATACTATTGTTCCATAAGAAATGATGAGCAGGCAGACTTCAGAAAAACCTAGAAAGATTTATATGACCTGATGCAGAGTGAAATGAGCAGAACTAGGTGAGTACTTTGTTAGAGTTAGCTCTTCTGAGTAATGCAGTGGATCTGAGACAGTTCCAGAAGACTCATAATGGAAAATACTATCCACATCCAGAGAAAGAACTATGGAGTCTAAATGCAGATCGAAGCATACTATGTTCTCTTTTTTTGTTGTTGTTTTTTTATTTCTTCTTTCTCATAGTTTTTCCCTTTTGTTCTGATTCTTCTTTCACAACATGACCAATGTGGAAATGTGTTTAATATGATCATACATGCATGGCCTATATCAGATTGCATACTGTCTTAAGGAAGAGGGAGTGGAGAGAGTGGGGGGAAGTTTAGAACTCAAAATCTTATAAAAGTGAATGTTAAAAGCTAAAAATCAATTCATTAAAAAAGAAAAAGAAGAAGAGAAAACATAATCAGCAAAACCAATCAACATTTTGAAAAAAATCTGCAAAAAAATTTTGTTTTCTCTTTGCCTATGCTTATTCCTTCAATTTCTTTTTCCTGTTATTATAATTAGCATTTCTAGTATGCTATTGAATAACAATGGTGAAATGGATGTCCTGGCTTTATTCCTGATCTTGTTGGTTAGGCTTCTAGTTTATCTCCATTACAGATAATACTGGCTCTTCATTTTAGATACATACTACTTGTCATTTTAAGAAAAGCTGCATTTATTTCTATGCTTTCTAGTGTTTTTAATAGTAAATAAATGTATTTTGTCAAAAGCATTTTCTACATTTATTGATATGGTCATATGATTTTTGTTGTTTTGTCATTGATATGGTCAGTTATGCTTATAGTTTCATGAATACTGAGCCATTCCTACATTCCTCTTCTGAATACTTTCTGGTCATATAAATCCTGCCTGGTCACATGACCTCTGTGATATATTGTTGTGATCTCCTTGCTCGCATTTTAAGTAAAAGTTTTGCATCAGTATTTGTTAGGAAAAATTGGTCTCTAGTTTTCTTTTTCTGTTTTTGCTCTCCCTTGTTTAGGTATCACAGCCATTATTTTGACAAAAGAGTATTTTGGCAGGATTCATTCTTTACCTATTTTCCCAGTTTATATAATACTGGAATTATTCATTCTTTAAACATTTTACAGAATTTTCTATAAATCTGTTCTGCTTCTGGTTTTCTTTTCCCTTAGGAAGCTCATTTATAATTTGTTCAGTTTTCTTTTCTGAGGTAGGGTTATTTAAGTCATCTATTTCCTCTTCACCTCAGCAATGTATAATTTTGTAAATGTTCCTGCATTTCATTTCGATTGTCAGTTATATTTGAATTTAGTTGGGCAAAAAGACTCTTGATAATTGTTTTAATGTCTTCTTCATTGGTTGTGCATTCAGTGTTTTCATTTTTCATATAGATAATTTGGTTTTCGTTATTTTTTAATCAAATTTACTAATGGTTTATCTTTTAATTATTGTTTTTATATTTTAAGTTTTATTAATTTCTCCATTGAATTTTAGGATTTATAATTTGGTCTTTAATTGAGGATTTTAAATTTGTTCTTTTTCTACTTTCTTAGTTGCATGGCCAGTTTGTTGGTGTGTTTTTTCACTCTTTAATTGATGTAAATATTTAAAGATATTAGTTTCACCCAAAGTACTGCTTGAGCTGCATTCCACAATTTTGGTATGTTGTCTCATTTTTGTCATTATCTTTAATGAAATTATTGATTATTTCTGTGATTTGTTTCTGTTCTACTCATTCTTTATGTCTGTATTATTTCATTTCTAATTAACATTTAATCTCTGCTTCCAAGGCCCTTTGTTGAATGGAATTTTGATTTAATTATGATCCCAAAAGGATACATTTAATAGTTCTATTTTTCTACATTAGTTTGTGATGTCACATTATGTGGTCAGTTTTTGTGAAGGTGCCATTGACAGCTGAGAAAAAGGTATACTCCTTTCTGTTTCCATTTAGTATTCTCGACAGGTCTTTCATATTTGAATTTTCCAAAATTATTAATTTCCTTAACTTCTTTTTTATTTTATGGTTATATTTATGTAGATATATTGGATATATAGGTGTATGTTGAGTTCTCTACTGGTATATTTTTATTGTCTATTTCTCTTATAACATTTAAATTTTCCTTAAATAACATTTAAATTTAAAGAATTTAGATGTTATGCCATTTGGTGCACATGTATTCAGGATTGATAATACTTCATTGTCAGTGGTACCTTTTAGCAAAATGTAGTTTTCACTCATTATCTCTTTTTGTTAGATCTGGTTTTGATTTTGCTTTGTCTGATGTCATTATTGCCACCCTTTCCTTTTTTTTACTTCAGCTGAAGCATAATAGATTCTACTCCAGCTCTTTATGTTAGCTTCTGTGTCTTTATCTATTTCAAGTATGTTTCTTATAAATAATATATGTTTGATTCTTGTTTCTAATCTGTTCTGCTATCCTCCATTTTATGGGTGAATACTTCTCATTCACATTTACAGTTATAATTGCTGACTGTGCTGATTTCCCCCAAATCTGTTCTCTTCTATTTATCCTTTTGTTTATCCTGTCCCTCAGAAGTCTGTTTGCTTCTGACTACTGCCTCCCTTAATCTACTCTGTCTGTTATCTCCTTTCCCTCCACCTGTTCTCTTAGTCCAAGGGTGGGGAACCTACAGCCTTGAGGCCAGATGTGGCCCTCTAGGTCCTCAAGTACGGCCCTTTGACTGAACCCAAACTTCACAGAACAAATCCCCTCAATAAAACTTAAAGGACCCAAGGACCTAGAATGCTACCTGGCCTTGAGGCCCCAGGTTCCCCACTCTTGTCTTAGTCCATTCCCCTCCTCCTTCCCTTGGGTAAGATGAATTTCTTTACCCAACTATATGTGTATATTCTTCCCTCTTTAAAGCACATTAAATGACAGTAAGGTTCAAGCATTTCCCACTTCCTTTTCCCCACACCATTTTCCTTTACATTATAAAAATTCTTCCTTGGCCTTCTCTTTTGTGTGAAATAAATTTTCACATTCTTCCCTTCCCATCCATCTTCCACCCTTCCATTTTTCTTTTGAGATTGTCCTATCATAATAGACTCACATCCATGCTATCTGTTGTAATAGAATTTTTCAATTGCCCTAATGATGATAAACTTCTTAGGGGTTATATGTATCATATTCCCATATAGAAATATAAACAATTTAACTTATTCAATCCCTTGTGATTTCCCACTCATGTTTACTGTTTTATGCTTTTCTTGAATCTTATGTTTAAATGTCAAATTTCTATTCAGTTGTAATCTCTTCCTCAGGAATGTTTGCAAATCATCTATTTCATTAAACTTCCTTTTTTCCTTGAAGGATTATATTCAGTTTTGCTGGGTAGGAGATTCTTGGTTGTAATCCTAGCTCCTTTGCCTTATGGAATATCAAATTCCTTTCCTCTGTTCCTTAATGGTAGAAGCTGCTAAATTTTGTGTCATCATGACTGTGGCTTCATCATGTTTGAATTGTTTCTTTTTGGCTGCTTGCAATATTTTCTCCTTGATGTAGGAGCTAGCAATTTGTCTAAAATATTCTGGGGAGTTTTCATTTTCAGGAGGTGAGTGATTAGTGGATTCTTTCCATTTCTATTTCACTCTCAGGTTCTAGGATATCAAACCAATTTTCCATTATGATTTCTTATAATATGATGTCTAGGCTTTTTTTTTCTTTAAATCATGGCTTTCCGGTAGTCCAATAATTCATAAATGATCTTTATATATTTTCCTATTGTTTTTCTTATTAAATAGTTCACATTATCTTCTTTTTAAAAGTCTTTTAACTTTCTTCTGTGGTTTCTTTTTGTCTCATGGAGTCATTAGCTCATACTTGTCCAGTTCTCATTTTGAACAAATTAATTTCTTCAGTGAAGTTTTATACCTGTTTTATCATTTAGCTAATTTTAAGGAGTTATTTTATTCAATATTTTTTATTCTCTCTTTTACCAAGCTTTTAATTCTTTGTCTATAATTTTCTTTAATCGCTCTCATTTATTTACCTAGTTTTTTCTCTGTTGCTGCTATTTCATTTTTAAAACCTTTTTACAAAATCTTTAACAATCTTGCTCTTTTAAAAAAATCTCTTTAACTCTTCTAAGAATTCTTGTTTAGTTTATGTCTAATCTGCATTTTTCTATAAAAAAAAATAAAGAAAAAGTAACAGGGCAGATACTAACAGTTGGGAGTAGCATGAAGAAGGTTATGTAGGAGTTAAATTTTGACAGAAACAATATTCTAAGAGGAAGAGGTAAGAAATGAGTCTATTCCAAGCATGGGAAACTGCCAGTACAGAGGCATAGTTATGAGATGGAGTGTTATGTGGTGAAGAACAGCGAGAAGGCCAATTTGGTTGTATAATAGTATTTATAACAGGGAGTCATATGTCATAAGATTCGAAAGGTAAGTTAGGGCCAGGTTGTGAATGGTATTTAAATACAAGCACAGGAGCCAATAGGGAGCCATTGGAGTTTATTGAATAGAAGAATGATATTCAGGCAAAACATTTCACCAGCTGATTGGAGTCAGTGGGATCAGACTGGAAGCAAGGAGAATTAAGAGGCTTTTGCAGGGAGCTCAGGCAAGAGATAATGAAGGGTCTGAGCTAGAGTAGGAGACATGTAGGTAGAGAGAAATGAGTGGATGTGTAAGAGATATAGAGGTAGAAAGATAAGCTTTGGCAACTGATTTTATCTGAGGTGGGGAATGCTAAGGGACTGAGAAATTGAGAGTAATATTAAGG
Organism: Phalanger gymnotis; assembly: GCA_028646595.1. Lineage (NCBI taxonomy): Eukaryota > Metazoa > Chordata > Mammalia > Diprotodontia > Phalangeridae > Phalanger > Phalanger gymnotis. Next base: position 72,348,183 of record CM053622.1, on the reverse strand, counting down.
TTGCAAACCTGGGTGACTGGAAGGTCGATGATGCCTTAAAAAAATGAGGAAGTTTAGAAAGGGGATTTATTGGAAGAGATAGATAAAAATATTGGTCCTGTCAGTTGTTATTTCCATTGACATTCACAGAACAGCTGATTTGGGGTTAGGAATGGTTGTGGTTATTTGTTTTACATTTTGTTGGTGGAATTGGGATTGGACTGTTTCATTTGGTCCCAGAGAGCAGAACCAGAAACAGTGATTAGAACTTGCAGAGGGGCCGATTGAAGCTTAATATAAGGAAGAACACTCTAGCAATTTATGTTTCTTCTTTAAGTGATGAGTTCCCTTACAGGATATCTTCAAGCATAAACTAGATGACTTCTTGTTGAAGATTATACAGAAGGGATTCCTTTTCAGGAATGGGTTGGTCCTTCCGCGGATCCTCAGGCTCTCCCCTACCGGCCATGTTGGCTCTGCTCAGGCCTGGCAGTTAAGCTGCGTCCCCTCCCCTGCCGTCCCTTCCCCTGGAGAGCGGCACCAGTGCCTGACACCTGGCCATGTGAATGTCCGTCCCTGGCCCTCTGGGGAGATGCGAGCCGGGCGCCCGGCCGGAGGACTCCACCGCTGCCTCAGGTTTGAATGGTGATATGAATGTTAATGGCTTATCTACTGTATCTCACACTAGTTCAGGGATTTTGAACTCTGCTCCCCACTCCTCTGGCACTTCACACCTCCATCACCCCAATGTGGCCTATGACTGTCTCTGGAACTGTCCGCAATATCCACCTGCCAATAGTGGCAGTAACCTTAAAGATCCACCCCTTCTCTCCCAGTTCTCAGGCCATAGACAGTATCCACTCAACGGCACCATTGGGGCCAGCTGACAGGGCTTGCCCCCAAGTCAAAACACTAACCTGTGGGCTGGTAACCACGAGTTCTGGTCCAGTGGAACCCAGAGTCCCATGAGACTCAAGTTTGACTCACAGGAACTATATGACTCTTTCTCTGATCAGAATTTTGAGGTGATATCCAATGGACCCCCTGGCTTCTTCACCTACTCACCACCCTCTCCTATGTTGGCCTCCAGTGTCCAGACTTTTGCACCTTCCCACGATCCCGAAAGTGGTAAACATCCTGGCGAGGCAGCCGATAAGGAGCTAGTCTCCATTGTAGCAGAGAATGGCACTGGTTTGGTGGGTAGCCTGGAGCTGGAAGAACAGCCAGAATTGAAGATCTGTGGCTATCCTGGCTCAGCCCCTTCTGTGGAATCACTGCACCAAGAGGTCTCAGTCCTGGTCCCTGCCCCTACAGTGAGCTGCCTGGATGACCCCTCATAGCTTCCGGAACAGCTGGAAGACTCATCTATCCTTGATGAAGATCCATTGGAGCCCTTTGACTCACTGGCTCCAGAGCCAGGGAGCGGTGGGCTCTATAGGATGGATGACTCAGAGCTGGTGGGTGAAGAGGACAAGCTGCCTCTTGGAGACAGCCCTGACATCTCAGCCCTCGAGTGTCCCTCCCTCAACAATTCCACCGCCTTCAGTCTCCTGGCAGATGACAGCCAGACTTCAGCCTCAATTTTTGTCAGCCGCACCTCACCTCCTTTCCTAGGGGAGTCTGTCTTACAAGATGGCAGCTTTGAACTGAATAATGGGAGTGATCCAGAACAAGAAGAAGTGGAGATGAGCTCGACAGCTGTCTCCCCGGGCCTTGCACAGCCGGCCCCAGCTCAGCTGTCCCCGGTGGACACGGACACAGACAGGAGCAGTGGTCCTGGGTGCCCCCCTGACCTTAGAGACAAGGCTGAGGGAGGAGGCAGTGCTTCTGGCAATGGAGATGTCCTTCGGAGACAGATTGCCACCCCAGAGGAGGTTCGATTTCCCCTTCAGCATAGATAGTGGAGAGAGGTGTGAATCAAGAAGGGCAGCCACCGGTGGAAGGGGGAGACGTAGTACTATGGCCCCTGTGGAAAGAGGATGAAACAGTTTTCAGAAGTGATTAAGTACCTGAGCCGAAATGTGGTACACCACGTCCGCCGGGAACATTTCACTTTCAGCCCTAGGATGCCTGTGGGAGATTTCTGTGAAGAACGGGACACCCCTGAGGGCTTAAAATGAGTACAGCTCTCACTGGAGGAGATACCTTCCCGCATCCAGGCCATCACTGGCAAGCGAGGTTGTCCCCACGACACCGAGAAGGCCAAAGCCAAGGAAATACCCAGAATTAAACGAGGATGTGGGCGGCCGCCCAAAGTCAAAATCACCGAACTTTTGAGCAAGATGGATGCCAGACTTCTGAAGAGGCTCGAAGCTCCAGATGCCCCAGGTGATGGAGGCAAGGTGAAGATGAGTAAGATCAAGAAGAAGACAAGAAGGAAGGCCAAAACCCAACAAAAACAAGATGCCAAGAGCTCCAAGCAGAGGGAAATGAAGAAGAAATCCAAGGCTGAGAAGGAGAAGGTAAAAGCAAAGGTGGATAAACTGAAAGAGAAAGTCAGGAAAGAGAAGGTTAGACCAAAGGAGAAGGAGGAGGCCAAACCATCCTGCAAAGCCGAAGGGTGTCGGGCCCCCAGCGGCGCCTGGAGGAGCGACAGCAACAGCAGATGATCCTGGAGGAGATGAAGAAGCCTACGGAGGACATGTGCTTGGCTGACCACCAGTCACTGAAGATCCTGGGAGAAAAGGTATCTGAGATCCCACTGAGGAGGGACAACATGTCAGAAGTCCTCCGTTGTTTCCTTGTGGCCTATGGGACAGAACCAGCCATCTGCAACAGCCTCTGCACCAAACCTTTCCAGGTGCAGACGCCCCAACAAAAGGCCGTGGTGCTGGCTTTCCTCGTACATGAACTCAATGGCTCCAACCTCATCATCACTGAGATTGATAAGACCCTTGAGAACATGTCCGGCTACAGGAGGAACAAATGGGTCGTTGAAGGCTGGCTTTGGAGCACCCCAACTCCCACTGCCAGGCTGAAAACGGCTCTGGCTAAGGGAACTGGGAGGTCCAAGGCAGAACTGCTGGGTTCGGAGGAGAGCTTTGGTCGGAGACGAAGCTCCCAGATCCCAGAGGAGACGAGCGGTGTGGAAGAAGAGGAAGAAGAAGATGAGGCCGTGGCAGCATTGGCCTCCCAGGGCCAGCGGGGTCGCCAAGATGAGGAGAGTGATGCCCAAGCATTCAGTATTCCTGAGCTAGAGCGACAGATAGAAAAACTCACCAAGTGCCAGCTGTTTTTCCACAAGAAGTTACTCCACTCATCCCAGATGCTGAGGGCTGTTTCTCTGGGCCAGGATCGATACAGGCGACAAAACTGGGTGCTGCCATACTTGTCTGGGATCTTTGTGGAAGGGGCTGAGGAAGCTACAGCTTTGGAGGATATGATAAAACAGGAAGCTGACTGCCCAAAGCGGGCAGCTCCTCCAGCCCCCTCCACATATCCTTTCTCGACGGTGAAGAGGGAATTGGCTGAAGGAAATGTCAGGACTTGGTTATCATGTGCTTGGGCCAAGGGTAGGCCCAGAAAGACCAAGGCTGTCTGTGAGCAGCCTGAGATTCCCACATCACCTGTGGCAAATGAGGAGCATGAGTTTGCGCAGGCCCAGGAGCAGACCCAGGCCCAGGTTCAGGAGCAGGCCAGGGAGCAGGCCTTCAGTGGGCTTCTAGAGCCAGAGGACTCGTGTCCCTGGGCCAGAGCCAGCATAATCTCAGCCAGTCAGCCTTCCTTTCCTGGCTGAGTCAAACCCAGAGCCATGGATCCTTGCTGAGCAGCATTGTCCTCACTCCTGGCAGCAGCCCTGGCAAGCTAGAGCCTGGACCCCCGATGTATCCTGAGGAACCTGAGCCCAGCCAGCCTGATCCCCCAACCCCCGCAGCCCTTGGTTCAACCTGCTCCCTCGGACACCCTGTGATGCTGTTCCCTCAATGTCCCCTTGTGCCTCAGAGGATGCTCCCACCCTGATCCACCAACACCACCTGCTTCCTCTCAGCCAGTGAATGGCCCCAGTGCTGCCAGACCTTGTTCCCCAAAGCCACTCTTGTCTGTCTCAGCTCCCAAGAGATGGGCAGGTGGCCTTGGGAAAGGGCCTCAAAACCAAGCAGGGCCTGGGCAGCCCAAACGGAGGGGTCGGCCCCCCAGCAAGTTCTTCAAGCAGATGGAACAACAATACCTGACTCAGCTGATGGCCCAGCCCATGCCTCCAGAAATGCGCACAGGCTGGTGGTGGATTTGAGATCTAGAGGAGTTGGAGGCCACCTTGCGGGCTCTCCACCCCCAGGGTATCCGGGAGAAAGCTCTGCACGAGCACCTCAGCAAGCACAGAGACTTCCTGAGGGAGGTCTGCCTGAGGCCTCCTACAGACCCCATTCTCAAGCTGACCCGACTCCCCACGGTGTCTCAGAAAGAGCTCTTGTGCTGGTCCCTGGCTGAGAAGACCTATGAGGCAGACCTGGCAATGCTGCAGTGTGTGGAGCTGGAACAGCGGGTACTACTGGCCGATCTGCAGATCCGGGGCTGGACATGTCCCAGAGCAGACTCTGCCAGAGAGGACCTGGCATACTGTGAGCACCAGCCCGACACCCTCGAGGACATCACTGCCCGAGGCCGTGGGCAGGAGGGACTTGGCCCCTCCTCGGGAGGACACGAACCCCCTGGATTTGGCCGTCCTTTGGCTTGCAGCGCTAGAGCAGAACATGGAGCGAAGGTACCTTCGAGAGCCCCTTTGGCCACTCCATGAAGTTGTGCTAGAGAAGGCATTGCTGAGCCCTGCAGACTCCACTGCCCTCGGGACCACAGAGATAGCATATGAGATCACCCCGCGGATCCGGACCTGGGGGCAGACCCTAGAGTGGTGCAGGAGTGCTGCCCAGGTGTGTCTCTGCCTGGGTCAGCTGGAGAGATCCATTGCTTGGGAGAAGTCCGTCAACAGAGTGACCTGCCTGGTGTGCCAGAAGGGTGATAACGATGAATTCTTGCTGCTCTGTGATGGCTGTGACCGTGGCTGCCACATTTATTTCCATCGACCCAAGATGGACACTGTTCCTGAAGGGGACTGGTTTTGTGCTGTCTATATGGCCTAGCAGGCAGAAGAAGAATACCCTCAGAAGCGGAAAGGTGGACCATTGGGTTTCTGAGAGCCGGCTACGACGTCGGCCTCGGGCGGCATCCCTGGGCCGAGATGGGGCAGCCGTGTCCAGATACTCTGGGGAAGGGCTGTCCTCCTCCAAATGCCGCCGCCTTTCCATGAGGCACCACCATAGTGACTTCACTTTCTGTGAGATTATCTTGATGGAGGTGGAGTCTCATGATTCAGCATGGCCCTTCTTAGAACCTGTGAATCCTCGGCTAGTTAGTGGCTACCGGCGCATCATCAAAAACCCCATGGGCTTCTCCACCATGAGGGAACAACTCCTTCGAGGCGGGTATTCTAACTCTGAGGAGTTTGCTGCTGATGCCCCTTTGGTCTTTGACAACTGCCAGACCTTCAATGAGGATGATTCTGAGGTGGGCAAGACCGGGCACATCATGCGCCGCTTCTTTGAGAGCCGATGGGAGGAGTTTTATCAGGGAAAACAGGCCAATCTGTGAGGCGAGGTGGGAGGATGGGGCAGGATACTACGTGCCTACTTCTCCCAGTACCGCCACCTCCAAAACCCTGCCATTCTCGCCTGCTGATGCTGCCTGGGGTCTACACTTGAGAATCAGACATGGCCTGATCTTGGATTCCACCTTTGGGCAGCTTCCTGTACCCTCATTCCCTAACTTTCCCCCATTTTCCTCTTCCTCTCCCACTCAGAAGGATAGGGAAGGGGGTCTTCCTGGACTGAATGCCAAAAAGAGAAAGAGAATTTTTTTCCTTTCTGTTTTATTTTCTAATTTAAAAAAGGAGAATAGAAACAACTCCATTGCCCTTCCCCACCTTTTCCTGCCCCAGCACTTGGGGCTGTTTAATGATAGCAATAATTCTAGTGAATGTGTGAAACCAAGAAACACTGTACTGTGTGAGGACCCGTAGTAACGGCCAGTAAAGTAGACTTAACTCCCAAGTGTGTCAAGCCAGATACGGGGCCCTGGACATGCTGCTTCCACGGCCAGTCCTTCCTCCAGTCCTTTGCCCACTTCTCCAACACTTTTTCTTCCAATTTCTGCCTTTCTTCCCTCATCCAATAATATAAAACTATTGTGTATGGGTTCCTCCCTTCCTTTCCCCAAATCCTGAAAAAAAAACAAACCAAAAAACAAAAAAGAAAAAGAAAAAAAAAAGAATGGGTGGAATTTTTCTTAAGTATTTTCCAACTATAAGTCCTATGTCTTCTGAGGTTTCTTCTCCTTCAGAAATGTTATGATTCTGATTACAAGCCTTGGAATTGTCTTCATTTTTCAAATGCTATTTTTTAAAAAAATTAATATTGTCTTGAAAAAAACCCAGAAACCTAGTTTTACCAAGAATCTGACTTTGATTGTTATTGCCTGTATAGTTTAAGTCTAAGAAATGTCCAGAGCCTGTCAAATCAACTCATCTACTTACTCTGAGCCAGTGGAATTTTTATATTGGCCACAAGAATGTTGCTCACATGAACCCATCAAGTCAACAGGCATTTATTAAATGCCTATTATTTCCCTGGCATTTCGCTAAGTATTAGGCTGGGGATACAAGGAAAGTTTGGTTTTTGTTCTTTTTTTTTTTTAAATCCTGCTTACAGTTAAACAGGGAGATAATGTGCAAACAACTGTGTACAAGCAAGATATACAGGATAAATTCGATGTAATTTACAAAGGGAAGGTACTAAGATTAAGGAGGATCAGGAAATGCTTTTTAAAAGATTTAGACTTTAGCTGAGGCTTGAAGGAGGCTATGAGATCTAGGTTTTAGGAAGTATGCTAAATTCATTGATATTTAATGGCCACTACATTCTGTAGTAATAATATTTCATTTTCTAATTTTCTGGTATGCATTTTTAACCAAACACCTGGAATAGTTGTTCAAGGAAGTTGCATGTCTGTTTTTTGTCCTCATGCTATTGTCATATAAGCATACTTTGGTAAGGAAAGCTGTAGCTTTATAAAACTCACTATTATAGTAGTTGTGCTTTCAGCATTTCTTAAGCACCTATATTTTGCCAAGCTCCATTCTAAGTGCTATTGTCATTCATTTTTTTTCTGAATTTTGTCTGAATTTTATCATTCTTAAGCTCCTGTACCATAAAAATATTGTTTATGAGAATACTTAACATGTTAATACCCCCATTATAGTCTTTTCTTTTCCTCCTACTATAAATGTCCCAAACAATCTGATTTGTGGAAATTCAGCTTACTTTCAGGTCTAATGAAATTTATGCTCATGCAAAGCTCTTCAGAACCACCAAAATTACTACCCACATGCAGTTAAGGTCCTTAAATGGTTTTGTTATGATTATCTTATGGGCTTGGATATTATTCCTGTAGTTGTTAGAGCAGTATGATGACAGTACTTCCTTGCTTGTGCTTAGAAATTTTGTGCTGTTTAATACGTTCTTCATTTTGAACTTTCCACATATGTTGCTACTCCTAGTGACTACCAGCTTTTGCAGGGACTTTGAATTCAGGTATTATATGGAATACTGCATATATTTCAAGGTATGTTTAATAAAACACTTTCCTTTATTATGTCTGACCATTTAATACTAGTCAAACAAGTTTTGAGGAGTGATAGTTTGTTGAGGAGCATAACAATTACAAGATAACAATATTAAGCATATTCTTGTTGCCTAGTACTCTAAGATTACCAAGATATCTAAGTCACTTACTGTCGTTGAAAAATTTATAGTCACATTTGGAATATAAGATAATGTTGGGGATTAGCATCAAAGATGAGGGGGAAGACAGAATCTGTGGTATCTTGAGGAAAGGTTTGAAGTTGCTGGCCAGAGCATCAAATATAGTCAAATATTGAGGAACTACATAGGGCAAGGAACTGTGAATTTAGGGTATGTTGATACTTGAGAGAAGGAAACATCAAGTTTTTTATCTTAGAGATGAAGCCGTATGATGAGTTTCTAGGTGTGGCTATGCAGGTGGTTGATATAGAACATAATCTAGGATCAGGATAAACTGACTTCTGGGCATTGGAAGTTCATCATCATTGGAGTTGAAGTTGTTAAGGATGGAAAGCAGATAAGATAGAGAAAATATGAGCCAGATGCTAAGCATCATTGAGCAAGGTAGAAATGAAAATATAGTGGTGTGCTTTTAGAGACAATGGGCATAAAAAGACAGGGAATAAAGAAAAGCAAGTTGGATGAGTGATTTGGGTGTGGGCAATCAGGTTATCCCTTATTCTGTCCCATTCAGTCATGGCAAATGGGTATAAAGGAGAGAAAGTTCTTTTTTTTTTAAATAGCATTTTTTTATTTTTAGTTTACCAACACTAGGTTCTACATAATTTTGAGTTCCAGATTTTCTTCCCTCCCTCCCCTGCTCCCTCCCCAAGACGGCACGGAATCTCATATAGCTTCTACGTGCGAAAGAAGAAACAGGACCCCCCCCCCCAAAACAGCCCAAAAACAAAAGAGAGAAAAAGAAAAAAAAGGGGGGGGGGAAAGGCTAGCATGAAGTGTGCCTCAATCTGCATTCATACTTCATAGTTCTTTCTCTGGATGTAGATAGCATTCTCCATCGTGAGTCCTTTGGAGTTGTCTTTGTACCTTGTGTTGCTGAGAAGAGCGAAGTCTGTCAGGGTTGGTCCTCACAGAATCCATATATATAATGTTCAAGGAGGGAAAGTTCTAAGCAAAATGACACGGTTGGATGGGGTGATGTCTGGAGGAAAGCAGGTTTCTTTACGTTAAGGTAAAGACTAAAGAAAACCTCTGTAAGACAGAGCGGAAATAGTGGACCATGCAGTTGGTGTTCCATGAGAGACAATGGAATCATACTCTAAGGAATGTTGCTTGAGTAGAATAAGGTAGAGATTAGCTGAGTAAGTATTGGAGCTCAATGATAAATTTTTAGAGAAAAAGATTTTTTGCCCACTTTTTCAAGGAGCATGTGAGAGTATTCTCTTATGAAAGTTTTCAGTTAAGTGTCATATAAAATTGTACTACAGAGGATCTCACAGTCAGCTGGGAAAAAAAGTGTTTGCATTGATCTTGCTGTTTTAATTTTTAAATCCTAGTGAAGTGTTTTTTCTGAGGACAAAAAGGTTTTCTCTTTTCAGGTGTCCTCTTTGGGGGAGAATGTTATCTTGGGATGTGAATAATATTCTCTGTCCCCACATATTATATTGAGGTCTGTTGCCTATTGATATGAGCCATGTTCTTGAGGGAGCAGTGATTTACTGCTTAAAGTACTTAAAATCAAATCAGCTCAAAGAATCCATTCTTTTAAGAGTTAGTATCTTAGTGTGCAGGCTGCTTCTATGAAATGGAATTTTTTTTTCCGTCTTTAAGAAGAGCCATTGAAAAGCTAAATCAGCTAAAATTATTTGGGCTTTTTGCCTAGTGATTCTAAAACTTATGGCGCTCTCTCTTTCTCTCTCTCCCCCCTCCCCCTCCCTCTCCCTCCCCCCCCCCATTTTCCTAATTTCACCTAGGTTTCTAGTAAAACCTAGTACCACTGAACTACATAACATAATAGCTTATGAGTTGCCCACATTTTCATTAACTCTTTAGATGAAAGTCAATCTTTCATTGCCCTTATCACCACAAATCTTAGGCTTATGTGTTTTCTTCTGCCCCAAACATCTTCTCATCTTGGTCAGCAGTGTCATGCCCAGCAAAGAGTCCATGAACTCTCATTTTCTGCTTTCTCCTGTTGTTGAAATCCCAAGAAGAGTCTAGGAGCCAATGAAAGGCTAGCCCTGCTTGGCTCTGCTCTTTCCAGTATTCTCATTCTTGATCACATCAGTTTTCTGAGTTTTAATCTGACCAGTGTTATCTGTGTTTTAAAAAGCATTTCCAGAAGTTGTATTAATCATTAGGTCACAGTCCAGGTGTATGACATTCATGGATTTTAGTGGAATATAAAGAGAAGTTAGAAGGCCTAAGTTAAAACCCCACTTCTTCTACTTACTAGCTATATTACCGGAGCAAGCCACTAAACCACCCATTGCTTCAGTTTCCTCATTCGTAATAATACAAATAATTATTTATAATAATATATTTATAATAATAAGGTACTGTCTACCTTACACAGTTCTTGTGAGGAAAGAACTTTGCAAAACTTTAAACTGCTGTATAAACATGACCTGCTGTGTTTATTTGGAAGACATTTGGCTTTCCTCATGATATCAGGGCTGATATTCTAGGAGCTTGCTCAGATATCTGGTAGACAACTCTGTTTTCTTCACTCACATTTGAAAGGTGCTATATCTTTGTGGTGTTTTTACATAGTTTGAATACTTCTGAGTAATATTACTATAAAAGATACACAGCAGCTTCTCTTACCACCTCTTTATTTTGGATCCTCTTAGTAACTGGGAGGATCCAAAATATGTCTTCCTTAGTCTTTTTTCTGCTTAAAGTCTTATAATTGTGTTTAGGTTAAGGGAATTGGCCCTGTCCTAAGAGCTGTAAGTGGAACCAGAGTATCTCTGTTCCCTACTCCAAAGCTATTCAGCTTAAGTCAGATATGTGAGTTGGTGGGGGAATCAAGTCTAGAAAAGAGAAGTAACAGTTCTTGCAGGTGCTGAGTGAATGACAGTGGTGCTTAGAGAACAAGGGGGCTATGAAGATGATGAGAGAAGCAAGTAGAGTTTACAGGAAATAGAATGTTACATGGTTGAGGCTTCTTTATACAAGTAATAAAGTGGAATGGTGGAAAGGGTTAGAGGGGATCCTGGCTGATCTTTGAGGTAAGATTAAAGAATCTAAATGAGAGTGCAGACTAAGAGATGTACATCCTACAGATCCTAGAACATCCTACAAAAATTGGAAATGAGTGAGAGTAAAGGATAATTACAGTTTATAACAAAGAAGGGCTTTTTGGGAAGTTAGTCTAGTGGGAACCAATCAGCTTGCTTTTTTAAAAAGCATATCTAAGTCATCTTTTTAAAATTCACAGAATAAAATCCTTTCCCCACCTCATAAATGGGCAGAGGATAGAAACAAGCAGTTTTCAAGGGTAGAAATCCAAGTTCTCAAAAACCATATGAAAAAACTGCTTCAAATCACCAGTTATAAAATTAAATAATAAATAAAATTAAAACAACTTTCATAAGATTAGCAGAGATGACAAAAAGGAGAAGTTTCAGTTCTTACTAATTGTACATATACCTTTTGACCCTATGATACCCATATTAGACATAAACCCCAAAGAGATCAAAGAAGACCAAAAAAAAAGACCTTTGTGTACTAAAGCATTTATAGCAGCTCATTTTTGTAGTGGAAGAAAATTCAAAATTAAGAGGTTGCCTGTCAATTGGAAGTAGCTGAACAAATATGAATCCAACAGCAACATTTATTTTTACATTGTAAAAAATGATTAAAGTTATGGATTCAAACCTGGGAAAGATATATGAATTGATAAAGAATGAACCAGGAGAACAATTTGTACAATAACAAAACATTGTAAAGACAAAACATATTTAAAGAATTAAGAATAATCCAAGGCAAAATATGGATTTTCAATAAAATAGAGGACTTTCAATCTTTCTCAGTGGAGCTGAATAGAAAATGTGACTTTCAAACACAAGAATCAAGACAAGCGTGAAAAGGTAAACAAGAAAGAGAAATCACAAGGGACTTACTAAATTTGAACTGTTTTGTTTACATTCCTACGTGGAAAGATGATGTGTATAATTCATGAGACCTCAGTATTAGGGTAGCTGAAGGGAATGAATATATATACATATATACATGCATACGTACATACAGACACACACACATATAGACAGAGGGCACAGAGTGAGTTGAATATGAAGGGGTGATATCTAAAAAAAATACAATCAAATTAAGTAATGAAAGAGGAATATATTGAGAAAGGGGGAAAGGGAGAGATAGAAGGGGTAAATTATCTTGCATGAAAGTGGCAAGAAATAGCAGTTCTGTTAGGAGGGAAGAGGGGGCAGGTGAGAGGGAACAAGTGAATCTTGCTCTCATCAGATTTGACCTGAGGAGGGAATAACATACCTACTCAGTTGGGTATGTTACCCCGCAGGAAAGAAGGAGGGAGGATATAAAAAAGGGGGGACGATAGAAGGGAGGGCAGATGGGGGAGGAGGTAATCAAAAGCAAACACTTGAAAAGGGACAGGGTGGAGGGAGAAAATTGCATAAAGGGGATAGGATAGGAAGGAGCAAAATATAGTTAGTCTTTCACAACATGAGTACTCTGGAAGAGTTTTGCATAATGATACTCATGTGGCCTATGTTGAATGGCTTGCCTTCTTAGGGAAGATGGATGGGGAGGGAAAAGGGGAGAGAATTTAGAACTCAAAGTTTTAAAAGAAGGTGTTCAAAAAAAAAAGTTTTTGCATGCAACCAGGAAATAAGATGTACAGGCAATGGGGCATAAACATCTATCTTGCCCTACAAGAAAGTAAGGGAAAAGAGGATGGGTGGGGGGAGTGGGGTGACAGAAGGGAGGACAGACTAGAGAAAGGGCAAATCAGAATATATGTCATCTTGTAGTGGGGGTTAGGGTAGAAATGGGGAGAAAATTTGTAATTCAAACTCTTGTGAAAATTAATGCTGAAAACTAAAAATATTAAATAAATAATGACTTAAACTCAGAAAGCTTAAAAAAAAAAAAGAAAAAATTCCTGCTTTAAAAAAAAATTAAAAAAAGAACAATACCGTGACCAGTCATGTCACCAGAGGACCCATGATGAAGCATGCTACCTACCCCTGAGAGGAAATGTGTTCAAAGTCTAGAATGAGACATACATTTTCAGTAGTGGTAAATGCATGGATTTATTTTGCTTTATTCTACTTGTTTCAAAAAAAAAAGGAAAAGGGAGATATTTTAAAATTTGGTGGCAGAGTAAGTAGGTTAATGATAGTGATACAAAAAAGAAAAGACAATCATTAAACCACAAAAATGCACTGACGAATACAGGAAGAAGTTCAGGAGTCAAAAATAGGACAACTTGGAAACAGAGGTAGTATATTTATTTTTTATAATCATCTTTTGTAGAAATACATAGAAATGTTTGTTTATTAAGTACAGAATAGCAAAAACTTTAAATTATTTAAAGAAGAAAAATGCACAGAAGAAAACAAAAAAGTTGCAACATTCGTGTACACAGATAAATATCCCCTTTGTATGATCACAATGTTAGATCTTGAAGGAACCTCAAAATAGACAGATTTCAGTCTTTTTATTTTGTAAGCCTAAGAAGTTTAGTGACTTGCTCATGGTCACACAGATCCTAAGTGTCTGAGACAGGATTTGAGTCTAAGTCTTCCTTACTCTTGTGTCCAGCACTGCGTCCACCTATACCATGATGTCTCTTAAATAAATAACAGAGTGTCATAGTGTATTGATTTCAAAATTTAAAAGAAAATAGAAAAAAAATTATTTGAATCCATGACCTTCTAGATAATTGGAAAAGATTATTTGCAAATACTCTTCAGTATATCAAAGAACAACATCTTTTAATAGTTCTTTTTAAGGTAAAACTCCTTGTACTGAATTGTATATTTCTCTTCGGGATATCTCAGAATTGGAAAAGACTTCACAGATGTGCTAGTCCAACCCCTCCCTGAACGACAAAGCTCTCTATAACAGTCCCATCAAGTGGTTATCCACCTTCTTATGAAGTAAGTTTTTCTTTATATTGAAATTAAATTTGCCTCTCAGCAACTTTCCTTCCATTACTTCTAGTTCTGTTTTCTAAGGTTAAACAAATGTGTCTAATCCCATTTCCACATAAAAACCTTTCAGATACTTGAAAACAACTATCATGTCTACCTCCTGAACGTTCTCTTCTCCAAATTGAGCATCCTTCATTCCTTCTTTGTTGCTATGGAAATAGTCTTGGCCTCCAGATATAAGTGGAGCTACAATTATATTTATACTTGCTCCTAAACTGTGATTATTTTGCTTGCAGAGATCAATGAATGATTGAATGACTTTCTGAATCAATGAAAAAGTAATTTAAATATCTATATACCAACCACTATTGCTAAATTGTGTTGCAGCTAGTTGGTACGGTGGACAGACTATGGGACCTGAAATCAGGAAGACCTGAATTCAAATGCGTGTGTGTGTGTGTGTGTATCCACACTCAATTATAGTCTTCTAGGAGGGGAGGGGGGCAAAGGGGGAAAAAAGAACAGAGTAAGAAATTCACAGCAGAGAACAAAAGAAAACTTAGAAAGGAAGCAAAGAAAAGACGGAGAGCTCTCAACACAATGTGTAGTATTTATTATATAGGCTTTCTTGAAGTGTAAATTTATTGCTGTATATTTTCGCTGTGCACATAGTAATGCTTCTTTTTTCTTTTCTCATTTTGTATTTTAATTTTTGTATTTGTTTCTTTTTTCTTTTCTTATTTTGTATTTAAGTTTAAAATTTAAAAATTTACAAAGAAAAAAAATGGCAACTCAAAAGGACAAGTTCAGAGGACCTCTTAATAGCCCCTAACACTTGGCATCCCATCAAAGAACAGAAGTATAGATCAGGAAAGAACTACTAGATAAGTCCAGGTTCAGCCAGGATGGAGAAGCTAAAGGAGAGAGGGAAAGTATAGCCAAACCCTAGGTCCTAGAGTCTGGGCAAAGAAAGGGGCCTTTAGAGTGACCTAGACATAACAGTAACAGACAGCTAGATAACATTTTAAGATTTCGAAAGTGCTTTACATATTTTATTCCATCTGATATTTATAACAACTTTGAGAAGAAGGTGCTATTATCACCCCATTTTACAGATGAAGAGACTGGGGCTGAGACAGTTGAAGTGATTTGACCAGGCTCACATAGTTAGCTATGTACAAGCAAGATATATACAGAATAGAGTGGAAATCACCACAGAAGGAAGCTGCTAGCATTAAGGAAGATTGCGAAACCTTTGTAGAATCTAGAAGGAACTTTAGCTGGGACTTGAAGGAAATCTGGGAATCCAGGAGATAGAATAGCCAGTAAGAATGCAAATTCAGGAAATACAGTCTTGCGCAAGGAACAACAGGGAGGCCAGTGTCACTCAATTGCAGAGTACATAGACATGAGTAAGGTATAAGACTGGAGAGGTAGGAAGGGACCAGGTCATGAAGTGCCTTAATAAAAGCCAATTGGAGGATTTTATGTTTGTTCCTAGGGATGATAGTCACTGGAGTTTATTGAATAGAGGCAAGGGTAACAAAGATCAGTTTGACAGCTGAGTGGAAGATAGAGTGAGGAGAGACAAGGAGACCAAGCAGAATGCTATTGCAGTTGTCTAGGCATGAACCAATGAGGGCTTGTACCAGAGTGTCAGAAGAAAAGGTTGTATATAACAGATGTTAATAAGCTAGAATTGCCTGGGAACAGTTCTGCAGTGCGATTCATCTGGGGGGGGGGTATGGGTAGGAGTGCGTGTGTGAAACAAAGTGAGGAGTCAAGAATGACACCTAGATTGTGAGCCTAGTAAGAGAGGTATTGGGAAGATGGTAGTGCCCTTGACAGTAATAGGAGAATAAGAAAAGAGGACAGGGCTTGGAGGGAAAGATAATGAATTCTGTTCTGGACATGTTCAAGATGTCTGTGGTATATCTAGTTCAGTATACCCAGTAGACAGTTGGAGATGTGAGATAGCTGGATGAGTACATTTGAGAATTATTAACATAAAGATGATCATTGAATCCATGTATGCTGATGAAATCACCAAGTAAAATTATAAAGAGAGAAGAGAAGAGGACCCAAGACAGAACCATGTGGGACACCTGTGGTCAGTGGCAGGACCTGGCTGAAGATCCAGCAAAGAAGATTGAAGAGAGGTCAGACTAGTAGGAGAACCAGGAGAGAGCAGTCATTCAAAGCTAGAGAGAAGAGAGAATCAGTGATAAGAGAGGTTAATGGGCCGTAGAGAAGTAAAAAAAAAAAAAAAGATAAGGACTGAGAAAAGGCCATTAGATTTGGTGATTTCAGAGATTATTGGTAATTTTGGAGAGAGCAGTTTCAGTAAAATGATGAGGTCAGAAACCATACTGTAGAGAATTAATCAGAATCAGAGGAAAGGAAGTAGGACACCTATTGTAGTTGGCCTTCTCAAAGAGTTTAAGCACAAATGAGAGGAGAGATATAGGATGATAGCTAGTAGGGATGGACAGGTCAAGTGGGGTTTTTTGAGGATAGGGGACCCCTGGGCATGTTTTAAGCAATACCAAAGCATCCAGTAGACAGGGAGAGATTGAACATTTGTGAAAGATTGGGGATGATAGAGGGGACAGTCTGCTGAAGAAGACAAAATTGAATAGGACAGCTTTTGCATGTGGAGGGGTTTGCCTTGGCAAGTAGAAGGGCCACTTCTTTATATGAGAAAGACGTGTAGGAGGAGATAATGGCAGAAAGCATCTAAGTTATGTAAGATGAGGAGGAGGGGAGAAAAGGGAGCTCTTAGCAAAGGGCCTCAGTTTTTCAGTGAAATATGAAGCAATATTCTCATCTAAGAGAGTGATGGAAGCAGGAGCCATGGGTATGTTGTATTTTATAGACCCATACTTCTAGCAAATTGACAACAGATGTTTTGGAGAATGTGATTGAAAGATACAGAATAAACTTTTTCCATGAGAAATGTGGGAGTAATCGTTCCCCTGACACTCAACTCTGTTGAAACATCTCCTTACACTAATATAGTTTCTATAATATTAAACATTATGTAGCCTTGGGTGCTTGGTTGATCTGACTCTGCAAACTGGTTTAAAATGCTCTGATGACTTTAGTAGTGTTTAATATAATTCATTTTGTAGTCAAGGTAACGATAACATGTAACAAAAATAATCACATCAGTTGACCTAGAAATTCAATGCAAATATATATGAGTACAGTCTCCAAAATCTTCCTTTTAAGTGAATATTAACCATTTATTCAGAAATATACAAGAATTTGAAGGACAGATTCTTCTGCAACATAAAGCCATTTCACTAAAGTTTCATGTTTCAGCTGAGTGGTGGAAGATAAGATGAAAGAACAAGTTAGTAGACTGCATTCAGGGAGCTAGAAAGTAAAAACAAGCCCCACTCCTTGTAGTCCTCCCAGATGGGTGTGTGTGTGTTTTGCATTAATATCGGAATGCTGAGGACCAGTTTTAATACCATTTGCCTTATTACTAATGTGAAAAACTTGTATTTTTTTCCACAAATTTGTTTTTCTTTATTAATGAATGCTTCTACATTGGAGGTAATCTTAGCAGAAATTTCCATAAAAATAAATCCATGTTTTCAGGTAAAAACTTGTCTTTTAACTTGTAGGCACTAAATCGTTTTTAATTTTAATAAACATGATGACTGTGTTAGAATTCTGAGAAGTATCTCGAGAGCATTTCTTCTACTCAGATTGTTAAACAGTTGAGTGTATCTGTTCTTATAATCTACACGAGTAAAGCACCTGCTGTACCTTCATAATATGACCTTGTTATGGAATGGAAGGATTCCTGCCCCCACTGTATCCGATATCCAAAGTTTTATTACTTTTTCATCAATAATTATCATTCTACACCAATAGTAAGGTCATACACTGGCTGAAACCTCTTATGTGTAAACTACAACATTAAACTCACCTTTGTCAACAATGATGATATACTTGAAGAGATAGGCATAAGCCACGTAAATGGCCTCTACATGCCCCCCATGTGTCGCCTCCTCCATCTCCACCTATCATTCCTTGGAGCTGCAACTCCACACCCCAGCCAGCCCACCTGCCCCTAAGAGGAACCCACAAATGAAGGGGCTAGGAAGGCTAAGACAGGCCTACCAGCCCAGCCACTGTGGCCCTTCTACTGTGTCCTGCCCTTGGCCTCCTTGTTCAGTTTTAAACTCTTAGAGGTCTGGCTTCTGAACTCGATATTCAGCTGAAACTGTTTTCTTCAAAGTAGCCATTGAGCTCTTAATGGACAAATCTAAAGGGCTTTTCTCACTTCTCGTCTTTCTTGACCTTTCTGTATCTTTTGACATTATTGAGCTTTCTTTTTTCCTGTATAAACTTAGGTTTGACTGATACTACTCTTCCGTTTCTCCTTTCCATTTCACCATTCCTCACTCTATTTTGCTCAGTCTTCATTTAAGCCATATGCACTAACTATGGATGTCCTTATTCCATTCATCCAAGGCTCTGCCTTTCCTTCACCCTCTTCTCTTCTTGCTTTATTGTCTCTCACTTCATTAAGTAGTCATTGGTCATTGTTTAATCAGGGGTTTTATTTCTTTCAAAGTTAGTTTGCCTTACTTTGTTGTTCTGTGCATCATTCTACTGGTTCTAGTCACTTCACTCTCAAATCAGTTTGTATTACCCAGAGTACTCTGAAAGCTCCTCTTTCATCATTTTTCATGGCACAATAATATGCTATTACATTGGTGATTTCTCGATTATCAATTTCATCAAATCCTAGGAGTTCAATTATCATCTTCCTGCAGATAATGCTTAGATCTACAAATACAGTTCTAATCTCTTGAACTGAATGTCCTTATAAACACCTGAAACTCAATATCTCCAAAACAGAATTTATTACCTTTTCCCCAAACCCCACATCTTTCCTGAAGTTCTCTATTTACTATTGATAGCACCACCATTATCTCTGTCTTAGAACTTTGGTATCATCCTTTATTCTTTATTCTCACTCATCTGACTTGACTTTGTTGTTAAATCTTCTTGTTTTAATCTTCCCAACTTATGTATATATCCCCCTTTTCTCCATTTATACAGCCACCATATTGGAACAGGCTCTTAAGACCTCATATTTTTTTCTTTTCGACCCAAAAGAAGAGAATAGTTCTAAAATATCTATAAGCAAAACCTCAAAGATAAAACAAAGCTTGAACAAAAATCCAACCAGAATTGCTAGGAAATATGGAGCAAGAGTTTTTAAATATTTTTATAAATTAAATGAGAGCTAGACTAGAAGAAAAGAAAGAAGAGCTATGAAAGGAAGACTAGGAAAGAGAATTTACTACTTGGCTTGAGAGGTACAAAGCCTTGCAAGGCATCAAACTCACTGAAAATTAGAATGGCCCAAATGGAAGATAATGACCACCTGAGACAATAAGAAATATTAAGACAAAGTCAAAAGACAAGAAAAAATAGGAGAAAGATGAAATTAAAGCAATAATTACAAGCTACTTTTTCCAGTTATGTGTCAGTACATCTAACAACTTAAATGAAGTGGATGAATATGTATAAAAATATAAATTGCCCAGTTTAGCAGTAGAAGAAATAGAATGCTTCAATAATCCTATCTTAAAAAAAGAAATCGAACAAACCATAAATGAGCTCCCTAATTAAAATCCTCAGGACAAAGTTCATTCATTAGTGAATTCTACCAGATGTTTAAAGAACAATTAATTCCATTACTATAAAAACTATTTGGAAAAACAGCAAAGGAGTACTATCAAATGCTTTTACATGGAGCAGCTAGGTGACACAATGAGTAGAGCACTGGCCCTTGAGTCAGGAGGACCTGAGTTCAAATGTGGCTGCAGACACTTGACACACTTGCTGTGTGACCTTGGGCAGGTCACTTAACTCCAATTGCCCTGCCTTCCCCCCTCAAAAAAATTCCTTGTACAACAAAAGTATGGTGCTGATACCTAAAGTAGGAAGAGCCAAAACAAAGAAAGAAAACTATAGACCAATTATATCAGAAATGCAAGGTTGGTTCAATATTAGGAAAAGTATCAGCATAATTGACCATATCAATAACGCAACCAACAGAAACCACATGATTTTCTCAATTGATGCAGAAGTTTTTCACAAAATCCAACATATTACTATTAAAAACACTAGAAAGCATGGGAATAAACAGAGCTTTCCTTAAAGTGTTTATAATATCAATCTAAAACCATCAGCAAGCATTATCTGTAACCAGGGATAAGTTAGAATCCTTCCCAGTAAGATCAGGGATGAAACAAGGATGCCCATTCTCATCACTATTTTCAATATTGTACTAGAAATGCTAACTGTAGCAATAAGAGAAGAAAAAAGAATTTGAAAGAATTAAGACTAGGCAGTGAGGAAACCAAACTGTTGCTCTTTGCAGACAATATGATGGTAGAGAATCCTAGAGAATCAACTAAAAAACTAGTAAAAATAATTCACTAATGAAGTTGTAGGATATAAAATAAACTCACACATCAACATTTCTGTATGTTACCAAAAAAGCCCAGCAGGAAGGGATAAAAAGAGAAATTCCATTTAAAATAATTATAGACAATAAGAAATATTAATATAAAATACTCAGAAGTCTTCATGCTGGGACAAACCTAGGAACTATATGAACACAATTACAAAACACTTTTCACGTGCAAAAAAGATCTAAACAAGTGGAGAGAGAATAATTACTCATACATAGGCAGAGCCAATATAATAAAAATGAAAATTCTACCTAAATTAATTTATTCAGCACCATGCCAATCAAACTGCCAAAATGATTTTATAGAGCTAGAAAAAATAGCAAAATTCATCTGGAAGAACAAAAGGTCCAGAATATCAAGGGAGTCAATGAAAAAAAAGTGAAGAAAGATAGCCTACCACTACCACCTTTCAAACTGTGTTACAAGCAGTAATCATTAAAACAACGTGATATTGGCTAAGGAATAGAGAGTGGTGGAATAGATTAGGTACACATTACTAAGATCATTTCCTCTATGTAATCTAGTGTTTGACAAACTCAGAGATCCAAGATTTTGGGAAAAGGAATCACTATTTGATAAAAATTGCTGGGAAAACTAGAAAACAGTTTGGCAGAAGCTTCGTATAGACCAGCATCTCACATTGTATACCAAGATTAGGTCAAAATGGCATCGTGGTTTAGGCATAAAGGGTGATATCATAAGCAAGTTAGAGGAGCATGAAAAGTTTTACCCATCAGATGTATGGATAATGGAGGAATTTATGACTAAATAAGAGATAGAGAGCATTACTGGATGTAAAATGGATAATTTTGATTACATTGAATTTTAAAGATTTTGCGCAAACCAAACCAGTGCAGCCAAGCTTAAAAGGAAAGTACTGAACTTGGGAAAAATTTTTATAGCAAGTTTCTCAGATAAATGTCTCATTTCTCAAATATATAGAAAACTGAGTCAGATGAAAAAATCAAAGCCATTTATAGTCATATGAAAAAACGCTCTAAATCACTTGATTTAACAGTTTCAAACTTAAAAAATTCTGAGGTACCACTTCAGACTGGCTAAAATGACAAAAGGAAAATGACAGATGTTGGAGGTGATGTGGGAAAAGTGGGACATTAATGCATTGTTGGTAGAGTTGTGATCTGATCCAAACATTCTGGAGAGCAATTTGGAACTATTCCATACCTTTTGACCCAGCAATAGCACTACTAGGTCTGTAACCCAAAGAAATAAAAGAAAGAGGTACAAATGTACAAAAATATTTATAACAGCTCTTTTTTGGAGTGGCACAGAATTGGAAATTAAAGGAATGTCCATCAATTGGGGCATGGCTGAATAAGTTGTGATATGTGATGGTGATGGAATACTACTGTGCTATATGAAATGATGAGCAAAGATGCTTTCACAGAAGTCTGGAACGACCTACATCAACTGATGCAAAGTGAATTGTGAAGAACTAGGAGAATATTATACACAGTAACAGCAATATTTTACCATGATCAACTGTGAATGACTTAGCTATTCTTAGTAATAACATTGATCAAAGACAATTTCGAAGGACCTAGGATGAAAAGTGCTATCCACCTCAAGTGAAAGAACTGATGGAGTCCGAATGCAGTTTGAAGCATACTTTTTTTACATTTAATATTTTTCTTGTTTCGCTTTTTTTATTTTTTGGGTCTGTGTTTTTTTCACATTTATTTTATTTTTAATTTATGGAATAAAAGAAGCATTTCCTTAACATAGTATAATAAAACGGAAGATGTCAAATGAAACTGCAAATCTGTTATGTACAACTTGCTACCCTTTTAAATACGTAATAACGTTATGTAAATTTCTTTTTTTCTCTCTCTCTGTCCCCCAAGGCTACCAGTAGAAACAAATAGGCGTGTGTGTGTGTGTGTGTGTGTGTGTGTGTGTGTGTGTGTGTATAAAATTATTCTATGTAAACTTCTATTTATCTCTTCTTTCTCTGGATGCAGATAATGTCCTTCTTCATATGTTCTTTATAGTTATTCTGTTTATTTATGATAGTCAAAATGACTTATTTGCTCAATGTCATTCTTAAAATAATATTTCTGTTGCTGTATACAATGTTCTCTTGGTTCTCCTCGTTTCACTCGTCATTATTTTGTGTAAATTGTATGCTTGAAAGTATTGCTATATATGGATTTCTCCTTAAATTGATAGAAAGCATTTATCTAAAACCATCAGGAAGCATTATTTGTAATAAGGATAAGCTAGAAGACTTCTCAGCAAGGACAGGTGTGGCATTGTCACCAATACTATTCAGTGTTGCATTGGAAATCCTAGCAATAGCAATAAGAAAAGAAGAAAGAAATAGAAGGTATAAAATGATTTCTTTTTGTAGGCGATAGGATGATATACTTGGCAAATCCCAAAGACACTACTTAAAAATTAGTTGATACAATTAATAATTTTAGTAAAGTAGCAGGATATAAAGTAAATCCATATAAATTATCAGTATTCTTATATATCACAAAGATACCCCATTTAAAATAACTCTAGACAGTATAAAATACCTGGGAGTATACCTACCAAAACAAACCCAGGAACTATATAAACAAAATTATAAAAAAAATTTTACACAAATAAAATCAGATTTAAATAATGGGAGAAATATTGATTGTTCATGGATAGGCAGATCCAATATGATAAAAACGACAATTTTACCTAAACTAATTTATATATTGAAGGCCTTCCCAGTTAAAATACCAAAAAAATTATTTTACCGAATTAGAAAAAATAATAAAATTCATTTGGAAGAACAAAAAGTCAAGAATATCAGAGGAACTGATGAAAAAAAATGTAAAGGAAGGAAGCATAGCAGTACCAGATCTTAAACCATATTATGAGGCAGTAATTAAAACTATCTGATAACTAAGGAAGAGGAAAGGTAGACCAATGCTTTTTCTTCTGCAATATGGCTAATATGGAAATGTTTTGCATGTCTTCACTATGTATGATCTATGTCAAATTGTTTGCCTTCTCAAGGAGGGAGGAAGTCAGAGAATTTGGATCTCAGATTTCTTTTTAAAAATTTTTTACGTGTAAGTGGGAAAAAATTAAAAATAATTTTTCTCATACAAAAGATAACTAAACTAAAAAAATGAATTGAGGAGAGATAATTTAAGAATCATTGTACTACCTGAAAGTCTAGACATCCTATTTCAGGAAAACTTAAAAGAAAACAGCATGTTTCTTAGAACCAGAAGGAAAAGTGGAAATATAAAGAGACTACCTTTTGAAAGAAACCCCAACATAAAATAAATGACTTTGTAATGCTCAGCGATGCTTGGATTATTCTTTGTGCACTGTTTTGCACTCTAATGACCGTTCTCATGGGAATTCTCTGTTGGGATAAAAAGAGTCCTGTCTCTAGAGTTTTTTTTTGATAGAACTGGACCTACAGTAGTTGAGTAACTGGAAAAATAATCTGAAATCAAATCTAGATATTCTCTACCTGCTGTATTTTGAGTGGGGCCATAGTAGCCCAGGAAGGTTGTACCATGCCCAACCCAACTCTACAGTTGTTTCTGGCTTGGACTGATTTGAAGCCTGTTTGTTTGCATTACATAGTGTAGGTGAGGTGTGTCACTCAGCTGCCCATTAAACACATAAACCCCAATGGTAAGATTGTACCTGTTAGGATTTATTCCATTTTTGTTTTGAGGTTCAGAAGTCCGATCCCAGCTGGGTTTGAAAGCAATAAGTACAAGGGATTCTTTTTTCAAGCATTATTTGATACTAAGATCAGTTAGTCCAAATTCTCAGGATTATATTTAGTATCTTGAACATAGAATCGGGAAAACAGGCTACACTAGGGCTGGGAAGTTGTAGAGAAGTCAAGCCTGTTCGCTTTCCCTTGAGGGGCAGACCTAGGGTGATGGGAGCCTCAAGCAAGAGCTTTGCTATTGGCATTTTCATGTTTCTTTTAATTGGACTTTAACGAATGTCCTACCAGCAATATTACATTGAATTCCTGGCTTATCTTTTTCAGTTATGATTTTGCTTGTATGTACTTCATCTCCTATAGTATTTCACAGTCCCTCAAGTCAACATTTCCCTATGCAAGGGAGGCCTGCAACTCCTATCCAGTTCTCTTTGGTGCTAGTTGTCTGATTTGTTTGGACAGTAGATTCTCTCAAATAGAGCTACAGAAATCCTTTCTCACAAAGGCAGAAATCATCATAGTACTTATCTTCATTTTTCAGCTTTGCTTCTCTTTCTTTTCCTTAACTTTGCAAAACCTTTATGCGTTGCACATAAGTAGATACTAAATGAATTATCACTTTTTGGGGACATATATTGGACTATAATTGTATATACATGTTTTCATGTGTGATTGTTATTCAGTTAAAGAGTTTCATTCTAATATGACCATAGATCTGACTTTTTTATCTAAACTTTGTATCTTAATCGTTGAAGAGCACAGTGGTCTCTTGGTACATATGAGGTATTAAAGGGCTTGTTAAGTGAATACATTGTATCCACTCTATGTTGTAACCATTTTATCCCTATAGAAGGGAAACACAAAAAAAATCACATGGTAAGAGCAGAAAAACCATGGACTTGGCTTCAGAGCTAGCCATATGATCTGAATCAAGTTTCACTCAACCCTAATTGAGCCTTCCTTTCCATGTCCCTATGTTAATAATACTTGTGCTACTTATCCCCTAGGGCTTTTTGTGGCAATCAAATGAGATAACGTATGTAAAACACTTTATAAACGTTCCAGCATAATATCTGTCAGATATAATTGTTCTGTTAAGGTGAACTTGCCAAGCGATATTATCTTATCTCATGACTTGTTACAGGGACATGTATATATAAGATACCCAGTACATGCTTCTGAGTGGAGAGATGAATGAATCAGCCTTTCACATTACCTGAGGAGGAATTTGGGTTTCCATCTGAGGTCAAATTATTTCATGACTCAGAGTAGTGTGTGAAAAACTTAAGGAACTGGAGAGCTGAGAATATTTCAGTGGGGCATTTGATTTTATTTTTTTAGATATCATCCTTTCATATTCAACTCATCCTGTGCCCTCTATCAATCTATCTATGTCTATCTATTCAATCTATCTATCTATATGTATATTATATATATATATATACACACACACGCACACACCCTTCAGCTACCCTAATATCGAGGTCTCATGAATTATACACATCATCTTTCCATGTAGGAATGTAAACAAAACAGTTAAAGTTTAGTAAATCCCTTACGATTTCTCTTTCTGGTTTACTTTTTCATGCTTCTCTTGATTCTTGTGTCTGAAAGTCAAATTTTCTATTCAGCTCTGGTCTTTTCACTGAGAAAGATTGAAAGTCCTCTGTTTTATTGAAAGTCCATATTTTGCCTTGGAGCATGATACTCAGTTTTGCTGGTGTTTCCACAATCTGGCTAGCAGCTCCTGTGGGGGGCGAAAGATCCACCCACAGCCAGCACCCAGAAAGCTGCTGGACAGCACAGGTTCTTTTGATATGCCTTAATAAGGAGAGCAAGGATAAGGGGTTGGCAAGCTTACTTTAATTCAGCACACAAATATCATTCACCTAGTTCAGGGGAAAAAGCCAGCACCCTGAACTTCAGAGCAAAATACAGGCAAATTACAAACATCAACAGACAGACCTTATCTGATTCAAATCATAATACATAGTTACCCGTACCAACATCTGGGTTTCAAAGCGGGGGGGGGGGCAGTTTGCAGCTTGCTCAGAGTCTCAACACTCCTTCCATGAGTGTGCCCCCCAAAACCAAATGCCAAGTTCTCCTCAGTTCTATCCAATTTGGAGTCCTGAAGGCTTTGACCTCACCCAGGCTGGGTCTGGGAAAGTTCTCCATCCCCAGGATCACATCATATACAAATCAGTGACTCCTACTTGTCTCAGTGCTGAGAACTACTCCAAGACAAAAAGATCCCACTTTATCTGCCCTGTTCAAACAAAGGCCAGAAACATTAAAGGCACTTAAGAGAAGAAAAACAAAATGTCCCACTTTAATTACTATTACATAATAATGTTAATGTTACACCTAATAGGGATTTGGGCCTGGGGCTTAGCGCTTAGTAAGATTCAATGAAATAGCAGAATTACTCAAAGCAAACAAAAGCCAAACTCTTCAAGGGCACTTGTTGAACTAAAAGGAGCCCATTTTGCTTCCCAACACAGCTGGGTAGGTGATTCTTGGTCTTAATCCTAGCTTCTTTGAACTCTGGAATATCCATATTCCAAGTCCTTCAATCCCTTAACTAGAAGCTGCTAGATCTTGTGTTATCCTGATTGTGTTTCCATAGTACTCAAAAGGTTTCTTTCTGGCTGCTTGCAGTATTTTCTCCTTGATTTGGAAGCTCTGGAATTTGGTTACAATATTCCTAGGAGTTTTCTTTTTGGGATCTTTTTCAGGAGGCAGTCGATGGATTCTTTCAATTTCTGTTTTACCCTCTGGCTCTAGAATATCAGGGCAGTTCTCCTTGATAATTTCTTGAAAGATGATATCTAGGCTCCTTTTTTGATCATGGCTTTCAGGTAGTCCAGTAATTTTTAAATTATCTCTCCCGGATCTATTTTCCAGGTCAGTGGTTTTTCCAATGAGATATTTCACATTGTCTTCTTTTTTTTCATTCCTTTGGTTCTGTTTTATATCTTGATTTCTAAAAGTCACTAGCTCCCACATGCTCCAATCTAATTTTCAAGGTAGTATTTTCTTCAGTGGTCTTTTGGACCTCC